>JAPQNM010000028.1:3239030-3254030 GCA_029783475.1 Metacarcinus magister | reverse complement strand
TCCTTCCCAGCCTGTCAGGCAGCGGCACAATCTCCTCTTTCCTTTCCGTGGTCTCACCCTCCCACCCACTTGGTCGCCACTCCCCGCCACGCCACGCCCCCTCGACGACACAACGGCCCACTACCGTGTCCTAAGGCGCCGCTGCAGCAGCCTCTACCGGCACTGTCCGCCGCTGCAGCACCGTCACTACGGCAGCACTAAGTAGCGCACTAATTATCTTCTACTGCGACGTCGTGGGCCGCCGCCTGTGTCCCCCGGCGGCCCCCACTCACACCTTTGGCAGCGTGTCCCGGGCGGGTGGTACTCCCGCCCGACTACTGTCAGATGACCCGACCGTGCGGGGAAGGGGCGGTGCTCCCCGCAGGCGGAGTAGTCGGGGCGGATGGCCTCAGCACGGCCGGGACTGAGATCGGCATCTTTTCCTCCTGGGGCGACGCCTCCGTGATGTCCTCCGCCAGGGTGTCCTCCTGCAGGATCGGGGCGGGACAACGCACCTTCGGGTGGAAGAAGCCGAGCGACGGGAGGCCGGACAGTGTGGAGGGCGGCAGGGCGTGGAAGAGTGCGGGCGGCAGGGGTGTGGGCCGGAGGGGGACAGACAAGGGCAGGGAGGGTGGAGGGAGCCTGTGCAGGGGGGAGGGTGTATGCAGGCCCGGCATGGTGGCGAGGGCGGCAGTGTAGAGCTGCTGTAGGGAAGTGGCGAGGCTGGTGGGCACCGCCCCCGCTAGGTGGCCCATACCGGGGCCCAAGCCACCCAGTCCCCCCAGTGCCCCCAGTCCCCCGAGGGAGCCACCCAGCGTGGTCGCCAGCGGCCCAGCCAGCGAAGTCCTCAGCGAAGAGGTGAAGGCGGCACCCAGCGAACAGGGCAGCGAGGTGGGGTGGGCGGCCTCCAGGTGTGGCAAGAACCCAGCGGGACCCAGCGGCCCAAACCCAAGGCTCCGGCCTGGGTAGGCCTCCGCCCCCCGCAGACCCGCCAGGTGGGCGTTAAGATGTGTCATGGGCGTGCCCGGCGGGTACATGGGCGTGGGTGCCGTGAGAGTGGGCGGCTTTGCGTCTGAGGCGGCAAGATTCTCGATGGTGAAAGGCTGTTTACTATGTAGCGGCGCCTCGGGGCACGCCGTGGCCTCCGTCAGGCGCGGCGCCTCCAGGGGGTCCACTGGGCGGCCGTGCATCTGCGCCAGGCCGGCCTCCAACGCCACTTTCTCCGGCTTGGGGATCTTGAACCTCTTCCTCCGCCTGAGGAAGCTGCCGTTCTCGAACATGTTCATGGCTGACGGGTGCATGGTCCAGTAGGCGCCCTTGCCCGGCCTGTCGGGGCGGCGCGGGATCTTGATGAAGCAGTCGTTGAAGGAGAGGTTGTGACGCAGAGAGTTCTGCCAGCGCTGCGTGTTCTTGCGGTAGTAAGGGAAGTTGTCCATGATGAACTTGTAGATCTCGGCCAGCGTGCACATCTTCTCGGCACTGTTCCAGATGGCCATGGCCGTCAGGGAGATGTACGAGTAGGGCGGCTTCTGCTCACCGTAACTCTCCCGGCTGGGCCGCGGCATGCTGGCGCCACTTTCAGCCTCACGGGCGTCGCCTCACACCCGTCACTCACTCGGGGCTTCGCTGAGCGGCGGCCGCCAGTTTCGCGTCGTCAGCATGGGCGGCGCGAGGGGGAGGTGGGCGCGGCGACTGTCTCCTGCGTCCCGTCCGTGGTGTGAGGTGAGAGGTGTGACAGAAGCGATGCAGCGACGCTCACCGCCGGGATATCGTGTTTCACTGACGCCGGACGCCGCTTCTCGGAAAGCCGCGGTGCACTATGCCGTGTGCCCCGCCCCCGCCAGCCACGCGCGCCGCCGCCGTGTCATTGGTCCTCCTCACGGAATCGATAGCCACTCCGAGGACAGGGTGCGAGTGGGCGTGTCCTGCGACGCATCCCTGGCCCTGATTGGGTGAGGTGCGGGCGTGCTGCGAGTCTGGCCGCTGAGGAAGCCGACCGCCGCGGCTCAAAGCAAATGTTACCACAGCCTCTCCCAATGTTGTCATTAGCGGCGGCGGTAATAAAACCATTACTGGCCCCGCGCCGCGCCCTGGGTGGCCCGCCCGCGCCGCCACGCCCATGTCCTACCCGCGCCCATACACACGCCCTGTGAACCCACCATGGGCACACAGACCAATCAGTGACCCTTCCCCTGCCCTGCCTACTTAGGGCAAACAAGAGTCCGCCCCTGCCAGGGTGCCACGGCCCAGGGCAGGGTGCCTGGGTGCCTGAGGAACAAGCGGCGGGCTGCCGGGGAACGCGCGGCACTGTGCCAAGAGGGGACACTTCCATCCCCTCCCCTCCCCTCCCCTCCCCACCCCCCATCTTCCTCCTCGCCCTCTCCTGCCTGACTTAGAAATATGTCTCCCTACTTTTTCAGCAAAACTGGGTGGCCTCCCTCCCTCCCTCCCTCCCTCCCTCCCTCCCTCCTTCCCTCCCTCCTCCTTCCCTCCTTCCTTCCCTCCTTCCTTCCCTCCCTCCTTCCTTCCCTCCCTCCTTCCTTCCTTCCCTCCCTCCTTCCTTCCTTCCTTCCCTCCCTCCTTCCCTTCTCTCTCTCTCTCTCTCTCTCTCTCTCTCTCTCTCTCTCTCTCTCTCTCTCTCTCTCTCTCTCTCTCTCTCTCTCTCTCTCTCTCCTTCAATCTCCCTTCTTCCTTTTTCCTTCTCCTGCCTCCAATCCATCTTCTAGCTGTTTTGCTCTCACTACTACTACTACTACTACTACTTTTACTTTTACTTCTATTTCTACTGTTACTTACTTATCTACCGTATAAATATCAACGTTGAAAGAGAGAGAGAGAGAGAGAGAGAAAAAAAAATAATAATAAACAAGAAAAGAGAGAACCTAACTTATACCACAAACCCACCAGCAAACATTCCCTAGAAGGCAACATTTTTCCCCTCACCACCACGACCAGCCTCTCCCCTCACCTCCCTCCCTCCCCTACCCCCTCCCCCCCTCCTCCCTCCCCCCTCCAGTCAATAGCGCCACATTATCGCTAGTTAACCCGTATTTGGTAAGAATTTGCACCTCTAATTAAGAGGCAGGTGAGTCTGATGTATGTGGATCATATTTCACACCTGTCCCTCGATACCCTAATTGAGCTTCACTTTAATTGGTAGTTAATATAAGATTGAGCTTCAGATCCCCCGAAGAAGGTGTAATGGCGGCCAGGTAATGTCAGGTGATTCGCTTTAATTGGTGGAAAAATTGGTGGAAATGGGTAATTTATTTTTTTTATGTAATGCTATCTCTCATTTTGAATTTTTTTTTCTCTCTATTTATCTCTCTCATTTCATTCATTTATTTTGTTTTGTTTTCAGTGGATTTTTTTTTTCTCTCTCTCTCTCTCTCTCTCTCTCTCTCTCTCTCTCTCTCTCTCTCTCTCTCTCTCTCTCTCTCTCTCTCTCTCTCTCTCTCTCTCTCTCTCTCTCTCTCCATGTCCTCTTTATTTGCTCTCTTTATTCTCCTTCCGTCTCTCTTTAACCTTTGTCCTCCCTCTAACCCTTATAGATAACCTCTTTCTCTCTCTCTCTCTCTCTCTCTCTCTCTCTCTCTCTCTCTCTCTCTCTCTCTCTCTCTCTCCCTCACTTAACGTATTTTTCACCCCCCCCCCTTAAAAATAACCCCCTTTCCCTCCCCCCTTCCCTCCCCTTCCCTCCCTCCCTTACATCACACCTATAGATAAAGGGGAAGGAAGGGGCACAGTACCTAAGGGTGAATCTAAGGGAGGGAAGAGAATATATATGATGATAAAAAAAATAAATAATAATAATAATAGAAAGACGAATGTTTGATGGAAGTTCCGATAGATGGAGTTAAATGTTATGTTGTTATCTTGTTATCATTTTACTTTGCATGATTACAGGTGTGGTGGTGTTGTTTATCGGGAATAATTAGCATAGATCACAGGTGAGGTGAGGTGAGGTGAGGCTATGAGTGTGTGTACTGCTTTAAATGGTAAGGTAAAGTAGTACAGGTGTGTGTGTGTGGGTGTGTGTGTGTGTGTGTGTGGGTGTGTGTGTGTGTGTGTGTGTGTGTGTGTGTGTGTGTTTTCGTATAGTGTATAGTATGTGTTTTATTATATCTATTTTTCATTATTTTCTTACTAATCTTCTTTATTTATTTATTTTCTTTTGTTGTTCTTCTTTATTGTTTTTATTTTTATGTATTTTTCATGTTTTTTTCTTTTTTTCTTTTCTCTTCTATGTGATTTTTGTTTTCTTTTGTTTCTTCCTCTTCCTTGTTTTATTGTTTCCTTTTCTCTCCTCTATACCCTCTCTCTCTCTTCTCTTCTCTTCTCTTCCTTTCCTTATATTCAACTCTCTTCTTCCTCCCTTTTTCTCTTTCCTTAATCTTCTTTTCTCTCCTTTTCCTTCCTCTTCTTCCTTTGTCATTCTTATTCCTTCTATTCCCTTCTTCCCTCTTCCTATACCCTTCTTCTCCTCTTTACCATCTTTCTCTTCCTCCTCCTCTATTACCTCATCTTACACTGTCTCTTCCTCTCTCCTCTTTTCTCTCTCTGCCTTCCTTCTATCCACCTCTCTCTTCCTCTTCCTCTATCCTTTCACCTTACCTTACCTATCCTCTTACCTCTTCTTTCTCTTAATTCCTCTCCTTTCCTCTCTTACCTACCTTTTCCCTTATTACCTTCCTCTCTCTCTCTCTCCTTCCTCCTCCTCCTCCTCCTCCTCCTCCTCCTCCTCCTCCTCCTCCTCCTCCTCCTCCTCCTCCTCCTCCTCCTCCTCCTCCTTGTTATCCCCAACCCAGACGCTCTTTATGTATGTTGTAATTAATGGTTCTTTAGGGTCCTTAACTTACCAATTAACTCACCTGGTCTATGATCCCGCACAGGTAATTATTCAAATAGCGTTCAATTTCCTGGGGTAATTGATTTGCATATCCTATCGAGAGGGTCAAATTTAGGGTAATTAGCCCGGGCCAGGACGCAGGTAAGGGAAGGAGGGAACCAAGGTGTTTGATCAGAGCAGGTAAAGGGTTCAAGGGGGGGAGAGGGGGGGGGTTGGGGGTTGGAGGGGAGGAGGGGTTGGGGGGGAGGATAATAGGGGAGGGAGTGTTATGGTAGTGAGATGAAGTGGATGTGCTGGCTGTAATCCACTTTAAAGAGAGAGAGAGAGAGAGAGAGAGAGAGAGAGAGAGAGAGAGAGAGAGAGAGAGAGAGAGAGAGAGAGAGAGAGAGAGTTGCAAAGGTAAATCTTAAAAGTAGTTAAGTGTAGTTTTCTAAGTTAGGTTTTTCACTTCAATTCTCATGTAAGTAGAGAGAGAGAGAGAGAGAGAGAGAGAGAGAGAGAGAGAGAGAGAGAGAGAGAGAGAGAGAGAGAGAGAGAGAGAGAGAAAAAAAAAAAACTTGAGTGAGGCAACCTAACCTAACCTAACCTAACCTAACCCACATGTAACCTTACCTCGGTTCTAATGTAGTGAGGGTACGAAATAATAATAATAATAAAAAATAAATAAATAAAAAAGAAACAAGACTCCCCTTTCTTTTGAGTGCAAGTATCCATTTTTTATACGCAGAAAATGGTTTGTGGTAGAGCAGCGTGAGGGAAAAAGTCTGTGGATTTGACGCATAAACATTGATTCTTCTCTCTCTCTCTCTCTCTCTCTCTCTCTCTCTCTCTCTCTCTCTCTCTCTCTCTCTCTCTCTCTCTCTCTCTCTCTCTCTCTCTCTCTCGGTAAAGAAAGGAAAGAAAATGGACAGTAAACGAAAACACACACACACACACACACACACACACACCACACACACACACACACACACACACACACACACACACACACACACACGTACACACACCTGGGTCCCCATACCTGTTTATAATTAGTAAATTGGACGCCACACTAAGGTAGTTGTGCATATGTTTGCATACATAATCATATTCAGCGTGACGAATGCAATTAAAATGGTTACCCCTTCTCCTCCTCCTCCTCCTCCTCCTCCTCCTCCTCCTCCTCCTCCTCCTCTTCCTTATATTTGGTCTCCTCCTTCTTCGTTTCTTCTCTACACTAGTTTTCTTTTCCGTCCTTCCTTTCTTTCTTTCCTTCTTTCCTCCATCTCTCCTTCCTTCTTTCTTGTTTTTCTTTATTTCCTCCTCCTCCTTTTCTTCTTTTCTCTAATGTTCTTCTGCGTTCTTTCTTCCTTCTTTCCTTTCTTTCTTTCCTTCTTTCCTCCATCTCTCCTTCCTTCTTGTTATTTTGTATCTCCTCCTTCTCTTCCTCCTCCTTTTTTCTTCTTCTCATTCACGTCTTCTCTCTCTTCTGATATTTATTTTTTATTTATTTATTTTTTTTTTAATATATTTTTTTTTATTTATTTATCTATTTTTTGGGGGGAGTTTCTTGTGACTCAATAGCAGATGTAAAAAGTCTTAATTACTACTTAATACTAAAAAATCATTACACCACGATACCCTTACTAATTGGGCAGGTAAAGCAAGGTAGTACACAGGTAAGGTCACATACATACACACATACACACACATACATACATACATACATACATACTATAGGTAAATGGGAAAATAAAAGAGAGAGAGAAAGAGAGATAGACAGACAAATAGATAGATAATTCCCACGCCTATTTGCCCTTACAAATAGACATATGGTAAACCTTTTTTTCTCCCCCCCTTCCCCTCCCCCCTTACCTTCTCCCCCTCCCCCTTACTCAGGTCACCCCTCCCACCCTTCCTCTATACTAATCACCCCTCTCCCCGCCTTCTCATATTCACCCCTCCCCCTTTAAACACACCCCTTCCCCTTCCCCTTCCCCTTCCCCTTCCCCTTCCCCTTCCCCTTCCTCTTGCTCCCTTCCCCTCTTTTAACATATAGTCACTTCTTACCTCCCCTCTCTCACTACTCTCCTATTTCCCCTCTTCTTCCCTTCTTCCCCTTCCTTCCTTTACCCCTTCAACTCATACCTCCTAATTTCTTCCCCTCATAACCTATCCTTCTCCCCTTACTCCTCTACATTTCTTCTCTCCCTTCTCTCTCTCCCTTCTTTTTCTTCCTTCCAGTCCTTCATCATCAACCCCTCCTCCTCCTCCTCCTCCTCCTCCTCCTCCTCCTCCTCCTCCTCCTCCTCCTCCTCCTCCTCCTCCTCCTCCTCCTCCTCCCAGGTGAGGTCAGGTGGCTAATGAGGTTTGTTGGTTTGATGGGGGGGACAGAGGTGAGGAAGATGAGGGGAGGAGGTGAGAAGGGAGAGGTCAGCAGGCCTCCCTCGGGGTCACACGCCAAGCCAGGTCACACAGATAATTAAGGGAAGAGGTCAAGAGGTCAAGTGGTCCATCAAAGGGGTAGTGAAAATATGTTTGTTAGTTCAAAAAAAATAATGATAAAAATAAGTAAATAGATCAATTGGAAGATGTTTGTTTTGGTTTGAATTTTTTTTTTTATTATTTTATTTTTTATGGTGTGTGTGTGTGTGTTAATTATGATGATGATGATGATGATGATGATGATGATGATGATGGAAAAGAGGAATTAGTGGTGTTAGATCAATATGTAAATGAATAATATAAAAGAAAATGAAGAGAAAGAATAATAACAAGAAGAAGAAGATGAAGATGAAGAAGAAGAAGAACAATAAAAAGATCAACAGTAGCAAGAACAGAAATAACAATAACAAGAATAACAGTAACAAGAAAAATAACAAGAAAAATAACAATAATAATAATAACAGCAATAATAATATAAACAATAATAACAAAAAGAACAATAACAAGAACAATAAGAATAACAGGAATCAACGATGAACACAATTGAACAGAGAAACGTAAGTGAACCAAAAAAAATCGATTAAAAACACGAAGAAGAATAAAGAGAAGAGGAAGAAGAAAAAGAAAGAAAAAAACGGCAATAATCAAAATTATGACCCATAGTCTTTATAATATGCGTTAAACGAACACACTTTCTCTCTCTCTCTCTCTCTCTCTCTCTCTCTCTCTCTCTCTCTCTCTCTCTCTCTCTCTCTCTCTCTCTCTCTCTCTCTCTCTCTCGCTCTCTCTGTAACGAAACGAATAGATGAATAACAGTTTATCAAAGTTTGTCTTTTTTTTCCCTCCCTCTTCCTCCCTCCTTCCCTCCCTCCCTTCCTTCCTCCCTTCCTTCCTCCCTTCCTTCCTCCCTCGAAAGCAATATTAACGAGAACATCAGCGATATTTAGTTACGGAGGTTAGAAATGGAGGAGGAGGAGGAAGAGGAAGAGGTGGAAACAGATTAAGGAAAAGAGAATGCACAAGAGAGAGAGAGAGAGAGAGAGAGAGAGAGAGAGAGAGAGAGAGAGAGAGAGAGAGAGAGAGAGAGAGAGAGAGAGAGAGAGAGAGAGAGAGAGATAAAGAAAGAAGAGGCGAGAAAGGGATGTCACTAAACGTACAATTATTTCTGTGACAAACGGTGAAAAGAGAGGAGAAGCGTGAAAAATCAAGAGGAGGAGGAGGAGGAGGGGAGGAGAGGAGGAGGAGGAGGAGGAGGAGAGAGGATTCCGCGTTTCTTTTGTTCGTACGCGTGGTTGGTCAGTCAGCTGGCAGCCATCTTGGAAAAAAAAGAAGAACGGTTTACTCGATGTTCTTTTGTTCTTGCTTCGTCTTGGATTCGATTCCTCTTGCCTCCTCCTCCTCCTCCTCCTCCTCCTCCTCCTCCTCCTCCTCCTCCTCCTCCTCCTCCTCCTCCTCCTCCTCCTCCTATGGCGTTAGAGGGAAGTGGAAGGCATATGAGGATGGTGGAGGAGGAGAAGGACGAGAAGAAGGAATGGAGGAAGAGGAGGAGGAGGAGGTGGAGGAAGAAGAAGGGAGACAGAAAGTAAAGAAAATGAAGATAAGAACAGCTAGATGAAGATGAAGAAGAAACAGGAAGAAGAATAAATAAGAAGAAGAGAAATAAGAAAAATTATGAGGACCAACACTTTACAAATCTTAAATGAATCACTTTTATCTGGCAACAATTCATTCGATTTTTTATTCTTTTGTCTTCATTTATACGTGACATTGGTTCGAGCCCCGCCGCCTGTTTTGTTCCTGAGCGGGTACAGAGTGACTCAAAAAATATTGCCACCATGAAGATGTATTAAAAGTACAGGGTGGTGTGAATTTTTTAAAGTATTTTTTGTATTATTATTATTATTATTTTCCCGTGTTTCATCTATAATAACGGAATGAAGATGTGAATGTTGATAATCTAAAATTAGATTAAGTTTTTTTTTATTATTATACATTCTTGTACTTGTGATTTTATCATAGAAACGAAAATTATGGTTTGAACTAAAAGTATTTGCGTCATAAATTTTTTTTTTTATTAACATTTTCATTATAATTGACGTAAAAATATATGTATAAAGAGATAATACAAATAATTTTTCACCATTTTCATTATTTTTTTCATTCTAAACATTTATATTCATGATTGTGAATCGAAAATACAAGCAATTATTCATTTTTTCCCTTATTCTTTCTTTCTTAACTTTTATCTCCTTGTGTTTCCATCATTACTTGTCTTCATCATTGTTTCCCATATTCCCTCTTTCTCAACGTGTATCTCCTTGCGTATCTTCATCATTATTTCCCTTATTTCCTCTTTCTCAACGTGTATTTCCTCGTGTTTCCATCATTTCGTTCGTTCTTCGCGCAAAGTATAAATCAGCGTGGGCCCTAGTAAGCTCCCTTGGGGTATTCCGCTCTACTATACTTCCTTCCGCGTCTTTCTTCCCACACACAAGTTGGAAGACCTTATGTGACTTAAGAGAAGGACACGTGATCAAATTTGTACACATTTTTCCGCCTTTCTCTCTTTCTTTCTCTCTCTCTTACTCTCTTAAGATATCAGTACGTGTCCGTCCGTCTGGCCGTCCGTCTGTCTGTCTGTCTGTATGTCTATCGAGAGGAAATTTATCTCGTTTCATTTCCTCCAGCAAGAAAGATTCAAAGCCACAAATCTTCCTCTGTCTCTCACTCCCTCCCTCCCTCCCTTCCCTCCCTTCCCTCCATCCCTCCCTTCATGCCATCTCCAATGCAGCATGTAATAGAACGGAAGGGGGAGGAGACTGGAGAGGAGGAGGAGGAGGAGGAGGAGGAGGTCAGTGTGAGAGTGACCGCCGAGGTAGATTGTGAGTCAAGTCTTTTACCTCATAAGTGTTGCATCAGTGGAGGTGAGTGTTGGTGTTGGTGTTGTTGTTGTTGTTGTTGTTGTTGTTGTTGTTGATGCTCGTTGCATTATTATTATTATTATTATTATTGTATTTTATTGTCTAGCTCTTTTTTTTTGTACTTACTTGCTTATACTTTGTCTGTTCGTGTTGCTTGCCTAACTATGCCTTCGGGCGAAATTAAATTATTATTGTTATTGTTATTATTATTATTATTATTATTATTATTATTGTTATTGTTATTGTTATTATTGTTATTGTTATTATTGGTGGTTCATTCCGTGACGGCAACATATGTGGTGGTGGTGGTGGTGGTGGTGGTGGTGGTGGTGGTGGTGGTGGTGGTGGTGGTGGTGGTGGTGGTGGAGGTGGTGGTGGTGGTGGTGGTGGTGGTGGAAAATGGTGATGGATTTCAAAGTAAAGATTAAGTGGTAATTGTGATGTACTTGCTTCCCGTATCCAAAACCACAATCACCACCACAATCATCACCACTGGACACGCTTCGGCACTTACAACGTCTTTCAAATGGAGAATCAAACACTTTTTTATAACACTGATTGACTCTCTCTCTCTCTCTCTCTCTCTCTCTCTCTCTCTCTCTCTCTCTCTCTCTCTCTCTCTCTCTCTCTCTCTCTCTGTCAAAAAAATCAAAATAAACCAAACTTAACCAAACCAAACCAAACTCCCAAAAAATATTACCCCACAAATCCTTTTAATCCACATAATAATAATAATAATAATAATAATAATAATAATCCACATATCCACCTTCCCCTCCTTCCACTACACTGGTAATGGATGTATCGTTCATATAAATACCAACGGGGGTATCGCGTGTACAGTTCATTATCGTACACATCGGAGTAGTGCGCAGGTGTAGTGCGCAGGGAGGATAGAGAGCGGGGCACCCACCTTTAAGATACGGCACAGAACCTCGAGGCAAGATCTTTATCACAAGGTAGACCAGCGCCTTGGGGAGATAAGAAGCCAAGCCACAGGGGGCGATAAGGGCGTGGAGCTAAAGTGTAGTGTACGGTAATAGCATCCTTGTTTGTAGGAAGGCAGCGGTGGCGGGGCGGCGGTGCGGGGAGAGGCGTCTTGTACTCCATCAAAGTTATCGTACTATTACCACCAGTAACCTTACATCTCTGCCTCCCTCCCTCTCATTTCTCCGCAGTTTCCATCACCTACTTTTTCTATTTGGCTGTTTTTGGTAGTCAATTAAGAGGATGGAGGCGCTAGGGAGGTGAGCGAGCAGCAGGAGGGTAGAGAGGAGAGGGGAGAGGGAGGGAGGAGGGGAAATTACATACCCCATTGGCAATTATCATACAGCGGGCTCCTCTCGCATTCCTAATACAGCTCTGGGTTGGAGAAGGTAAAATAATATTCATCTTGCATTTAACTGTCTAAATATTCTTGGTAATTAGGTTCGTGTTTTAAGATAAGACGCGTTAATGACTCTCCATAACTGTTAGACCTGAATGGCGCTTGTTAGGAGGCTGGTTAGGACCGTAGAAAGGGTTAGGAAAGGTAGTTAGTGATTTTGTTTGTTAGTAGTAATAGTAGTAGTAGTAGTATAGTAGTAGTAGTAGTAGTATGTTAATCTTGGTTAATTTCACTACCACTACCTCCTCCTCCTCCTCCTCCTCCTCCTCCTCCTCCTCCTCCTCCTCCTCCTCCTCCTCCTCCTCCTCCTCCTCCTCCTCCTCCTCCTCCTCCTCCAAAAAAATTGCATCCCCACCACCGCCATTACCTACTCGCCACAAAAAACACAGGTAAGAATCATTTGCATGCTCGTCTCTGCACACCTGAGGGAGGATCTCTCTCTCTCTCTCTCTCTCTCTCTCTCTCTCTCTCTCTCTCTCTCTCTCTCTCTCTCTCTCTCTCTCTCTCTCTCTCTCTCTCTCTCTCTCTCTCAGGATTGTTTCACGCATATATTAATAGATAAGTCGATAGATATATGACTTAATGAGTGAATAAATAGATTGATAGATTAGAGAGAGAGAGAGAGAGAGAGAGAGAGAGAGAGAGAGAGAGAGAGAGAGAGAGAGAGAGAGAGAGAGAGAGAGAGAGAGAGAGAGACTACTTTGTAAGCTATTCATTAAGACTAGCTGTGAATTATATGATATTTTTGTAGTTATATATATGGAATCATAGAGACAGGACACGTGACACCTGCCTCTTTGTACCTCACCTGAGTGCAACGTAAATATAATGATGATAATAATAATAATGATAAAAAAACAGCTACTACTACTACTACTACTACTACTACTACTACTACTACTACTACTACTACTTTTACTCATTTTTAACTAATAATCCTTTTGACTTCTTATATATAGTTAATATTTTTTGGAATAAACACAAAAATAAAAAGAAAGAGAGAAAATTAAATAGAATATAACACGAAACTAAACAAAGAATTATCTACATCAATGTATGGACGTATATATTCACGTATATAATTTTATGCATACACACATATATATACACACACATAATAATCGTATGTATCATTCGTGTGTGTGTGTGTGTATGTATGCAGGAAAGGATGGGAGGAAGATATGTATGTATTTATGTATGTTTATGAAGACAGACGTGTATGTATAAAAGTATGTATGTATTTGTATGTATGTATGGGAGTATGTCTGTATTCTGTATGTATGTATTTAGTATGTAAGAAATTATGTCTATTTTGTATTTATAAAAGTATGTATATATTTTGAATGTATGAAAGCTTGTATATATTTTGTATGTATAATAGCAGGTGGTTTAGGTGGTGGTGGTGGTGGTTTAGGTGGTGGTGGTGGTGGTGGTGGTGGTGGTGGTGGTGGTGGTGGTGGTGGTGGTGGTGGTGGTGGTGGTGGTGGTGGTGGTTCCCCTCCGGTGGTGGACGGAACCTTATGAAAAGCGGAAATAATTAGTTTATCGGAGGTAATGTTAGTTAATTATGAGGCGTGGCGTAGCGGTGTGATCCCTCCTCTCTCTCTCTCTCTCTCTCTCTCTCTCTCTCTCTCTCTCTCTCTCTCTCTCTCTCTCTCTCTCTCTCTCTCTCTCTCTCTCTCTCGAATTGGGGTGTTTTTTCATTATTTTTCTTTGTATTTCCAGTTACTTTGATTGTTTTCTGTAATATATATTGTATTTTCATTTTTTTTTATCTTCTTTTCTTCTTCCTTTCTTTCTTCTTATCTTCATTGTCTTTAACTACTACTACTACTACTACTACTACTACTACTACTACTACTACTACTACTACTAACCACCACCACCACCACCACCACCACCACCACCACCACCACCACCACCACCACCACCATCACCATCATCATCATCATCATCATCTTCATTTACATATATTCTTGGACTTCCCCAAAATACCTTCTTGCCCCGAATCTTCCTAAGGGCACCCCCACCCTAGCCCCTACCCCTCCCCCCTCCCCCTGGTGCCCCCCTCCCCCTGCACTCCCCTCCTCCCCCTCTCACCTGCAGGTTTTGGCGCGGCGACGGGCGCGGCTAATCACCCTTACCTGGGCACTAATTACCTGAGGAGTAATGAATATAATTACCTGCCCCCTCTGTCCTCCCTCTTCCCCTTCTTTTTCCTCCTTCTTTTCCTCCTCCTTTTCCTCCTCCTTTTCCTCCTCCTCCTCCTCGTAGTAGTCGTCGTAGTTGTCCTCCTCCTCCTCTTCCTATTCCTCGTCCTCGTCGTCCTCCTCCTCGTCCTCCTCCTCCTCCTCCTCCTCCTCCTCCTCCTCCTCCTCCTCCTCCTCCTCCTCCTCCTCCTCCTCCTCCTCCTCCTCCTCCCTTAAGTGAAGAAAATGGAGGAGTAAAAACATTGATAAAAGTTAGATTTTTTTTTTTGTCTTGGTTTAAGAATTTATTTTTATTTATTTATTTGTTTTCTTCTTAATTTTAGTTACACACACACATACACACACACACACACACACACACACACACACACACACACACACACACACACACACACACACACACAGAGAGAGAGAGAGAGAGAGAGAGAGAGAGAGAGAGAGAGAGAGAGAGAGAGAGAGAGAGAGAGAGAGAGATTAATGATATTCCATTTTTTTCCTTTGGTTCCTACATTCATCTATGGAACATACAAGAAAGGGGGGGAAGGGAGGGGGGGGGGAGGGGGAGGGGGAGAGGGAGGGTGTGTATGGAAACCTTAATCATCATCATCATCATCATCATCATCAAGGTGGCAATAGATTATATGCAACATTTAATATCAACCTATTCTCTCTCTCTCTCTCTCTCTCTCTCTCTCTCTCTCTCTCTCTCTCTCTCTCTCTCTCTCTCTCTCTCTCTCTCTCTCTCTCTCTCTCACGACATATCAGTGAGAGAAGGACACAGAGCACGTGAGTGTATAATTATTACTCTAATTATATGAGAAGGTAACGTGTGCCTTGCGTGAGAGAGAGAGAGAGAGAGAGAGAGAGAGAGAGAGAGAGAGAGAGAGAGAGAGAGAGAGAGAGAGAGAGAGAGAGAGAGAGAGAGAGAGGATTGATGTCAGCGGAGGAGAAAAGAGTAGTATCAGAAGGGAGGAAAGGATTGAAGAGAGAGAGAGAGAGAGAGAGAGAGAGAGAGAGAGAGAGAGAGAGAGAGAGAGAGAGAGAGAGAGAGAAGTGGGCGGAGCTTTACCTTAAGTGGGCGGGGCTTATACTGTTTAAATTAGGTTATGTCTTGTAAATGTCAAAATTGCGTGTCAACTCCCCTCTTCTCCCCTCCTCTCCCCTCCCCTCTCCTCCCTCTCCCCTCCCCTCTCCTCTCCCCTCCTCCTCTCCCCTCTTCTCCTATCTCTC
>JAPQNM010000028.1:3224030-3234030 GCA_029783475.1 Metacarcinus magister | reverse complement strand
CCGCCCCGCCACATCACAAAGTAAGCCTCATCTTCACACCTCTCCATCTCTCTCTCTCTCTCTCTCTCTCTCTCTCTCTCTCTCTCTCTCTCTCTCTCTCTCTCTCTCTCTCTCTCTCTCTCTCTCTCTCTCTCTCATCCTCACAGCCAGGTAGCGAAACCCTTGGAAGAAAGGAGAGAAGGAGGGAAGGGAGAGAAGGAGGGAAGGGAGGGAGGGAAGGGAGGGAAGTCCAGTTACCTTCTATGATATGGTGTGACGAAGGAAGGAATGTAGGGACAACCATCTCTCTCTCTCTCTCTCTCTCTCTCTCTCTCTCTCTCTCTCTCTCTCTCTCTCTCTCTCTCTCTCTCGCTCTCGCTCACACTTATTTCCTTTCATTCTTCCATCTCGCCCTTTTATATAACATCCTTGTCTTCCTTTACGTCTTAACCCACCTCCTCCTCCTCCTCCTCCTCCTCCTCCTCCTCCTCCTCCTCCTCCTCCTCCTCCTCCTCCTCCTCCTCCTCCATCACCATCACCTCAGCAATAGGCGACGAAACCATTAGCATGTCAACAAAGGTAGGATCGCAGCGCCAGAAGCTAAGATCGTAAGGTGGAATCAAAACATCTATGACATGGAGTTGAATCCTCTTTATACGATGCGGTCTGAGCACAAAGGGGATTCTGACACCCTTAGACCCTTAGTAGAGACCCTTGGTTGGCCCTTAGACGCCTTGGGGTGAGAGATGAGGTGTTTTGGTGTGTGTGTGTGTGTGTGTGTTTGTGGTGAGGACAATATGTGTTTACGTGAAGTGTGTGTGTGTGTGTGTGTGTGTGTGTGTGTGTGTGTGTGTGTGTCTCTCTCTCTCAACACACACACACACACACACACACACACACACACACACTCACACTCGTCTTCCCACCTGTAATACCTTCCATTACTCACATTTTTCCAAGGAATATAATACTTTCTTCCCGTCGAGGTGAAGAGGAAATAACCCCAGTGAGTTTTTTCCCCGCCGTCGTGAAGTTAGTGTTCGGGTCAGGGTTTTTTCCCACCCTAAGACTTTTTTCCCGGTTTTGAGGAAATTATACCAGAGTTAATTTTTGGATCAAGATGAAGAAGAGGAAGAAGATGATGTATGATGAGAAGCAATTTGAGTGATGAAGAACTTTTAAAGAAGAAGAAGAAGAAGAAGATGACGAAGAAGATGAAGAAGAAGAAGAAGAAGAAAAAGAAGATGAAGAAGAAGAGAATAGGAAGGAGAAGATAATGATGGTGAAGTTGAAAGTTAATAAAGGAAGTTAGAATTGTTAAAGGAGAAGAAAAAAAAATCGAATAGAAGAGGAAGTAGAAAAAAATGAAGAAAAAAAATGCAAGAAAAAAATGTGAAAAATAGAAAATAAAATGAAGGAAAAAAAAGAAAGAAAGGAAAAAAAGAGGAAAATATTACCATTAATTCCCACCCACTTACACCAGACGGAACACACTTTAATTATATGCAAATCTTGAACCTCATTGTGGATTTTGAAGTTCGGGATTCCTTCATAAATTGGCAGAACGTGTTTCGAAATTGTGATCTGCCTCTGCCTTGTTTAATTTATGCATCATTTGGGAGGAGGAGGAGGAGGAGGAAGAGGAAGAAGAAGGAGGAAGAGGTGGAGATGTTCTGAAGATTGTATCAAGTTTTCAGCCATGTTCAGGGAGGAGGAGGAAGAAGAGGAGGAGATACGAGTAGTAAGACAAGATAAGTAAGAGATATAAGTGAAGAGGAAGATAAAAGTGAGGAGAGGACAAAGAGAGAGAGAGAGAGAGAGAGAGAGAGAGAGAGAGAGAGAGAGAGAGAGAGAGAGAGAGAGAGAGAGAGAGAGAGAGACTAAACAACAAAGATGTAGATAAGAAAAAAGAAAGGAGAATACAATGAAACTGATAAAAGGAAGAACTGAAGTATAATGGGAAAAAAATACGAAAAAATGGATAAATTATGAGAATGAGATTTACGAAGAGAAGAGGAAATGGCGATTAAAGACAAGAAGAAGGAGGAGAGGAGGAGGAGGAGGAGGAGGAGGAGGAGGAGGAGGAGGAGGAGGAGGAGGAGGAGGAGGAGGATAACTGATAAAAAAAAAGAGAGGAAGATGAGAATGAAGGAAGAGGAGGAAGAGCCTTAATGAACCATATAATTAGCGAAATAACCGAAAAAGCGGTGAAGGTCTAATGAGAAAATGAAAGTCTCTCTCTCTCTCTCTCTCTCTCTCTCTCTCTCTCTCTCTCTCTCTCTCTCTCTCTCTCTCTCTCTCTCTCTCTCTCTCGTCAATAACACCTGGAATTTTTGATCGACAGGTAATCCTCACTGGCGGTCTTTCCTTTACCTTAATTACCAGTCCAGGTGTAAAAGGTGAGTTTAATTACCTGTGTGGAGGTGTTTGGGGCCGAGGAGGGAAAGAGAGGTGCTTCCTGTCTCAAGGAGGAGGAGGAGGTGGAGGAGAGATGGATTAGTTGGGAGTTTCACAATTTTCTTTCTTCTACCGTAACAGAAAGAATGAGAGAGAGAGAGAGAGAGAGAGAGAGAGAGAGAGAGAGAGAGAGAGAGAGAGGAGAGAGAGAGAGAGAGAGGAGAGAGGAGAGGAGAGAGAATGTTAATAATCACATACATATTCAATAAATGATTATGCTTAACACACACACACACACACACACACACACACACACACACACACACACACACACACACACACACACACACACACACACACACACACCTGCAGGCCAATCAGATTACCTGTTCACTAATTACTCCTCAATCGTCCAATGTACGTAATTACACATTGGCTTAATTGGCTTCAGGACTCAACAGTTGAAGGTAATGGTCATTATGTTGTTTATTGCGTCTAATGGTGGGTAGTGGCCATTAGTAATCCAAAGAACAATGATGGATGTGTGTGTGTGTGTGTGTGTGTGTGTGTGTGTGTGTGTGTGTGTGTGTGTGTGTGTGTGTGTGTGTGTGTATCTTTTCTTTTTCTTTTTCTATTTGTCTTGTCATTTTTAGATATAATATCACTCTGTCTTTCTGTCTGTCTGTCTTTCTCTGCCTTTATACATATAACTAAAATGATAATAAACTGTTATTTTAATACATTACTAAAGATGTTATTGAAAAATTATTACGTTCATGTTGTAGTAGAGTTGAAGTTCTACATTTATTCCTGAACTGACGAAATAATTAGTTATTGATGTTGTTGGTGGTATCATTAAGTTTGTTATTTGAAGTTTAATGTTGCTAGAAAATAATATATATGTATAGTATATGAATTTTTCGTGAAGACTCCAACTATTATATATTTTTTGAATGAAACATGAAATTAAATCGTAAAAGTCGCAGCAAATTTAAAACAGAAAAAACGATACTATGGTTATGTATATACGAACATGTTTATATATTTTGAAATCCACTGACTTCCATAATAATAATAATAATAACAATAACAATAACAACAATAACCAAGATGGCGTCGGTGGTGGTGGTGGTGGTAATGGGGAGGGGGAGATAATAACAACACATCATAAAAGATCATTTAATAAAAGTGGTAATGACACCTCACTGAGTCATTACAACCTTCTCATCCTTCCTTTATCTACCTCTAACGACCCTCATTTACTCCTCACACTCTAACAATGACGCAATTTGGGCTAGTTTCCCCCTGCTAGTTTCCCTTTTTAAACCCCTCGAACATGCGACACTAACCCCTTTCCCCCCCTTCCCCCCCCCCCCCTCCCCCCTCCCCCCTAATTAAGCAAGGCGTGAGGATAACTACTGAAAGGGGTGAGAAGCTTGTCTGTGATTGGTCGATCTAAGCTCAGTCCTGGTCGGTGATTGGTTCCCGCTGGTCTGGTTAGGCGGTTTAAAAGAGGGGAGGTGACGTGAGGGTGAGGGGAAGGAAGGTTACCTGTGTGTGTGTGTGTGTGTGTGTGTGTGTGTGTGTGTGTGTGTCACAGGTGTAAATATGGTGTAATTTCAGGCTGGGTTTTTATATATATTTTTTTATTAATTTTTTTCTTTTTATTGGTGGTGTGATCTCCCCTTTTTGATATTTTTTCCTACTTCCCCTCTTTTATTTTTCTCTTTCCCTCATTTCCCCCTCTTTCCCCTCATTTTCCCATCATTTCCTCTTTCTTTCCCTTCATTTTTCCCTTATCTCCCCTCATGTTCCTTCCTTTTTCCTTCCTTTCCCATCTTTTTCCCTTTTTTCTCCTCTGTTTTCCCTTATTTCCCCTATTATCCCCTCTCCCCTCTCCCCTCTTTTTCCCTTTTTCCCCTCTTCCTTTTATTCTGTGCCCTCTTCCTTCCTTATTTCCCTCTTCATTTATCTTCCCCTACCTTCTTTTTTCTCATATATTCTCTCCCTCTCTCCCTCTCTTCCTTCCCTTCCCCCTTTTTTCTAACCTCTCATCTCTCCTCCCTTCCTTTCCCCTCTTTCTTCTCCGCTGCCTTCCTTCCTTCCTTCCCATTCCCTCCCCTTCCTTCCCCTCCTTGACGTAGCTAAATCGTAAATCTGTCTCGTTTTCTTCCCTTCCAGTCGTCCCCTTGCTTGATGGGACACTAAGGGAAAAAAAAAAAGGGAAAAAAGAAAGAAGGAAAGAAAAAAAAACTATTATGATTTTTTTTTTCTTCCCTCGTCCCGCCTGTCGTTAGGATATATTATAGGCTGATGTGTATTTACTTGTTTCTTTTGTTTCTTACTTGTATTCTTGTTTCATTGAAGAAGAGGAGGAGGAGGAGGGTGAGGAGGAATAGGAAAAGAAAGAGGAGGAGGAGGAGTGTTAGAAGGAAGAGGAAGACTGTGTATGGGAAGAAGAGGTGATGGCAAGAGAAAGAAGAAGAGGAGGAGGAAGAGGAAGAGGAAGACTTAAAGGAGGGACAAAAAAAAAGGGGAAGGGGTGAAATATCAAAGACTCCGATGATACGAGTTGTGAGTTACGGGGAATGAGGGGAGGGGGAGGGGAGGGGAGGGGAGGGGAGGGGAGGGATGTAAGGGGTGGAGAGGCGTGTCTTTCCCCTCCCATTACACCATTACAAGTCACCTGCGGGGCGGTAAAGAGGGGTAATTACCGTGTGAGCAGCCAATCGTCTCCTGCCCATTAGCGCCAGGTGAGGGGAGCCGAGGGGAAGGAGGGGAGGGGGAAGGGGGAGAGAGGGGAAGGTGCCGGCGGGGTAAAGGGTAAGGTGGGTTTTTAGGGGTTAAATAAGGGGTGAGGGAGGTGTGATTGAGGGTAAAAGAGTAAGGGGAAGGGTATTGTGTCCCCTCGTTTTCCAAATTTTGATCTTGTGTTGGAAGTTCAAGTTTTGGAATTTTATTTTTATTTATTTATTATTATTTTTTTTGTATTTTCATTTGATTTCGATTATTATTCTTAATTTTATATTAATGTTAGTTTTTTTTTCAGTTTGTTGTCTGTTTGTTAATTTTATTTCGTAACTTTTTAGAAAATTAATATCCGTATTTATTTATATTTTTAAACTTTCTCAACATACCCCTTCCTCTTCCCCTTCCCTTTCCCTTCCCCTCTCTTCCCCTTCCCTTCCCTTCCTTCCCCTTCCCTTCCCCTCTTCCTCACTGCAAAAGAGCAAGAGTAAAGAAGCAACAAGATGGCGGCATTCACCTGCACCCTCCCCTTCCCTTCCCCTTCCCCCCATTCCCCTCCTCCCTCCCTTCCCCTCTTCCCCAGGTGTGTGAGTTACCGCAGGAGGTGAACGGTGTGTCCCTCAATTAATTACCTGCTATTATACAGGTAATTAATTTTCCAGTGCCCGCCCCTCCCCCCTCCCCCTTCCCACTAACCCCGCTTGCCTTCCTACCTACGGGGCTGGTTGTAGCTTCTCTCTCTCTCTCTCTCTCTCTCTCTCTCTCTCTCTCTCTCTCTCTCTCTCTCTCTCTCTCTCTCTCTCTCTCTCTCTCACCATATTTTCACATCCTTGCAGAAAAAGAAAGAGAGAGATAGATAAAGAGAGAAAGAGAGAGAGAGAGAGAGATAAAGAGAAAGAGAGGAAACCGTCAAACCATTAATACAGGTAATGATGGCGACGCAAGAAGGTAATTAGTAGCCACACACCTGAGTCCTCTTTACCTGGGCGAGAGAGGCTTGCAATTGGGCCTCTTTGAACACCCGCTTGGAGGGTAATAATATTTTTCACTTCTTCAGGATGTTACGGAAGAAGGGAAGAGAGAGAGGGGAAAGGGGGGAAGGAGGGAAGTAGTAGTAGTAGTAGTAGTGTAACGCTGTGGTGGTGGTGGTGGTGGTGGTGGTGGTGGTGGTGCCTGACTGTCTATCGCCGTCACAGTCTATTGGTGACAGATTACTCCTCGTCACACCTGTCTCACCTGCAATAACATACATCTCATCACGTCACCTTATACACTTCCTCTCTCTCTCTCTCTCTCTCTCTCTCTCTCTCTCTCTCTCTCTCTCTCTCTCTCTCTCTCTCTCTCTCTCTCTCTCTCTCTCTCTCTCTCTCTCTCTATCGCGACCCAGCAAATAAAAATAGTTGTGTAGATTATCCTCAATGCTCCGGGATTAGCCTTCCAGAGTGACCGTCCCGTCCCTAAGATGGTGACGGTGGCGGGAAGTGATAATTGGTTGTGGTCTGTGTCCCGTCTCGATCCCTGTCTGCTTGTTGTTGTTGTTGTATTGTGATTGTGGTGGTGATTGTAGTAGTAGTAGTAGTAGTAGTGAGTGTTGTTTGAATAATTTTTTTTTTATATGGTGCTACTATTACTACTATTACTTTTACTATCAATATTATTACTCTCATATTCTCTTTTTTCCTCTCTCTCTTTCTTTCTCTCTCCCTCTACCTTTCCTTCCTTCCTTACTTCCTTCCGTCGGCAGTGGTTTCAATACGCAAACAATTACCTCCAATTAGATAGAGGGGGAGAGAGAGAGAAAGAGAAAGAGAGAGAGAGGGAGAGAGCCTGCCAATCTTACCTGCCTCTTACCTTTACCTAGTCTAAATCCCCGCCCAGGTGTGCTAGGAACCACCTGTACCCTAATCACTTTCCACATTACCCAAAATTATGATCTTTACACAGGCGCCCTCCGATGCTGATTTGCCTCCATTTCTTCAAAGGCGCAATTAACTACAGGTAAGAAATGATGTCCCGAAGGAGAGGTGGTGAGTGTGTTCCCCTTCAGAGTGAGGACATAGCTTACGTGTGCAAGTTAATGAGTCTTTAATTGTGGCTATTTTCGGCAGGTAAGTAGATGTGTTGCGCAAGGGTGTGTGGGGAAACAGAGAGAGAGAGAGAGAGGGTGTGTGTGTGTGTGTGTGTGTGTGTGTGTGTGTGTGTGTGTGTGTCGCCAAAAAATCAAGACAAACACCGGAAAACATTAAAGGTACAATAAGGAAATGGAAACACAAGAGGAAAAAATATTATAGATTCCAAACTTTAGGGAAAAAAAATAAAGTAGGAAAGAAAATCTCGTAAAAAATTGAAAAGGTACCAGACCAAAATATTGCTGTGAAATTGCAAAGAAAACGGAATGTCACTACTTTGTATTAGTGGTGCGGAATGTATTTTTTATTTTATTTTTATATTTATTTTTATTTTATTTATTATATTACATTTTATTTTATTTTATTTATTTATTTATTTATTTTTATTTGTGTTCAGGTCAATGTGAAAATAAATAAATAAATAGATAAAGGTAATGATAGTAATTATATTTTTATGCATCGTAATTGTTTAGTTTTTTTTACTTATTTTCTTAATGATCATAAATTTCTATCTTATTTGTTTATTTAATTATTTATTTATTTGTTTGATTTGAATTATTATTGTTTTTTCCTTTGATATTCCTTTTATTACTTAATATTCATATTCAGTCTCTCTCTCTCTCTCTCTCTCTCTCTCTCTCTCTCTCTCTCTCTCTCTCTCTCTCTCTCTCTCTCTCTCTCTCTCTCTCTCTCTCTCTCTCACCCCTCGTCGTGGTCCACTGAGTATATGGAGACACAAAGAAAATGTTTTATAGAGGCCAGGGGAGGGAGTGAGAGAGAGAGAGAGAGAGAGAGAGAGAGAGAGAGAGAGAGAGAGAGAGAGAGAAGAGGGAAAGATGTTGGGTTCTCTTTCCCTACTCTCTCTCTCTCTCTCTCTCTCTCTCTCTCTCTCTCTCTCTCTCTCTCTCTCTCTCTCTCTCTCTCTCTCTCTCTCTCTCAATGTCTCGCTCCGTAAAGTACATTATCATTGCATTCAAATATCACCTTCAGTCATCTCTTTTATCGAGAGAGAGAGAGAGAGAGAGAGAGAGAGAGAGAGAGAGAGAGAGAGAGAGAGAGAGAGAGTATATATCTACCGCATTTTTTTTTCGGTAATCTTGTATTTTATCTTCTTATTTTTCAATATTTCAATAATTTTTCATCTGTATGAAAATTATACTATATACATAAACACATATACATACGTAAATATATAAAATACAGTGGATTAAACAAAATATCATTCACTTTCAAATAAAAAATATATATAAAAGATCATGTATTTACTGTATATATCAATAATCGTAAAATAAATGAATGAATAGATAAGATAAAGTAATAAATAATAGATAGATAGAATGAATAAATACATAAATGAATAGATATAAGGAAATAATAATAATAATAACAATAACAACAACAACAACAATAAACAACAATACACAATCAAATAAATAAAGTAAAAAAAATATATATATAAAAAAAAATCATAGCACACGAAATTTAAAACCAAATTACAATTCCCATTATACATTTTTTAAACCACTATTGTATTTTTCACACTTTCATCACCGAACATACAATGAGTGAGGGGAGGAGGAGGAGGGGAAGAGGAGGAGGAGGAGAGGGGAAACGAGGGGAGAGGAGGGGAAACAAGGGGGATATATAGCAGAGTGAGGGAAGGAGGGAGGAACAGAAAGTGGAGGGTAAGAGTGTAGGGGTTTGAGGGGAGGAGAGAGGGGAAAAAAGGGGGGGTGGGGGTGAGGGGAAAAGGGGGGTGGGGGTGAGGGGAGGAGGTTGACAATAGGTGATTATGTATGCATTCAGTTGCGTCAGTCAAGCTTTTCCCGCCAAATTCGTTATGCGTAGGGCGTGATCGATGTAGTGAGAGAGAGAGAGAGAGAGAGAGAGAGAGAGAGAGAGAGAGAGAGAGAGAGAGAGAGAGAGAGAGAGAGAGAGAGAGAGAGAGAGAGAGAGATGTTGATAATGCTCGCTTTCTATTGTTTATATTGTTTTCCTTGTTTTTTTTTATAGTAGTAGTAGTAGTAGTAGTAGTAGTAGTAGTAGTAGTAGTAGTAGTAGTAGTAGTAGTAGTAGTAGTAGTTCAATTCAGTTTTTCTCTTCTTTCTTTCCTTCTTTTCTTCTTTTGCTTTATTAATCTATGTTTTATTAATCAAATTACTAAGAAAGGGAGTAAAGAGAGTTTTATTTTTAGTGATAGGAAGAAAGTAATCTGATATAATTTCCTATACATTTCTTTTTGTCATATTTTACTCATTTCCTTCTATGTTTGAGAGGAAAAGAGAGGAAGAATAGAGAAGGAAAGAGGAGGAAGGAGAGATAAGGGAGAAGAACAAATAATAGAAGTGAGAGAAAAAAAAGAAAAATAGAGAGAAATAAAGAAAGAGAGAGAGAGAAACAGGTGCATGAGAAGGCAGATATAGGACAAAACCAAGCCAGAAAGGAGAGAGAGAAAAAAGAAAAAATAGAGACAGCGAGAGGTAAAAAGAGAGAGAAGGTGGGGGAGGGAGGGAGGAAGGGCTAGCTAGATACAGGTAGGAAAAATAATCAGTAATAATCATAAAATTGCACCTTTCACCTGTCCCTCGCACGATCTCCACGCAGTAACGCAAAACACACACCTGGATGACACCGCGGCAGGTAGAGCGAGGCCTAATTACAGGTATTAACACAGGTGAAAAGGCGAAAGGGAAACCAAAAGAATTATAGCCAGAAAAAAAAAGACGTAGAAGGAAAAGGAGAGAGAG
>JAPQNM010000028.1:3169030-3219030 GCA_029783475.1 Metacarcinus magister | reverse complement strand
AGGTTGGTGCGGCAGGTACCAGAGGTGGTGACTCAGCTCGTGGGCGATGTGACCCAGGTCGCGGGGCAACCCAGGGGGCAGGTCATCATGGTGGGGGGCGCCGCCCTGCGTGTGGCCGGCCTCCACGGCGTCCTTCTCGTCGCGGGGGATCCTGAACCGCTTCCTGCGGCGGAGGAGACTGCCGTTCTCGAACATGTTCATGGCTGACGGGTGCATGGTCCAGTAGGCGCCCTTGCCCGGCCTGTCGGGGCGGCGCGGGATCTTGATGAAGCAGTCGTTGAAGGAGAGGTTGTGACGCAGAGAGTTCTGCCAGCGCTGCGTGTTCTTGCGGTAGTAAGGGAAGTTGTCCATGATGAACTTGTAGATCTCGGCCAGCGTGCACATCTTCTCGGCACTGTTCCAGATGGCCATGGCCGTCAGGGAGATGTACGAGTAGGGCGGCTTCTGCTCACCGTAACTCTCACGCGTAGGCCGGGGCATGCTGCTGCTGTAGTCGGTGGTGGTGGTGGTAGAGGTAGAGGTGGTAGAGGTGGTAGAGGTGGTGGTGGAGGTGGTGGGGACAATCGGACAACCTAGCAGGGCGGTGGTGACCGAGTGTGGCCGCCACCGAGGCCTCACACCTTTAAGTCACCCAAGGTGTCGCCAACGAGCCAATCGGGTGGCGGCCTGGGGGCTGTCGGCGGCCTGTATTGGTCAGATGGCCGGAGGGCGGAGCAGACCCCCAGTTTTTGTGTCGCTGATAGGCGCGGGGCTGCGGGGGGCGGGGCCGAGCGGCGTTGTTTGAAGTCCCGGGGATAATGTATCGGTGCGAGGCGGACCAGGCCCAGGGAAGTCACCTTAAACCTGATTATTTGGTTTATGAACACGGGGGAGGAGAACCACCACCACCACCACCATCACCACCACCACCACCACCACCACCACCACCACCACACACCACCACCACCACCACCACCACCACCACTACTACCACACACACACAAACACACACACACACACACACACACACACACACACACACACACACACACACACACACACACCCCGCCAACACAAAATAAATATCCCCGGCAGGTGTGATAATGACCTTGAAGCACACCAAATCCTACCTGAGCAATCCCTGTGTGTTGGCCACCGTCGGGAGGGAGAGGGGGAGGGGGGGGACCTACCTCCCTACCTATCTACCTACCTGGCCACACGATGGGGATTATGACACCTGGACGGGGATTAAGAACAGGTAAATGTGTGTAGGACTCCACCCCTGCCCCGCCCCCCGCCCCGCCCCGCCCCGCTTTTAATGGTCTGTCCCTGGCTTATGGTCTCCCAACAGCGATTCAAGTGTTGTGGTTGTAGTTGTAGGCTGAGGTCCGACCTTTGAGTCCCGCCGCGTGTGTGTGTGTGTGTGTGTTGTGTGTGTGTGTGTGGGGTGAGGGGGGTCTGTGTGTGTGTGTGTTGTCTCGTATAGGCCTGATTGGTATGTCTACACTTGAATGCAGAGAGAAACACACACACACACACACACACACACACACACACACACACACACACACACAGACATACACACATACACAAGGCTACATGCATACCACTCACATAAACTAAACATAAAAAAAAAATACCAACACATACATACATACATACATACACACATACATACACACATACATACATACATACATACATACATACATACATTCATACATACATACCTCCAGGTGGTGTAGGTGTAATGAGCAAACACCTTTACACTCCCAACACTCTTCCCTTTCAAACACCAAACACGGAGGAGGGAGGGAGGAAGAGGAAGGGAGGTAGGGAGGGAGGGTAAGGAAGAGAGAGGGCGAGAAAATGCGTTTTAACTGCAAATTAAGGTTTGGAAAATGAAGTTAAAGCCAATGCCAATATTCCTCTTCATTAGACACGCTTCCACACGTTCGTCTTCACACCTGACTACAGAAACATCACTTTAAACACCAACTAATCACCAAATCTTTATTCTGCCTCACCAATACTAACCAAACAGGATTTAACACGTTAGTTACTCTATACAGAATCCGGTTTTATAGTAAACACGTGTTCGGATGCGGTTTACGTTAAGTCGAAGTCAGAGTCACCGTCCGAACACTGGCCATTCTGTTAAATTGCGCATAGAACTGTTTTAAAGTGCTTAAGAATCCAATCTCAACCTCGGTATTGTTCCCTCCCTTCTCTCCCTCCCTCCCTTCCCTCCCTCCCTTCCTACCTTCCCTTCCTCCCCTCCGTTTTGCCTCTTAAAGCCCTCTTCCCCCTTCCCTTCCTCCCTCCCCCTCTCCCTCTCCCCTTCTTGTTCCTCTCCATTCCTTTCCGTTTTGCTCTCTCTCTCTCTCTCTCTCTCTCTCTCTCTCTCTCTCTCTCTCTCTCTCTCTCTCTCTCTCTCTCTCTCTCTCCTACTTAATATTCTCGCCTTGTAAGTCATCATTTCGTGCATTTCGATGTAAAAAGGAGAGAGAGAGAGAGAGAGAGAGAGAGAGAGAGAGAGAGAGAGAGAGAGAGAGAGAGAGAGAGAGAGAGAGAGAGTCGCTAATCCCACACGTTAAGTTAATTCAAACGATCATGACCTTTTATTTGACCTCAACTGAAGGAGGTGAGAGAGAGAGAGAGAGAGAGAGAGAGAGAGAGAGAGAGAGAGAGAGAGAGAGAGAGAGAGAGAGAGAGAGAGAGAGAGACACACACACACACACACACACACACACACACACACACACACACACACACAAAACAAAACAAAAGAAAATATTAACACCTCCACCCATGATCATTTTACCTCTTTTTTTTCCTCTCTCCTATTCTTCTCTCCTCTCCTTTATCATTCCTCCCTCCGCCCCCTCATCCCAAAACACGTGTAAGCCTCCATTTACCTGTACGGGGCAGGAAGGATAAGCAATTAACACCAGGGCAGGTAATTCTTAAGAAGGTGTTAATGGGAATACCTGTCACGCCCACACCTGAGTGACGTCACGGGAGCCACCAGACAGCGTGGCGCCCATCGGTCAGGCCAGACAATGGGGAGACTGTGATGGCAACTGTGGTGGTAGTAGTAGTAGCAGTAGTAGTAGTAGTAGTAGTAGTAGTAGTAGTAGTAAGAGTAATAGTAGTACACCTCAAAACATAATAGTAATAGCAGAACGTAACAAAAAATTCTTCCCCTCACTTTATTTCCCTTTTTTCCCCTCATGGCGAGTCTCTCATGGAAAATATAACATCATATCAAGCTTATTAGAACTTAAGATTTTTTTTTCTGAAACTAATGATGGTGGGGAAAGACAGGATTCCAGTTTTTACCATTAATAATTTTTCTTCATATCCATCTTTAATATCCATCTGTACCAAGGAAACGAAACTAAACTATATCACTACAAACATAATGCAATATAATTAAGATGAATTATTGTGGGTGCTACTTTGGCTTGTTATCTACGTGTCATGAATCTACTTTGGTATGCAATCTACACTTTATATTACGATCTACGTGTCATGAATCTACTTTGTGAAGACAGTGTGAGTGAAATTGAATGTCCTACGAGGAGAGGAAGGCCAGTTGTGAGATGGAAGGAAAGGAGGATACTATTCTATACATTTTTGACGTAAGCCACATACTTTTCGAGTTATTAAAAATAACATGATTTTTGCCATGAAGTCAAATAGGTGGAAAACGTTAGTTATTTTGTGGTGTTCTCGGTCATGCTGATCACGAATCTGGAATTAGTTTTGTCATTACTATAATATTTGGGTTTTCCATTTTGTGGCCCGTAAATTCCACCAGAATTGAGGTCGAAAAGGGTTTTCCCATTTTACTACGTAAATATTAGTCCTACAAGAAAATTGTATAGAAGTAAAGTTATGGAGTTTGCTCATGACTATCTCATATTATCATCATCTTTCCAATATCTCATATACCTATGAAGAAAATAAAACATTTGTGAAAGAAATTAATGCATAATACTTTGCACTCCTACATCAATAATTACATTCCAAATCAATTTTACTATAGCTCAATAGATCGGCCGTCTCCTGCTCTTTCTTTTGTATTCTATACGTTTTTTACGTAAACCCCATACATTTCGAGTTATTTCAAAATATGTGATTTATCTAAAAAATTCTAAGGGTGTACCCTACAAAATTTCATGCAAATTTCCACACCTCCGAATCTCATGAAAATTGTTACAATGAGGTTTTCGGTCATGCTGAACACGAATCTGGTCTTATTTTCCTGATTACTATAATATCAAACTGTATTTCACCCTTGCTTGCCTAATAATAATAATGAAATAACCATTATTTAACTTTACTGGCTGATGCTGGTCTCATATGACAAAACCTAACTATTTCAATTACATTTTCTTTGTTATATATATATATATATATATATATATATATATATATATATATATATATATATATATGTGTGTGTGTTATAATGTTTTACTATGTAGATATCATTCCAAAATAAAATTTGTACGATGTAGATAGTTTTTCCTTGTAGATAACAAGCCAAAGTACACCTTATAGTTTACTCCTCTCCTTCATCCTTCACTTCTTTGTCACTAAAACTAGACAGACAAGAAGTTCATATTTACACCAAACTCACATGTTAAGTCTGTCATCCCGTCTTTGCCTTTAATTATATCTCAGGTCATGTTAAGTTTACTCTAGGTCACGTAGGTGGGTGTGAGGTTCCCTTTGACCTTAAACACACAAGTAGAGGCAATTAATGTCTAGAACTTTCAACAGATGGCGTGAATTAGGTCTCATGTATGTGTGAGTTTCTCTGTGACCTTAAACACACAAGTAGAAGCAAATAATGTCTAGAACTCTCAACAGATGGCGTGGATTAATTCATCTACAGGAAACCTTAATCCTTATCAGGTCAACGAGGTCAAAGATAACATGTACAATACGCGTTTCGTGGACTAAAATCTCACTCAAATAACTGAATCACCTATAGAATCCTACAACAGGTCATGTATGCTAGGTCATGGACAGGTCAACTTAATCCTGAGGTCATAGAAGGGGATTTATAGGTCAGAGGAGGCTGAGTAACGTCCAGTGACTAACATTAATCTATAGAGGTTCAATAATTTGTTTTGGGTAGACAGAAGGAGATAAGGTGAGCTGCAGGTAATCTAGGGTGAGGTGAGGACAGGTGAATTGTGTGAGGTGAGGTATGAGAGAGAGAGAGAGAGAGAGAGAGAGAGAGAGAGAGAGAGAGAGAGAGAGAGAGAGAGAGAGAGAGTGTGTGTATGGAATTGAGAAGAAAATAGGTATGATTGAAAATTTACGATTATTTTTTCTTTTATCAATGTAAATAATGACGTGTGTGTGTGGGGGGGTGGGGGGGGTAAATTTAATGTTTCATATGGCTATTCAAAAAGAAGTTTATCCTTAATGTAATTATAAAGATGTTTTCTGTAGTTTGTTCATAGAAAACTGACCTCAGATTGGTATCCTAAACTATGGTATATTTCACACCCAAACCTAATCCAGCAGAAATACACTAATATTACTACATAATTAGATAAATACATATGTAATTAGCTAGATTAATAGTCTTACATCTTCGCGCGTCTAAATGTGTTGTGAAAAAAAATAGTGAACATGAGTCACAAGGAAATCTAACAATACTATTTTTTTTCTTCACTTACAATCATACATCACCTCATATTCATCATCATCATCATACACTAGAAGGAAGGAAACACACAGCTTTAATACAAACAGAGTAACATCATACCTAGCTGGTTCCTCATAGTGTCTCCTTACTTGCTACTGTTATAATCCAACCCACCATATCTCACCTTCTTACACACATATAAAGTATAATTCTCTATTAATTAATGAAGATAACTGAACCAAACATTATATCATTACTTCATTACATTTTCATTTATTCCTTTTCCATATTTAAAGGAGAATGATCAACGAGTATAAGGAGTATCAATAATAATAAGAAAATAACAATCCAGGATAGATGAAATTCACAAAGTATAGTCATTATTATTGTATGAGCGAGGAGGAAGGGAGAGTATCGTTCGTTTGACTATTATTAATTATTCCTGAGCCACTTAGCCAGAAATAGATATAAACTGGAACTTGTGTGTGTAGTCATGTATAGCATATGTTAGCAGTATTGAAGGTTTAATCAACACTGTAACCATGACAACAAGTAAACAAGTCGTCCGAATCCCTACTATCACATCACATTATATTACATTTTCCTTTCATTACATCACCAGTTAATAGCAATGAAGTATATAATGATAAATATATAATACAATAACCTCATTTTATCGTGTTAATTAATGTATTGGACTGTGATGTATTAGGTAATGGATGTTAAGGAAGTTGAAGTGAGCGCCGCAGAATAGGAGCTAGCATGGATTAGCCGAACAGAGAGGCGGTCGAGGAGAGACTTCAGTATTTTTGTTAGTATTCCAGTGTCCGGAGGGAGTGTTCACCTGCCCTGCCCAAGGTATTTACAACACTCAAGGCCACTCTCCCGTAGGACCGTTAAATTTCAACTCATAGGCGTCTGTATTTTTTATCATTTGTTTTGATCATTATAACATTGGATATTTTCGTAATTTTTTTTAATATCTAATGATGGTAGTTTGACACTTATTTATTTATATATCTGTATTGGTGTATGAGATATTTTATGATTATGTTTATGAATTCCTGAATGATTGTTAATTAATATGATTCCAACCAGCCAAAATTTCTTCCTCTACAATATTATCTTACTCATTAATTTATAAGTATTTAAACGATATTATAACCCCAAGTATAGAGTAGAAGAAAAACTTTATCATCCACTTGAAGAAATAAAAATAAATGCATAAGATACTAATAATTACGTATCTTAGGTGAGTTTACCCGAAAATAATTAATGGTGTGAAAGAAAATGTAGCTTTCAGGGGCAACGTGTGGAGAGAGAGAGAGAGAGAGAGAGAGAGAGAGAGAGAGAGAGAGATCCAATATAATCATTCGTATAGTATTTGTAAACCCAATTTAAGTTATTAATTAATTTTCTCGATGCCAAGGAGACGCTGGAGAAGTCGTATAGGGGGCGGGACCTGTGCTAAGCCACGCCCACGTCCTCACCCACTACCACGCCCACCACGACGAGGTGCGAAAAGGGGCGTTAGCAGCATAGTAGTAGTAGCAGTAACAGTAACAGTAGTAGTAGTAGTAGTAATAGTAAAAAAAATGATGATAATAATAATAATAATAACAATAATAATAATACCACCGTCACCCCTTCGTCACCGCCTTCGTCAGCGCCTCGTCATGGCAATCTGGCTCGCCTTCCTCCCCATCGTGTTCGTATATGGCTCTGTGGTGTTAACGTGGGTGCTGAGGAGAGTGCGTGGACGTCGCTACAACGCAGTGCCCCCTGAAGTGACGCAGGCGGAAGGGGACAAACAGAAAACGGAGTAAATTGAACGAAGAGGAAATAAAGAAGAGGAGTAAAAGGAGGAAGTGAGGAAGAGGAAAAAGAGTAACTGCTGACGAAGGAAGAGGAGGAGTAATATTTATTGACACATACACACTTTCACACACACACACACACACACACACACACACACACACACACACACACACACACACACACACACACACACCATGTCCATGTCAGGAGGGATTTCACTGCTGGAACGACTTCATTTGAGGGTAAGTATACTGATTAACACACACACACACACACACACACACACACACACACACACACACACACACACACACATACACAACAATACTAAAATAAGAACAATGAATAATATAAATAGAATAAAATAAAATAAAATAAAGTAAAACTACCCCCAAAAAAACTAAATCTTCCACATCTTGCTCCACTTTCCCTCCACCTCTGGGCGTGTGTGTGGACGGGTTTCCTGAAGGTGGAGCAGCTGGACTACTCCTTCGTCAGGGGATGTGAGGACGCCAAAGTATTAGAGAAGATACTGAGGGTGTTACGGTCTGGCGAGGAGGGGCTCTACCCACACCTGATTGGGTAATTGCATTGTTATCATCATCATCATCATTATCATTATCATTATCTTTATCTTTATCTAACTTTTTTGTTCTCGTTATAATTAATTGTTTTTCTTCTTCTTTTCTTCCTTCTGCAGGTATGTGGAAGAGCGTCTGGGCGAGGTCAGTCCAGAGAGCCGCCTCCTCTTCTGCCCACAGCCGCCTACACGCCCTCAGGACCTGCCACGGAGCGAGTGAGTGTCCCCCACCTCTCTCTCTCTCTCTCTCTCTCTTTCCTCTCCATTCTCTCTCTTCCTCCCTTCCATCTTTCTTACCCTTTATATCTCCACTTCTTTTTGTATTATATTTTACTGCGTGTAGGAGAAAGATAAAATATGATAAACACGAATAATCCCACAATTTTGACAGTGGAGAGAGAGAGAGAGAGAGAGAGAGAGAGAGAGAGAGAGAGAGAGAGAGAGAGAGAGAGAGAGAGAGAAAAAAAAAAATTGAATGAAAAACGATTATGATGCATGGTTAGGGAATGCATCCTAAATCAAGAGAGACTCGTTCAATACAGGTTAGCGGCTCTTGAGGCTGACTTAGCGGCGTGGGCAGCTGACCTTCGGCGGGAGGAGGACGAGAAGAAGGTGTGGAAGGAGAAGGAGGAGGAGGAGGAGGAGGAGGGAGAGGGAGAAAGAACATCCTCACCTACAATTCCCTTCCTCTCTGACCTTCCTCCCCTTGACAACATTGAAGTGATACCCTCAAACAAGGTCAAGAAAGGTCGATCACGTGACTCCTTAACCACGATCACAGGAGGTCAAAGGTCACCAGGGTTACTAATTACAGACATATCACAGGTCAAGGTCGCTCACAAGTCCTCACGTGACCTTCAAAGAGTGATGGGAGGTAAAAAGTCACCAGGGTCACTCATTGAGGTCATAGAAGACAGTGAGGATGAAAGGTCAAGGTCAAAGATCATTCAAAAGCCACCAGAACCAGTAGTAGTCAGCCACGTGTCAGGAGGGTCAGTCATTAAGGTCACGATAGGTCATGCAGTAGGTCAGGAAGGTCAGGGGGCGTCCAGCAGGCAGGTTGAGGGGTTGCTGAGGGAAGCAGAGAGGCAACAGGGGGAGGGTGACCTGCTTAGTGCCTCCTTGACCTATAATAAAGTGTTGAGTGTGTGTCCCCAGCAGGCCGATGCTCGACGTGCCCTTACTAACCTACTGAAGGGGAACACGCCCCCTGCCCCTGCTGCCACGCCCCCTGCTGCCCCTACTCCGCTGGTGCAGGAGGTGGAGTAAGAGAGAGAGAGAGAGAGAGAGAGAGAGAGAGAGAGAGAGAGAGAGAGAGAGAGAGAGAGAGTAGTGTTGTTGTTTAGTTAATCATGCATCTTCGTGTATATTTATCACATTATATATATTTATCTTACATGATAAGTCTCACTACACATGAATAATAATGAGTCTGTGGTCGAAAGAGCGTCTGCCACACGAACTTGTACATTATTTTATTTATAGACTCAGTTATACGCTTTTCATTTATTCATGTACTTATTTATTCATTTTGGTGTGAGTTTGTGCATTCAGAGGCCAACAAAGGTATACATTCTTCCACTAAATTGTGCAAAGGAATATTGAAACGAATGTATTTTACTCAGAACCAGAATAATTGTATATTTGTATTCTGGTCATCGATTTACTTACAATCAATAACTAAAGATTTGTAATTGACCAAATGAATTCATAAAACGTTTGCATTCCACTTTTCTAACCCATAAACATAATCATATAGGTCACGTAACACTTAGATTTCAACATAAGTGAATGAATGTCAGTATGTTAGGCAAGTATATAGTAAGTGAAGTTTTAAATATGTTATGTTATCCTTATTTGTTTGTATGTAAGTATTATTTATGTGTCTTTGGCATTTGGTAAGGTATTATGGGAGGTAGTATATGGTAGTAGTAGTAGTAGTAGTAGTAGTGGAGTAATGTTGCAATTATGGTAATGGAAAGCAGGATTGAGTTACACACACACACACCACACACACACACACCACACACACACACACACACACACACACACACACAACGTTACAAGGGCAGCAGCAGTAAAGGCTTAAAAAAAAGGAAACATAAATAAACACTAAACAAAAAACAGGAAGTGTCATCTCTCCCTTGTGTGTCCATTTCTTCCTTTCTTTTCCCTTCATTCTATCACGTCATAATGAACACTGAAGGGGAAGGATAAGTACCGGAAGAGAAAGTAATAAAGAAATAGTGTCAAATAATCAGTAGCAATCGTAAATAAACGGATAATATAAGTCTTGTTGGTGGAGTTTAATGTAAATAAAATAAAAAAAATCCCTACTTGGCAGCTCATCCCATCCGCGGTGTTCCCAATGGCTAGTATCCTGTACTAATTTCCTTCGTTTCCTATCATCACGTCTAAATCCTAGTCATTCTCTAATGTCTCAAGCAAGATTAAGGGCATATAAACATCTTAGAATGGATAACAATACAAGATAACAGTGTATATTGACGTATATGGTAAAGAGTAACTGGTAATCTACATGAGTTGCTGTGGTCTCACGCTCATCTTCATAACTCCATTCGCATTCAGTTAGGGTTATACAACGTTGGAGTGAGGACGTACGTGCATCTATCTCCCACTCCAACCAATCACTTCCTCATTATCAATACTCCCTCCTTGGCTACGTGGATATACAAGTGCGTGGATGGTGGAAGGAGAAGTAGCAACGCCTCGGAGGTGGAAAGGCCTGTAATTCGTAAGGTAAGGAAGGTAGAAGTAACCTACATTTCCACAGGTCAGGGAAGGTGTGGTGTAGGGGTGGCTGTATTTCGTCTCAAAAGTAGGTGAGGTGGAATTGGAGAATGTGAGGAAAGTGTGGCAGACAGGTTTAGAGAAAGAAAGAAAGAAAGTAAGAGAGGATGAAGTTACAACTGTGAGGACGAGGTGGACTAGAGAGTTTAGTAAGCAAGTTTAGAGAGAGGATAACTAGTGAATTTGATTTTAAACTTATTTGTTATTGAAGGAAAGCGAGGCAAATGTAATTATGCTAAATTATACAGTAAAATATGAAGAAGAAAAATAGTGAATGGCTTTAGTAAACATATATATGAATAATATAACTAAAAACTAATAATATTGAAGCAAAACTAGATAGACGGAAGTTAATGAAAATAAATATATATCAATCTATTTAGTTATCTATTTCATATTGTTAAACGAAAATAATATATGTATCAATCTATTTAGTTATTGGTAAACGAAGATAATGTATATATCAATCTATTTATTTAAATATATCCTATTAACAAACAGGAAATTGTAACTAGCATAATAATTAAAGGTGAACATTGATCCACTTACCCTTTCTGATCCTAAACTCACTTCCTGGAGACGTGCAAGTTTTTCTCTCATTGGTAAGATATTGTTCAGACATTGTGTAAACAGGAAGACAACGCAAGTATTGAGAGAGAGAGAGAGAGAGAGAGAGAGAGAGAGAGAGAGAGAGAGAGAGAGAGAGAGAGAGAGAGAGAGAGAGGTAGATAAATACACGAATAGATTAACCAGTCAGTGATAAGATAGGAAAGAAGAAAAACATGAATAGGGTTCGTATATTTTTTCCTTAACTGGTGTTGTGTTCGGACAGACAAGGAAGGTGAAGCCGAAGACAATGCCGCCATGAAAGGGTTTGGTCGTGCCCTGGAGCTAAATTGCCTTTTCCTCCTGGTAGTGGCTCTCCTAGTGGCACTACAGCTCCTCCTTCAGGTACTAAACTGTACTATACTAATGCCACACATGTAAAAACGAAACCAAAATGAGACGAACCATATTTGAAACCATTATTTTTTGTTCTCTCCTATGCAGTACTTATAGAAAATACCAAAATAAGAAAATACACGATATTAGGTAATAGATTAAAAGTGTATTTGTGTAGAAACCAAAATACCAAATAGAATACAAGGACATTACTGCTTTCACATAATTTCTTCGTCAGTCTTGTAATGTTATGAATATTGACTTAAATCATGTCTAATATTTTAAAATAATGCAATATTATGACGCATCAATCCGCAGAGGAGCCAAGGAGAGATTTTACTGCAATTGAAGGAGAGAGGGGATGAAGGGGAGGGGGGAGAAGATGCCCCTGAAGGCCCCCCACACCCTGACATCAACCCCCTCCCTATGTTAGACATTCTACACCCAGCTGCTGATACTAGTACGTACACACTCAATGCTTACACACATGCATATATGCATTATCTCTCTCTCTCTCTCTCTCTCTCTCTCTCTCTCTCTCTCTCTCTCTCTCTCTCTCTCTCTCTCTCTCTCTCTCTCTCTCTCTCTCTCATACACACACGTCCACAAAATAAATAACTTACATAAATACTAATCATACTCAACCATTTAATTTCGTCATACATTTACATAATCTCCATTTTCTGTAATCAACTTTAAGGTAAACTCATACAATTTCTTGCAGAGTCGTTAATTGAAGGTGGTAATGGTAATGGAGGTGGAGGAGAGGTTATATTGGCAGCTCCTCTAGTACCTAACATACGAAAATCCTTCCCTAAAAGAAAGGCGCCATACATCAGGAAAGCAAAGAACAAGAAAAGGAGGAAGAACCGCAAGGGAAAGAAACAAGTAGGAGGAGAGGGAGGAGTTGGAAGGAAGGGAACAGGAGGAGGAGGAGGAGAGGGAGGGTTGATAAGTAAAGGGTTTTCACATAAAGTTAATAAACGTGGTAAGTCTAAAGTAAGTGATAGGACAAAGACAAAAGTATCAGGTTAGGTTCATATAACGTTGTGTTGATATAAAAAGTCCTGTATATAAAGTTAATGCAATAATGAATGCCGTAATTATATATTTTTTTTACTCCAATGAGCATTTTTTCTGAAGTTTATTATACATGTGTTTAGTAAATTATTTAGTTTGTGATCAATAACTCTATTTTTTATTGACTTTGACTTTGTGGGTAAAGGGATTTTTATACAGACATATATATATATATATATATATATATATATATATATATATATATAAATAATGCATTTCATATTTATATAAACTATACAAATAATTTGTGTTTCATTGTTCTATGTGCACGTGTGTGTGTGTGTATGCGTGTGTGTGTGTGTGAAGGGAATGTTTATATATTTCAGAGTAACTTCAATATTTTCATCATTGTTATCGCTACGTAGAAGACGAGACACGATCCAAGTGAGAGACACGCGCTTACAAAATTCAGTTATGTTCATTAACTACAAACACCTGCGACTCCCACGCCAACAGGTGTTACTGCAGCTGCACACACACACACACACACACACACACACACCACACACACACACACACACACACCTGCTAACAAGGATATTGGTGAGTAACACTTTTATATATTCTTCATCATGTAACGAGAATTTTTACATTGTAAAGTAACTTAGCTCTTAAATTTGACGTTATTTATTGCCTGTTAGCTTATGAATATTACTTTAATTACTGTTTTAGCTATTGAATTTTACATGTTTTACTCTTAGTTTTGAATTTTATATCGTGCACAACCTTAGCTTGAGGATTATACATTATTTACATATTCTACATTGATTTTGAATTGAGTGTTTATGTATTGCATGGTAGTTTGTGGCGTAGATAACCTTATTTATTATTAAGTAATTACGTACCTTATATCAGTGTGTGGTTTCAGGATGGCTGGGAAATAACTTATGAAAAATGGTTTGGTTCTGAAATTAGTTGGCTGCATGGTAACGAAAACTTACCACATAATTCTCTCTCTCTCTCTCTCTCTCTCTCTCTCTCTCTCTCTCTCTCTCTCTCTCTCTCTCTCTCTCTCTCTCTCTCTCTCTCTCTCTCTCTCTCTCATCTTTTAAGTAACTAATTTCCGTTTTATGAAACCTAGACTTTATATTTTATTATTTTATTGTTTTTCTATATCCAGGTGGTGTCATTTCCATAACTCAGGTGTGAAGAAGTAAAACTAACAAGTATTATAACATTTGTATTTAGCCAAAGGGAAAAAAAATATTAGGCATATCACCATATATACACAAGTTATACAAAAAAACCTGTGTTGTGTTGTGCGTGGAAGTTATCAAATATTAAAATACACACACACTATACGTACATACAAAACTCTGATGCTAAATTGCTTTAAAACGATGGAATTGGTATACTATTAATTAACCCTAAGCCGTGTCAGATATACAAATGACTGAGTAACACCGGGTGAGAGATCACTGGAAGTCACATTAGCGTTGCGTTACGTGTTATGTGTTTAATGGAAGGACGATAATAATACTTGAGAAACGTAACGTAACGGATGATTTCGTGCCGTGCCGTTACCTGTGTGGTGTGCCGTTAACCATGCGGGTGCCACTTGTACACACCTGGCACCAAAGCAATACACACCTTAACATTACACACTTTAATTATTATATATACTCAATGTGGTCTTGAAATGGATATAAAGGAACATAGATAAAACTTTTGTAACCAACCGTGAATATTAACTTTTTTCATAACCTCTTACGTTGCCTTGACTCTTGATCTCCTTCCTGTGAGACTTGAGGCAAAATGGATGCGAGGTTATTATGAGTTAATGTTGAGTTTTAATAGAATGTAGACGAAGGTTAAGACTTAGACATAAACCATCATCACTGGCTGTATTTGTCTCTGTCTTCGTCTTTGTATCAAGTGGAGGCTGTAAGCAAACATTCACTCGTCTATATAAATATTATCAAAACCCAATGGCTGTGTTGTGGTGATGGAATGTGAATGGCACAAGATGAGAGGTGAAGGCCACAGGCATAACCATTACAGCTCTTACTCCACACCTAAACCACCTCAGCCAGTGTACAGGCAGGTAGGTTAGGTAGGAAAGAGTGACATCTCCGTTAGCTTTCTTTACCTATTTATACATCTGTGTAAAATAAGGAATCTGGAGTGGCCTTAAAAAACTGTAATACTTGGAACCAGTCAAATAGGTTCAACATGGATTTTTTTTTTTTTAAGTTTTCTAGTTCTTAGACAATTAGCTATTCAAAAATTCACAAGTTTCAAAAAGACTTGGTTTATAAACACTTATAAAGATGCTTGGCTTATAAACACTTGTAACATTATTTTGAAGCTTTAAAGAGAAATTATATATATTTTTTAATCGATTACAGTACACAGAGATAAAGCTTCCTTATCATATCCATTCATTTGACTTTCTTGTTTAACTGAGCATCAAATTTTAACCTTTGTCCTAAAATACTAATATATTGATTAATTATGGGACCATTACAAACATTTTATTGTCATAAACCATTGCTACTCGTAAAACACTAAAAAAATATGGCATTTAGCTGTATAAACACTTCATTCTTAGTATTCATAACAGCAGACTCTACAGCCCCAGACTCATTACCAAATAGTTCTGACGTTTATTGACTTTTTGAAAACACGAACAAACATCTCATTCTCATACTAAACATATCTTCAAAAGCCATCATACAGCTGTCTCTCAAACACACATACACACTTATTAAAACTCCTCCACTTCCGCTTCCTTCCCATCCCTCTCCACCTCTTGGTAATCCCTTATCATCTGAGCCAAGCTGTCCTGAGCCTCCGCCAACTCACACTCCTCAAGACCTTCCCCGGCGTACCAATGGACAAACGCTCTCTTACTGTACATGAGGTCAAACTTATGTGCCAGTCCTCTCCAGGTGTCCTTAAAAGCTGTGGTGTTTGCAAGCATACACACGGCCCGGGTCAGCTTGGTGCCGCCCTTGCTCTGGTATAGAGTTGGCCGACCTCCGTTAATCCCAAGTTTGAAACCCGTCGGACACCATTCCACAAACTGTACCGTCTTCATGAGCTTAATGGCTGATATGGCTCGTTGGACATCGTTTGGGGTCACGTCGCCGCGGTATAACAAGCAGCAGGACATGTATTTACCATTAGTCGGGTCACATGTAGCCATCTGCATCTTAGGCTCAAAGCAGGAGGTGGTCATGTCTGCTACTGACCTCTGATCACACGTGGCTGCCTCCGGGGAGACAATTGGTGCGAATGCCATGACAGGGAAGTGAAGCCGCCGCAGAGGGACTAAGTTTGTGTTGAAGTCCCTGAGGTCAACATTGAGTGACCCGTCAAACCGTAGCGAGGCCGTGGAGGAGGAGATGACCTGCGCCACCAATTGGTTCAGGTTACGGAAGTTAGGTCGGGTCATACCTAGGTTATCAACACATAGCTTATAGGTCGCCTCGTTATCAGAGACGAAGACACAGTGTTCGTAGTCCATGGTGGTGGCAGCGTGCAGGACAGTGTTGTAAGGCTCCACCACGGCCGCCGCCATGCGAGGTGACGGGAACACACTGAAGCGTAACAGTCCCGTGCTGCAGTACTCCTGGGTCAGCTTCTCCAACAGTAAGGTCATGAAGCCTGACCCTGTGCCGCCCCCTAAGGAGTGTGTAACGGTGAACCCCTGCGGAGGAACAGAAGCTCATCAAACTAACCTTTAAAATGACCCTGAAAATTATACACACTTAAGAAACGGAAAACAAAAAATTAAAAATGTAATTATTATCTCTTTCTCTCTGTTTCTTTCTCACCTGAAGGCCCGAACACGCTTCCACCTGCTTCCTTATACCGTCGAGTGCCTTCTCTATCACTTCCTTCCCCACAGTGTAGCGGCCGCGGGCAAAGTTGTTGGCCGCGTCCTCCTTGTGAGTGACCAAGCTGGACGGGTGGAAGAGGTCCCGGTGTGTGCCGTGGTGGATCTCATCTAAGGGTGGAGGAGGTGGAGAGATAGTGGATGAAGGTGTGTGTTCTTCCAATCATACATTTCCTTCCCCAAACGTGCCAAGGGAATACAATAGCAAACCTAACTTAACCTTTCTTACTGACCGACAACTGATGGCTCAAGGTCAATGAAGAGTGCGCGAGGAACCATCTTGCCGTTACTCATCTCGGAGAAGAATGGGTCCAGAGACGATTCATCACTAGTTAGGGAGGGAGAGACAAAGATGTGTTAGCTATTGTGGCAGTGAAATAATTTGTTAAGATATTACTGTTGTGGAATAGTTCAATTTATCTAAGAATTCTGGTTAGATATGATGTGTAATTGTACTTGTTATGATCAGGTCACATTAATCTTGCATAATGAGGTTACTTCACTACTATAGTTAGTCTGGCAAGAAATTAATCGATGAAAACTAGCTTATTAATCTTGGTAAACTATATTTTTACTACAATTTGATATTACTTGCTCCTCGTAAAACATTAGTCACTACTTTTCTTACACACACACACACACACACACACACACACACACACACACACACACACACACACACACACACACACACACACACACACACACACACACACACTCACTCAACACTCACATGGTTGGGTAAGGAACTCCATCAGGGAATATTCCGTGTTCAAGGCAGTACAGTTCCCAGCAGGCCCGGCCGACCTGCACCCCAGCCTGTCCTATGTGTAGGGACACCACCTGCCGCCTCACACCCTGCACACGGTGGGAAGGGTGAGGTGAGGTTAGGGTGAACCTCAACGAACGAATGCACTCACTCACTCATACTGACTTACCTTACAGTGTTGTTCTCTGTTGGTTGTCAGGATATTGTTAGTTGTGCCTTTTGGGCCAATTGTTTATATGGTTCCATGGTTATGTGGGTGAGGCTTTATCACCTAATACCTGATGGCCAAGTTATGTCCAACTAGCAGCTTGGAATGACTCCACAATTGCGTTGAGTTGAAGTGGAATTGTACTTATGAACAGTTTACATTCATCCAACCAAATGTGATCCAGTATTCAAACAACAAATCACCCCACCAGTGCACCTCCCCTGCTGGAAGGGCTTTAGGGAGTTGTATTAATGGACATTATAGCGCCTCAGTGGTGCATTGGTTAGCATGTCTGACTATTAATCCGCTGGCCTGAGTTCAATCCCGAACGAAGGCAGTCGGCACATAGCTCACCCAGGTGTTCATCCTCCGAAATGGGTTGGTTGATAAATGGATACCTAGGTAAACCTGGGGAAGGTAAACTGTGGAAAGTCGGATGTCATAATGACCCCGGGGTAACGTATTGATTTCCACCACAGACTCAAAGGCCAATGTGACGGGAGATGAATGCCCGCAGCTACAGCGTGTGCACACACTTTACTTTACTTACTGTTGTAACTAGAAACAATTTACTTCCTATAAATAAATGACTTGGTCATTTTCAAAAGAAAGAAAGAAATAACAAAGGCAGATGCATTATATCTTGATTAGAGGAAGGAGGAAATATTATTGTTTGTATACACCTTAACACACCCATTAATATAATACACCCAAGCCCCGCCCCAGCCACGGCCTCATTGTGCTTGCTGTACCCACACTGCAGGTTCAGAGTGCATTTAAAGGCAGCAACACTTGGCATGATGTGTTGCATGGTGAAGCTGGCTGGAAAAGCTTACATCAATAATCAAAAGAGAATATTGCAAAAAGCTACAATACTGATCCAAGTTGTGTGCATGGATGGCGTGTTAAGTTTGGTTTACAGTTAAGTGACACCCTTGCAACGATACTCACCCAGGTACAGGCTATCTATAAAGGCTTAACTTAACTGAACTTAGTCTGCAGGACAGCAAGTTTTGGCATTAACATAACATTCACAAGCCATTTATTTCCACCCATTTTAAACACCTTCATCTTAACTCAGTATACTCACAGAAAACAAACATTCTTTCCATACATTTCAAGAAGGAAGGCAACTTTGTACACAAGTAGAAAAACAACAATACTGAAAAAGGAGTTAAGAAGTGTGCATTATAGCTTAGTGTATTTGAAGTGTTAGAGTACAAATACTATAATATAAGTGGTGTTTAATGTGTGTTCAGTCCCACTCTGCTGTGCTGTGCAAGGTTTCAACACACACTTATAACACCATCAAGTATACCAGCGAAAGGATCAGGCAGCTTATTAATACCAGCAATTAAGTGTTGTCCATACCTTCAAAGTCCATAACGTTTAAACTGGAAGTAATACACACATAACTTTGCATCAACTCTTCCTTCCTTCCATTCATACACTCGTCTCGGTAAATACATTCGCTAAAATCTGCCGTGTAAAGATTTTTATCATTTACGGAGGACTAAGTTACGAATAATTTCTTTACGCTATAAAAACTAACATCAAATTGGAAACTACATGATCTATTTTACATCTATGGGAGACAAAACTATGGGATTTAAATATGGTGGGAGGGAGGGACTACTAGACACCTTAATATAGAGGGAGAGAACATACCAAACATGACTGGAGGTAAATGCAAAGGAAGACATTAATTACTAAGGGGGAAGGAGGAATAATGTAAGATGGTATTGTCAGGCTTGAGATAAAGGGTCTAATGGAGGTATTACTGTAAGGTGGTGTTAATTATTACTACGGGTGTGTGATGGTGGGGGGGAGGGGGTGTTTAAGGGGGGGACATGCAGAGTTAATGGGGACGGCGGGTTAATGGGGAGACTAATAGTAACGTATAGATGTATTATTGAAGTTTCCTCTATGGATTTAATTTTTCTGATATGCAAAGTAATCTATTGTGTTCATGTTAGATCCTGATTATTTTTTCTATTTATTTTGTGATTTATTTATTGTTTATTAATATATTTTTTTCTTTTTAATAGAGCTTAAATGAAGATTATTTATTTAGACTTTCCTAAAATATTCCTCCGTTCAGAGAAATGCGATTTATTTTTTTTAACATATATTTATTTATTATTCAGCTTATTTAATTATTTTGTTAATGTTAGTTTTGGTGTTATAAAGCAAATGCTGTTAGTGGAGCTTCAAGCCATTGAATAACTGTGATCTCTTTAATTACTCATCATTAATATATATAATTAATTCAACGATAAAGCTGTATAGATAACTTTCCACAGCATAACAATGATAACTAATGCAATGGAGAACAAGTTTGAATCAATAACCAGTTTTATATTCCTTCAAATACTGACTCAAACAAAACAAATTAAAACAAAACAAGAATCAATATATTAACCTGAAAATCACCAAGCCAGGAAACAGCATTGAAGCTTTAAACAACCAAAGACAGACCCCAAGGAAATAGTAGTAGTAGTAGTAGTAGTAGTAGTAGTAGTAATAGTAGTAGTAGTAGTAATAGTAGTAGTAGTAGTACCGTAGTAATAGTAATAGTAGTAGTAGTAGTAGTAGTAGTAGTAGTAGTAATAGTAGTAGTAGTGCAAGCCCCAGACCACCTTTAGAGTGCACCGTTCCGCGCAGGCTGCTAGGTCTTACGTTGAGGGGGGGAGGGAGGCAGGCTAACATGCAGAGCAGCAGAAGGGCAGCCCCACCGTGTCAGGCCCAGCTAGGAACTCCTCGTCCTCCTCCTCCGTGAAGCCATCAAGGTCCAGAAACGAGGCCGTGGAGTCCGACGTCGGTAGAGAAGCAGCAGATCCATTAAGGTCATGTAAGGACTCCAAGGGTGTTACGCGACCTTCCAGCGTGGCAAACTTAGCACTCGAACCTCCTTTGTGCTTTGTTCTGGCGGCACGTTTCCTGTGGCGTGATGTGGTGTGTGGTGTGTGTTGCCCGCCAGCCCTCTGCCGTGGGTGTGCCGGCTGTGTGGAGTGCCAGGCGGTGTAGAGGGTGAGTCCGGATGCCTCAAGGTCACCCGCACGACCTAGTATCGCATCCCTGTCCTTAGGTTGGCAGAATCTTGCTACAATGGTCCGTGGGTGGCTGTCATCCATCTGTCCCATCCGCCTGCAGTAACGTAGATGGATTTCGGAGAGTCCTAGGCGCTCTCGGAGGATGCCAGACAGCCGGGCGGATAGCTCCTCATCTGTTTCCATCTCCTCTTCCCCCAGCCCATCCACACATAAGGTTGCCTCCTCCAGACTAGGTTCAGGTTGGGTCACCTCCACACAGGTCCTCCGCTTACGATTACCACGTCTTTCAAATGCACCTCTATCACCACCATCCCATCCGTTCACTCCACCTCTCCCCTCCACATCCCAGCCCTCCACCTCATCCCGGTTACTCGCACCCCACGCACCCAAGTTTCTGCCGCACATCTCCCCTCCCATCACCCCCACAGCACCCCGCAAGAAGGACTTTGAAGAGTGACTTAATCTCCCCAAGTTCCGAGCGGGTGAAGTCTATTGCTTGGGCTTGTTCCACTACTGTTGCTTGTAAGGAGTCAACGCGAGAGGTCACTTGATTTACGAAGGTCTCCAATGATTTTCTATAAGCCTCATGTTGAAGGTCAATAAGGAGTTTAATAGCTGAAGGTTCCATTGTGAGGAGGAGGAGGATGAGGCAAGAAGATTGGATTGTTTTTGAAAGGTTGACTGAAGTGTTTTGTTTCAGTCTCACTTCAGGAATATTGTTTTTGTAGATTAACTGAAGGTCTTAATTGAGGTTCCTAGGAGGTGTTGGTCCTTATATTATGATAAAGTACATAATATTACAGTGCCAATGTTAGGTTACTGTTTGTGGATAGTACAGTGCTGCTGGCTGGAAATGTATAAATGTTTTGATACTTATTAGGTGGTGCAGGGAAGTTATATACAGGTGGAATATATCATTGGTGGTGTTGACTTGGGTGGTGTTGCAGAGGTTGTAGTGGTGTGGTGGGAGGTGATGTGTGTTATATACAGTATTTCTTTATCTTAATTGTTTCTTATGCTTGCTGTCACTATAGTTATCAATGAGGCTGTTCCCATACTTGTTATTTATTTAATTTTATTTCTATTTTTTCTTTTTCCTTTCTTCTCTTCCTTTCTTTTTCTTTTCTTTTCTTTTCTTGTCCTTACTTGTCCTTTCTTTTCTATTCTATTTTCTTTCCTTTCCTTTTATTTTCTTTCCTTTCCTTGTCTTTTATTTACTTCACATTTCTTTCTTTGTTCTCATTACTAACACCCTTTCCTTGTGGTGTTATGAGCATTGTGTAGTGAAATATTCTTTACCTTATACTATATTTTCTTGACACTAATTGTAATCCATTCATATATTTTCCACTAATCATAATCCATTTTTTTCATCGATTTCATTTTTTCTCATATATTTCACTCATCAATTATTAACCATTTCATTGTTTTTTTCTAATCACTCTGTCACTTATATTATTTCCAGTATCATCAATCATTTCACAAACTCACAACCTACATCAACATATACATTAGATACACATAGCACATACACGTACACACAAGTCCATATCAACAAACCACTCTTCCTCGCATACAAACCTTACATTTCTTCCCCTCATATCTCCCTCACTTTTCCACACACTCCCCTCATTTCCACACACCACACAGCCACACCATCCCTCCACACACCACCACAGCCTCGACCATCTAGTTATCACCCTTAACACGTAATGAGAGGTTTAATAAGGGTATCTAACTCCGTTCTCTCTTGCCATCTTTCTCGCCCAGCTCTCGCGTGGTTTGTGAGAGAGCTAGACAATTAAGTGTGATATAGGGGCGTGTCCGTCTGTCTGTGTGAGGGGAAAGGACTGAGAGGAAGCTATATAGTGTGTTTTATCGATTATTTTGTACTTTCATTCATGTGTGTGTGTGTGTGTATGTGTGTGTGTATTGATATTCGATAGTTAGGTTATTAAAGGACGGTTTTTTATATTTTTTAAAGGGTTTTTAGGGTTTATTCTGTGTTTGTGTTGTGTTGGTTTGGTTTTATTTGATTGTGTTTGTGTGTAAGTTCGTGTTCCGATATTTTGACTCCACCCGGTGTTATGAATCATAAGCTGATCGAAGCTGTATTAGACGCCATCTTGGTACGGCTACCATGCCAATTATTAATGATTTGTATATCTTATTTAACGCTGGCATCGTATAATAGATAGTTAAGACATTTATTACGTTTGTTTATTTATAAGGTTTGAGTTAATTATGTAAATGGGTTAAATATGGAGATGGTGGTCAAATATGGCGGAGGTGTGGCGTCAGCAGACAGTTTATGAAGCGAATCGAGTGTAATGTATAAATATGCAATGTGATATTAATAATGCAATGCAATAACTAATACTATTGATCACAAAAACAAGTAACAAGTAATAAAGACGACTGACAACAAAGGTTAACAGTAAACTATAACTCAGACTGATAATAATGAACGGAAACACGTTGCCAAAAACACCTGAAATATAATATAATAACAATGACGTAGTGTTGTATATGGCAACACTGTATAGAAGAAAGAAAAAAAATTGTTGGATAGTCAAAATAAATCATAAAAATACTTAAAATTTTTGCAAACATTGATATTTACCGAATCAAACCCAACATTTTATTTATTTTATTCTATCTTGGAGGTGTATGTGAGGTGTCTTATTTATCTGTCCATCTTGCATACCTGTTTAATGAAGCAGCATCACAGGTAATTGCAGGAAGCTAGTTATTGCGGTAATTAACAAGGAGAGAGTAATTAGTAAGCTCATTAGTATAGTTTTTAGACAAAGCTTGGAGGAGATTACGTGGTGTGTGTGTGTATGTGTGTGTGTGTGTGTGTGTGTGTGTGTGAGGTCAGGTAAGAGGAAAGGGTTAGATTACATATGATTACTGACGTCAGGACACACACACACACACACACACACACACACACACACACACACACACACACACACACACACACACACACACACACTCACACTCACACACTCAAACACAAACATACAAACATACAAACAAACACACACAGAGACAAATGCATCCGTTCCCTTTACGATAATAAACTTTAATCATACTCAACTCACTCTCTCTCTCTCTCTCTCTCTCTCTCTCTCTCTCTCTCTCTCTCTCTCTCTCTCTCTCTCTCTCTCTCTCTCTCTCTCTCTCTCTCTCTCTCTCTCTCTCTTTGTGTTACCAGGCAGGAAGGACAACAAAGGGCATTGCATTGTGTTGTTTGAAAGCTTCCTTATATACAACAATGAATATCTATCTATTTATTTATTTATTTATTTATTTATCTGTTGCTTTCGTCTTGCCGCCAAAATAAGATTGTTGCATTTCACGAATATTTGTTTTATATTGTTTTAGTATTGTTATTATTATTATTATTATTAGTAGTAGTAGTAGTAGTAGTAGTAGTAGTAGTAGCTGTTGTTGTTGTTATTATTATTAGTAGTAGTAGTAGTAGTAGTAGTAGTGGTGGTTATTGTTATTGTTGTTGTGGTTGTTGTTGTAGTAGTAGTAGTAGTAGTAGTAATCGTTTTGCTATTTATTCATTGATCTTTCGTTATACATATATATGCTATAATTAATATGTTTATCAATTAACCATATCATTAACTAACATTCCATTGCAGTATTTATTTATTTTCTTTCATTCCTTTCCTTCATAAAAAAAATATATATACAGTTTACCCATAAAAAAAAATAATAATAATAAATAACTGAAATATAATACGAACTTTCTATTGCAATATTTTTTTCTTACAGTTCAACTTCTTGCTAAACTTATCATTTGACTTAAAAAAAAGGCAAAGAAATTAAATTAAATAAAATACAGACAAACGTAGAAACAGCTGGAGGCTTATTGGAAACTGGTCTGGAGGAGGAGGTGGAGGAGGAGGAGGAGGAGGTGGAGGAGGTGGAAGAAGAGGAGAAGGAGGAGGAGGAGGAAGAAGAGTTGTGTGGTTGGTCGGCTGAGAACAAGAGGATAATACTAGTTTTCATGAGAGAGAGAGAGAGAGAGAGAAAAAAAAAGTGGGGTACCATTGCATATTATGAAGCAAACTTGTTCTCTCTCTCTCTCTCTCTCTCTCTCTCTCTCTCTCTCTCTCTCTCTCTCTCTCTCTCTCTCTCTCTCTCTCTCTCTCTCTCTCTCTCCTTGGCCATAAAACAACTATTATCTCATACCATTATCTTTTGCCTAAATTATTCTGTTGACAGCAGACGCCATATTTGTTTTGCCTCTTAATTCCACTTCCGAATAAGAATATGCAAACATGATAATAATAATAATAATAATAATAACAATAATAATAATAATAACAATAATAATAGATTGAGCGAATTAATTTTGTTATCCTCTCTCTCTCTCTCTCTCTCTCTCTCTCTCTCTCTCTCTCTCTCTCTCTCTCTCTCTCTCTCTCTCTCTCTCTCTCTCTCTCTCTCTCTCTCTTGTACTCGCCCTGGTACCCTCTTCTCCCTTTCTGTTTCTTTGTTTTCCCGCCGTTCGCTCACTCCCTCTCTTCCTCCCTCCCACTCTCCCTCCTTCCCTCCTCTCTCACTTAGTAATCATCAAATGCCTCCTCTCTCCCACTTCCTCTGTCTATTCACCCTCTCCTCCTCCTCCTCCTCCTCCTCCTCCTTCTCCTCCTCCTCCTCCTCCTCCTCCTTTTCTACCACCACCTCCTCTTGCATGTTCCTCTTCTCCCACTTCCTCTGTTTCCATGCCCTCTTCCTCCTCCTCTTCCTCCTCCTCTTCCTCTTCAGTTTATCACAAGTCAATACTATTCAGAAATTTTAGTTAAACAATCACTACTACTACTACTACTAATAATAATAATAATAATAATAATAATAATAATAATAATAATAATAATAATAATAATAATAATAATGATAGTAATAATAGTACACCGTTACAAGTATTGAATAAGGAAATCGTTATAACGTAATAGTAATGTAAAGTTGAAGGTAAAAGGTGTCTTGTCATGCAGGTGTTGAGGTGGTGGTGGTGGTGTTGAGGTGGTGGCGGTGGTGTTAGATGAGATGACCTGACCATATGGAAGTGATAGGTCAGGTCAGGTCAGGTCAAAGTGCAAAGGAAAGCGCTCTTTTATAGTAGTTATATTGTGTTATGATTATAAACTATTGAGAGAGAGAGAGAGAGAGAGAGAGAGAGAGAGAGAGAGAGAGAGAGAGAGAGAGAGAGAGAGAGAGAGAGAGAGAGAGAGAAAGAGATATCACCTGTTGAAAGGAGGTTACGGAAAGTGAGAAATATGATAAAGATAAGAAAGAGAAAGCCGAGAAGGAGGAAGAAGAGAAGGAGGAGGAGGACGAAAGGAGAGAAGATGAAATGGAGAAGAAAAAGGAGGAGGAGGAGGAGAAACAGGTAGAAACGAAAATTGGGAATAAGGAAGTGGAAACGAAAGTAAAGGAGGAGGAGGAGGACGAAGAAGAAGAGAAGGAGGAGGAGGAGGAGGAAGAGAAAAAGGAGGAGGAGGAGGAGGAAAGGTTACCTGCTTGAAACATAATAACTAGTATCGCTCTTGTCCTGACTTACAGGTTCATAACACCACCACCCCCTAACCCCCCCTAACCTCCTAACCCCCTTACTAACCCCTTGCAACACCACACCAACACCACCATCAACACCACAACCCAACAACACCACAACACCACAACTTAACATCTATTAACCTACAACCTACATCACTATAACTTCTTTACCTCTCTATCATTACACCACAACACCATAACATTATCATATATACACCACAGTCATCACCACTGGTCATCACAACACCATACATTCATCACAACACCATACAGTCATCACAACACCATACACAGTCATCACAACACCATACACAGTCATCACAACACCATACAGTCATCACCATCATCATCACAGCACAATATACAGTGTCAGTTCATCACCATCATCACCACTATCATCACCATCACCACCACAGTCACCACACCTGTTCACCACAACTTCACTGTTACCACTATACAACCTCACTGAAGCACATTGCATTTTCCTCACCTCCTCTTCCTCCTCCTCCTCCTCCTCCTCCTCCTCCCCACCTTCTCCCCCCATACCCCTTACCCCCCTTTCTCTTTCTCTCCCAGTTTCCTCTCCCTCCCTCCCGCCATCCCTCCCTTCCTCTCTCTCTCTCTCTCTCCCACAAGTCACGTTTTTCCTTCACCACAATCAGTAAAGGTGTGACGCTTGACTGACTGACTGACTGACTGACTTAAACTGACTGACTGACTAACTTAACTGACTGACTGACTAACTTAAATGACTGACTGACTGACTGAAAGCTAAATATAACCGGTTTTGTGATTTTTTTTTTTTATTATCGTTATTATTTTTACTACTACTACTACTACAACTACTACTACACTTATATTTACACCTGAAGAGAGAGAGAGAGAGAGAGAGAGAGAGAGAGAGAGAGAGAGAGAGAGAGAGAGAGAGAGAGAGAGAGAGAGAGAGAGAGAGAGAGAGGGGTAAAACAAAAATCAAGGTTACATTTCGAAATACAAAGAAGAACAAAAAAATACTAATCATAATATACCTTCGAAGTACAACACATTAAAAAAATAAACTGGTATTGGATTTGAGAGAGAGAGAGAGAGAGAGAGAGAGAGAGAGAGAGAGAGAGAGAGAGAGAGAGAGAGAGAGAGAGAGAGAGAGAGAGAGAGAGAGAGAGAGAGGAGACTGGAGTATAAAGCCAAGAAATGAAAGATTAAGAAAATTTTGGTTACATTATAAAAGGGAGAAAGAAAAAGTAAGAATAGGAAGAGGAAGAAGAAAGAAATATTACGCACAAGAGAGAAGGAAAGGGAGATGAAAGAGGGAGGAGTCGTATTGAGAAGAAGAGAAGGAAGGGAGGAAGAGAGGGAGATGTGAATAGGGAGAGACGGAGGGAAGGGAAGGGAAAGAAGAAATTCGTGGAAAAGCAAATGACCGTGGAGAGATAATTGGTGAGAGGAAGGGAGAGGAAATGAGGAGGAAAGGAAGGGAAGGGAAGGGAAGGGAAGGGAAGGAAGGGAAGGGAAGGGAAGGGAAGGGAAGGGAAGGGAAGGAAAGAAAAGGAAAGGAAAGGAAAGGAAAGGAAAGGGAAGGAAAAAGAAGAGAAGGGAAGGGAAAGACAACAGGCTTATAGAGAGAAAGGGAGATAGAAAGAAGAGAAAATGGATGTAAGAGGAAATAAAGATAAGGAAAGGAAAAATATTGATGGAGTGGAGGTAAGGGAGAGGAAGAGAAAGAGAGAAAGTAAAGGGAAAGGGAAGAGAGAGAAGGAAAGAAGAGGATGTGGGTTACCTGCTCTACGAGGTTATATTATTACCAAAAAACTAATAATGATAAAATAAAATATTGTAAAATGAAAAGTTTGTAACACGATCACGTCTCGCCTCTCGTTTTCTATGCGACCTCGAGGAAAACGGAAACACGATATTACAGTATTATTATTATTATTATTATTATTATTATTATTATTATTATCAGTAGCAGTAGCAGTAGTAGTAGTAGTAGTAATGATAATAATAATAATAATAACCATACCAATACCACCATTTTTAACCACCAACTTTCATAAACCAAAATAGAAATAAATAAATGTAAAAAATAAATCGAAAAATAAAACATGATAAAATATAATAAGATCAAATATAGAATAAACATTAATACATCAACCAATTAAGGCATTCCACCTTACCTTGCTTTGGCTTGGCATCCCGTGTAGGTGGAGGAGGAGGTAGTGGTGGAGGTGGAGGTGGAGGAGGAGGTGTGGAGGCGTATCCAAGGGCAGTTCTTGAGTTCTTCGTTTGTTCCTAAGACAAGAGTGATTAATCTTACTTCTTTTTTTCTCTCTCGTTTAGGTCTCGTTACCTTTTTATTTGTATTCATGTATTCATTCATTTATTTTTTGTTGATTCAATTTTGTTTATTTATTTATTTGTTGTTTTTATTTTGACTTATTTTTATTATTTTTATTATTATTATTTATTTTTTATTTTTTTTAACGTGTGTGTGAAAATTGCGTGCGTGCTTGTGTGTGCGTGCGTAAAAAATGAACAAAAAAACAATGTCGTTAAGATTAAAAGTTTCATGACCTTCAAATGACAGCAAATTCTTCTTTTGTTTAAAATTATCTTCTAGAACTTCTCTTTTAAAAATTCTCATTATGTCAGTTCAATTTCTTACTTTTTTACATATATACACACGTAAAAATAGATAGATAGATAAATATATAGATTGATAGATAGATAGAAAGAAGGGCAAAACTGATGCATTAATAGTTCAAAATAAAATTACATGTAGAGAAACAAAAATAACTAAATAAGATGCAAGGAAATAAGGAAACAAGAGAAAATAGGGAAAACACACGCTAATAAAAATATATGAATACAAAATCAATAAATAATATGAAGCACGATTATATAAATACATTAAGTGTAAGCAAGGAGAATAAGAATAAGGGAAGAAGCAAGAAAGGAAGGAAGGAAGAGTGAGTGTAATTAAATGGAACAACGAAAAAGAAAAGCAAGTTTATTGAAATAGGAATAAGAAAAGGAGAAGAAGAAGAAGTAGGAGGAAGTAGAAATAGGGAAGAAAAAGGAAGTTATATGAGGAGGAGGAAGAAGTAGAAGTGAGGAAGAAAAGTGAGGTTTTTCGAGGAGGAGGAAGAGGAGGAGGAGGAGGAGGTAGAGGGTCTTACCTTTGGTCTGAAGTCTGTGGCAGGTCAGAAGGAACTGTGAGACCGAGTTATGTTCTTCTCTCCCTCATTCACCCTCCCTCCCTCACCTCCCTCTCTCCCTCCCTCACCTTCTTCCACCCACCCACCCACCCACTCACTCACCTGGCTGCTTACCTGTCTGTGTGTGTTTGTTTGTATACATGTATGCATGCTAGACTACCCTTATGTAATATGCTTGCCTGTCTATCTATCTGTCTATTTGTCTGTCTGTCTGTTTGTTTGTCTTTCTATCGATCTATCTGTCTGTCTTTCTGTCTATCTGTCTATTTTGCTGTGTGTCTGTTTATCTGTCTAACTATAGTGTCTGTCTATATCTGTCTAAGTGTGTGTATGTAGATTTTTCTGTCTAACTGTGTATCTGTCTGTCTATCTATTTATCTATCTGTCTGTCTATCTATCTATATATCTATCTGTCTGTGTGTCAGTCTGTCCGTTAAGGTATATCAATGCTTTCAGGTAATTGAAAAAAAATACCTGTACTTTTTTTTTGTTTTACCTGTGCGCCTTCACCTGTGTCCAATACAGGTAATTACGGTGTTGTGGGGTTATTGGTGGGGCTGATTTTCATTTGTTTTGTAGATGTGTAGTTTGAAAGGAGGGTGTTATTATCTCTCTCTCTCTCTCTCTCTCTCTCTCTCTCTCTCTCTCTCTCTCTCTCTCTCTCTCTCTCTCTCTCTCTCTCTCTCTCTCTCTCTCTCTCTCTCAGAACCTTCATAACTCAGTCATTTCTCTTCCTTCTTCTCCCCTCTCACCCCTCCTCCTCAGCCCCCTCCTCTCCCCTCCCACCCCAGAAGAACGAGTTAGGTCACATTTACGAGAATAACTGAGAATAATGAGGCGATAGTCACTTGTTTTTTTCCCCCAAAAGTATTCAATGCTTTATGTATCCTGATTGTCTTTTGTGTGTCCATCTTTGTTTATTTATTTATTGTTTTGGTTTCATCCTTTCGTATCGGATTCTCGTTGGATTTGTTGTGACCTTATTTGGTATGTTTAATTTTTTCTTTTCTTTATCCTTATGTCTCTTTTATTGTGTGTTTTCTTTCTTTTCTTCTATTGTTGTCACACATGAAGCATCTGTGTGTGTGTGTGTGTGTGTGTGTGTGTGTGTGTGTGTGTGTGCTTTCTCCTTTTTTCCTCTTATCTTCTTTCTTCCTTTTGTTTCTTTCTCTATTATCATACTTCGTTTATTCTTTTTCTTCTTCTTCTTATCATTTTTGTTCACCTTTATAATATTATTCCTTGGTTTGTATTGGAAAGTTATTTTTCGTCTTCTCTCTCTTCCTTTATTGTATTTTTATATATAACAATAAATCCATCTTATTATTATTATTATTATTTTCTCTTTCATTCTGTGTTTAATAATTCTTTCTCTCCATTTATTTCTCAGTATATTTCTTTCAGTCTTACTTTCAAATTGACTCATCCTCCTCCTCATCATCATCATCATCATTATCATTATCATCATCATCATCATCATCATCATCATCATCATCATCATCATTATTCAAGTTTCTCGTTTTCTTCCAGTTATCCTTTTACAACGGCACAGAAAACGGGTTGCGGGTGTGGACGGTGACTAAACTAATGCGATTAAGAACAGGAGGAATGAAGGTAAGAAGAGAGAGAGAGAGAGAGAGAGAGAGAGAGAGAGAGAGAGAGAGAGAGAGAGAGAGAGAGAGAGAGAGTATCTTTTACCTGTACACGTCATCTTTCCTCGCCTGTGACACCTGGTTCCCTCCCTCCCTCCTTTTCCCTCCCTTAACACCTGTTCTTTTCCTCTCTCCCTCACACCTGTCAATTTACCTGTCCTTAATTAATGACAGAGAGAGAGAGAGAGAGAGAGAGAGAGAGAGAGAGAGAGAGAGAGAGAGCGAGAGACGAGAGCTACTAAGTATAGGTCAGGTGTATTTAATGTATATATCCCCTTCCTATTTTTGGTAAAGTGTAATTTTTTCTCATTTTCTTTCTATTCTTATCACTAAACATTGTGTCGTAGTAATTTTTTCTCTCTTTCTCTTTCTTTTTTTTTCTTGAGACCTTCCAGTGTTTTCTTACTTTCCTTATTATTATTATTTTACTTTTTTTTTATTCTTATTTTTGTTACGTATCATGATAAAGTTTAATGAAATTGTTTATTATAAGTATACAATCAGTCTCTCTCTCTCTCTCTCTCTCTCAAACAAAAGGTCGTAAGGGTCAGAATACAAACATGACAGACTTTGAAATAACTTTTATGTACAAATATGGACGTATTATGTATTGGGATAATATATACATGTACAAAAATATGTATTTATATGTATTATACAGTAATAAACGAATGAGATGTAAATAACGTTACGTATATATGAGTATAAGCAATATTAATTAGTTATAATCATCAATATTCATAATTAATTAATCTCGTTTTACAAAATATACCTTTCTTTTTCTTTTATTTAATTTGTTTTGTAGAGAATACAATTGTCAACTATTTTTTTTACATATACTTAATAGTTTCGTCTAATTGTAACATTTAACCATTAAAAAAAATATACCAGTAATTGTAAAAAGATCAATAGCATAAAACATCGATATATATCACAGTTGAGTGTAAACCTAAAAAAATAACACTGAGGGGAAATTATATAGCTACCATGACAAAGGGGAATCTAACCCTCTTTACCCTGTGACCATTTCTTTCTTCCCCTCAAAAAGCTAACCTAGCACTCTTACGTCGAGGAGGAGTACAAAAGAAGAACAAACATCAGCGGGTTATTTTGGCTTCGAAGATAATCTAAAGTGAAGGGACATAGAATAGGAAAGGAGGAGGAGGAGGAGGAGGAGGATAAGGAAAGGAAAAGAAAAGAAAAAGGAGAAAGAGAAAGAGGAAGAGGAAGAGGAGGAGAAGAAGAAGAAGAAGAAGAAGGAGAAGAAGGAAGTAGAGGAAGAGGATAAGGAAAGAAAAAGAAAAGGAGAAAGAGAAAGAGTAGGAGGTAAAGGGAAACAATATGAAAGAAGCAAATAGAGGAGGAGAAAGAGGACATTATAGAGGAAAAACCAAAGAAAATTTCCACATTATCACTTCAGTAGTAATAGAAAAGTGAGTGTCAGCATGATGGTGTAGAGGGTGTTGTGGGCGTGGTGTGTGTGGGCGTGGCTCACAAAGAACCCATGGCACTGGGCGGGCTGTAGGGCGCGGGTCACCTGGAGGGAGTCGTGGGTAGCAACACAAACTTTATACCTGGAAAGGAAGATAAAAAAAGACTTCAATCCTCTATACAGGAGTTTAAAAAAAGGTTTAGATTCCTTATAATAGTATATAGTGTGTATGTATATATTTTTTTTATATGAATTAACCTCTTTCATCTATTCATCTTCCTGTAAATTAAGATAGAAAATAAGACTTCATTCCTCTATATAGGAGTTCAGAAAGGTTTACATTCCTTATAACAGTATTTAGCGTATATTCATGTCTTTTTTATATATGTATTAACCTTTTTTTTATTTACTCACCTTCCTCTTGGTACTTCAGGAAACTGTTCTCTTCTGCTGGAGTAGGTGAGGGGACTAGAGGCGACATGCTTGCCTGAGGTTATGTTGTAGACTGTCACGTTGAAACCACCGATGTCCTCCTGGGTTGTGACGTACCAAGACACATCCAGCTTCTCCATCCGGTCCGGGCTGTCTCCGTGAAGCCGAAAACGAACATCTGGATTGACCTGTGTGAGTAGAAGGGTGTTAGAATGTGGGTAAAGGTGTTGGATGGTTTTATAATGGTGTTGAAAGGGTGTTAAGGGTGTTTGGGAGGATGATGGTGAAAGGAGATGGTGTTTAGGGTGTTTGGGACAAAGGGTGTGGTGTGAAAGGAGGTGTAGGGTGTTTGAAGAGTGTGAGAGGAGGGTGTAGAAAAGGTGTGTTTGAGGTTAGGGTGTTAAGACTAGGAAACGAGATTAAGAGAAATAAGAAAATAAAGAAAGAAGTCAATTGGTACAGGGAAAGAGGAATAAAATAAAAGGAAACAAGATTAAAAAAAAATAAAATAAAAGGAAAAGTTAATTAATATAGAAGGAAAGAGTTATGAAAAAAGAATTAGGAAACAAGATTAAAAAAAAATAAAAAAATAAATAGATCAATAAACTTACCTGGTATTCATCACTGGCTCGTCTATCATCACTACACCTCAGCTCCTCCTCAGCTATGTGTGGCAGAGGTCGGCCGGAGAGATGCAGAGGCTTAGCACACACTATATCCCTCCACTTTTCCGAACCAATCCAAGTGTCCAGCCAAGCCCTCACCTTCCTGAGGCTACAGTCACACGCCACAGGGTTGTCCGAGTACCTAATCACCGTTCCGTTAATAACCCGCGGCACAAAACTATCATAATACACAGGGAGGTGATTATGTCGTACGTCTAGATAAGTTAGGTTTTCGTTAGACATGAGGACGGGCGCCGGAACGGATATGAGGTTGTTGTTCTGTAAGTGGACCGCGCGTAACGCCTTCCCCTTCCCGAAGACACTGTTCCCAAGGGCTTCAAGGTCGTTATAGGATAGATCGAGAACCTCCAGATGTGTGAGGTTGCCTATGACACTCGGCCGGATGATGTTGACAAGGTTGTGTGAGATGTTGAGTTTCTTCACCTTCTGCAAGCCAATGAGGAGGTTCTTGTGCAGGACGGGCATTCTGTTGAAGCTCAAGTCCACACTCTCCACGCGGTAAGGGATCCACTTATGATACGGGAACATCTTCTTGGACACGGTGCCGAACATATTGTAGGACACGTTGATATGACGGATAGATAGGAGGTCATCAAGGAGGCCGTTCGTTTCATTATCAATTTTCTTCAGGAAGTTGTGGGAGAGATCAATGGTCTGCATGGAGACACACCCTCGGAACGCCTCATTGGGGATCTGGTGAAGGGCATTGTTAGAGAGGTTAAGTTTCAGCAGCTGCAGGAGCCCCTCAAAGGACTGCTTGGTGATGTTTGTCATGCCGTTGTGGGAGAGAGACAACTCGAACACCACTGGAAGACGACCAAAGGCGCCTCGGGTTAAATTGACTATATGATTATGGTCTAAGTAAATGTACTGGATGGTCTGCAGCTCCCCGAAGGCCTGCCAAGGGGGGACTGTGATAGAATTGTTCCGCAGCTTCAGGTAACGTAGGGAATTCAGGTTACGGAAGGAGCCAGCTTCTAGGGAGTCCTTGAGGTCATTATGGTCAAGATCCAGGTAGAGAAGAGCATTCATCTGAGGCCAGGTGTGACCCGACTCAATCTTGGAGAGGTTGTTACTCTGCAGGTGGAGGTAATTGAGAGACTGAGGGATGAGAGGGATCTTATCTATATTGTTATTGTCGAGTATAATCTCCCGACACGACACCAGGTTAGAGAACATTGCCCGGGCGATCTTGCTGATGTTGTTATGAGACATGTCCAGTTTGAGGAGGGTGGGAAGGGTGCCGAAGATGCTGCCAGAAAGTTCAGTCAGGTTGTTGTAGCTGAAGTCCATTTGACGGAGAGAAAAGAGATTGCCAAACACACTCCTCTCTATCTTGTTTATACGGTTGTGACTGAAATCAAGCGTGTGGAGCTCATATAACTTTGGGAATGTCCTTCTAGGGATGATCTCAATTCTGTTATAGGTGAGGTTAGCGATCTTTATCCCCGAGAAGTGGAAGGGAACATCAGCCAAGGTGGAGAGGTTATTAAACTGTAACCGTAGATCCGTCATGTAACTGTGCTCACCAGGGAACGACTCTTTAGGTATCGTACTGATGTTATTATACGAGAGGTCGAGGATGGTGATGTTACGAGTATTGACAAACGCATCTTTCTCTATCGTTGAGATCTGATTGTGACTGATGTTTATCGCTACAAGGAATAGATCTTGAAAGGCATTACTCTTTATAGTCTTGATCTTGTTTTCTGATAAGTTGATCTCCTCGCAGAACTCAAAATCAACGAAGACCCTCCCGTCAACTGCCTCCAACTGGTTCCTCGACAAGTCAATGGTGCCGATACGACGAATGTTTCCAAACGCACCACGACCAACCTGCAGAAGGAGGAGGGAAGGTTAGGTTAGAGGATGGTGAAGGAAGAAAGGATAGGAAGGAGTAGAAAAAACTGGATAGGATGAATGATTAAAAGGAAGCAAGGAGGGAAGGTTAGGGTGAAAGGATGATGAAGGAAGAAAGGATAGGAAGGAAATAAAGGAGAGGGAAAGTTAATGAAGGAAGGAAGGATTAGAAACAAAGTAGATAGGAGGAATGATTAAAAGGAAGCAAGGAGGTATGTATAGAGTGGAAATTGATGCATGTAGGGAGTTAGAGAAGGAAGAATAGAAGCATTAAATGAATATAAAAAGAGTACTAATTGAGAAAAGAAGAAAACAACAAGTGAAGAGAGAAAATAAAGTATAATAAAAAATAATAGATAAACAAAAAGATTCATTAATTGGCCTTTTGCAGCCTCCTTATTTTCTTATGTTCTTGATAAATGGGAAGAAAAAAAAACACACACACACACACACACTCACCGAAGTAATCTGGTTGTCACTCAGGTATAAACGGCGCATGAAACGCATTGACCTGAAGGTGCGGGCGTCAATCTTAGTGAGTTGGTTGTGGGAGAGACTGAGCCACCCAAGCACCTGGTTCCGGGCGAAAGGGTTCCGGCCAAAGTTCTTGATGGCGTTGTGGGACATATTGCACCAGGTAAGCTGATTCATATCCTACAAAGGGGAGGAAGAGGAGGATCAGGAGGAGGAAGAAGACAAAAACAGGTAAGAATGATTATTGGATGTATAGGTAAGTGTATTATTATTATTATTAGGAGGAGGAGGATAAAAATAGGTAAAAATAATAATTGGAATATAACAATGTATTATTATTATTATCATTACGTATTATTATTATAGTTACATATATTACTACTACTACTATTATTATTCAGCTTACTTGGAAATACTTGGAGTCGAGTTTGTTGAAGTTGTTATGTGCCAGATCCAACACTTTGACTTGTCTCTTGCCTTTAAACACACCGTTGGGAACATTACGGAGGCTGTTGAAGCTGAAGTCAATCTTCTTCAGGTTAGGAAGGCCCTGGGAAGCGAAGGAAGAAACGATAATTAATATAGGAAGGGTGGAATTTATTTTAATTTTATTTTATTTTATTTTTTTTATTATTATATTTTTATTCTATATTTTATTCTATTTCATTTATTGTTATTATTTATTTATTTATTTATTTTTGCACAAGGAAGAACTGAATTTCGGTTTTTTCTTTAATCATATATCTATTCAACATTTTATATTATTATTCTTTTTTTTTTTTTTTTTGCACAATCACACAACAACTACTATACTACACTATGCCGGAAAACTGATGGAACCTGAATATTGATTGCCGGATTAGTGATAGTCCACCTGTAGAACATAAATACCTGTAGAGAATTCTTGTGTATGTTCTTTAGGCTGCAATTGGTGAGGTGAAGGATAACGAGCTTGTTGAGGCCATTGAGAGCATCTGCGGGGAGGGTGGTTAGGTTGGCGTCCTTCACCTCCAGCAACTGTAGGGAAAAGGGGAAAAAAGGTCAGCTTAAATGATGATGATGATGATGATGAAGGAAGAGGATTGATAACGGAAGAGAGGGGATTAAGGTTGATCAAAGAGTGGAGATTGAAGGTTAGTAGGCGAGGGGAAGAGGGGGAGGCAAGAGGATAAAGGCGAGTGAGTTTAAAGGTCGAAGTTCAAATTCATATAATATAAACCTTTGTCTTTCTTCCTTTCTTTTTTTTTCTTTTTCTCCTCAATATAAATTAATTTTACCTTTATGTTACTATTTGTTCATATAATTAATTACGTATGAAAGTGTTGATTACTGATTATTATTATTATTATTATTATTAATTTTTACAATGAATGAAAAAAATCTGAGCATCGTATTTCTAACATTGAATTATATATATATAAAAAAAGGGAGCATCATTTTATATTTCTAACAATGAATTATTAAAAAAGAGCATTATCTTATATTAATAACACTAAATTATGAAAAAAAAGAGCATTAGTTTGTATTTAACACTGAATCATAAAAAAAAGGAAAAATCGACCTACTTTTAGCTCCTTGAGATGTGCTAGGGCAGGCGAGGGCAGCTTGGTGAGGGGCGCCCTATGGAACCTTAACACAGTGAGACTATTCCTAACAGGTTTAAACACATCCTCATCGATCTCCTCCACTGGTGTATCAACTAACACTAAATTGATAAGATTCACCGCATTAAACACGTCACCGTAGAGCCTTTTAATATGACATTTATTCAGTCGAAGCTCCTCTATGGGAAGCCTTATGTTAGCTAGGCCTATAGCAATGGAGGCCAAATTTGTATTATCACAGTCTATCAGTAATCCCTTCTCGCCTCCTCCTGTGCAATTGCAGGGGAAGAAAAATTTGCTAGTCGGTGGACATTTGAATTTGATAACTTCCTCTCCTGAAACTTCACTTGTCGTCCAGATCACCACAAGCATCACCACCACCACACACACACCATCACCTCCTCGCGACCTTGGCATATTGTTCACTTCTTAGATATTTCCGCTTCTATATATCTATTAAACCGTTCATTTTCCTTGTTTAATCACTTTGTTACACTGATCACTCGTCTGTAGTACACTGGAGAGGCTCGGGGGAGAGGTGGAGTTAGAGCATGTTGTTATCTTTGCCCGGAGCGTGTTTACATCAGTCCCTCCTCGATGCTCTCAACAGGACTGAACTGAATGGCAAGAAAGAAATCCGTAGGAGGAGGAGAAAGTGAGATGAGGTTGCCAGCTTACCGCTCTCCATCCTAACCTATAAATGAATTCATCACATATATTACTATTAAACCCATTAAATACACAGTTATAAGGTAGAAATATAAAGAAATCGATTACTATATTATATTTTATCGAGTGTTTAATTGTGTTTGTGTAACTTTTTTTTCTCTTTGTTCATGTAATCCTTTTATGGTAACTTTAGTGATGGTGGTGACAGGTGTTATGGTTACCTGTACACGCTTCTCTCAGGTAACTGTATGAAGGGTGTAGGCAGGTAAAGGTAGATACAGGTGGTAATAGTACTAGTGAAGTGAGGAAGGTATGTTAACGTCAATGTAAAATGTGTTGAAGCTCTTGTTGTTGTTGTTGTTGTTGTTGTTGTTGTGTTGTTGTTATTGTTGTTGACATTTACAGGTATAATTATCATCTTAAGTACTGCCTTTGTTCGTATATTTTTCTTCTTCTTCTTGTTAGTTGAGGGACGGCAAGAAATATTTCAAGTGATTTCAACTCCTCATGAACCGAGCATTCTGTCCACACACACACACACACACACACACACACACACACACACACACACACACACACACACACACACATACATATACATACACATACATACAGTAGGGTGTGGTTGGTGGTCTTCATGACTATTAACTGGATTTCAAGGTAAACATCAACCACTTTACTTTTTGCCTCTTCTCTCTTCCCCCTTACCCATCCCTCCCTTCACGCCTCCCTTCTTCCCTCCCTCTTTCTCCTCCCACTCTGCCTCACTCCCTTCCTCCTCCGTCTACCTACACATTTCTTCCTACTTCCAGTCCCGTATATTCTGACTGAAATCATGTGTTTTTATTTAATAACTCGAACAGTATGAGGTTTACGTTAAAAGAAATATACAGAATAGTAAAGGAAGATATATAGAGATGCGTGTTACTTTGAACTATTGTGAAATGGAATTGGAACGTAAGTATAGATAGATGAATTGAAAAAAATATCTTGCATTAGCTGTAATTCATTAATAGTTATGGAAAAGTAAACCAAGTAACTTTACACTGTTTCATTGTGTGGATTAAGGGCAGGTTTTCTTCATGTTTTTTTTTTCGTAATAATGATTAATTCAATTATTCTTATTAGGCAAGCACGAGTGAAATAGGGTTAGATATTACATTAATCAGAAAACTGATTCCAGATTCGTGTTCAGCATGACCAAGAACCTTAATGTACCAATTTTCATGAGATTCGGACGTTTCGAAATTTTCATGAAATTTCCTAGGCCAGACCCTTAGATTTTTTTCAGAAATAATGTTTTTTGTTATAACTCGAAAAGTATGAGGTGTACGTAGAATGAGTATAGAGTATGAAAGAAAGAACAGGAGACGCCCTTTCAGTTGAGCTATAGTAAAATGGAATTGGAATGTGAATATAGATGTAAAAATAGAAAAAAGGTACACATTTGTTTTTTCCACAAAACTTAAATTTTCTCCAAAGTTATTAAAGATATTGGAAAGGTGATGACTGCAACCGATAGATATTATCAAGATCCATAACATTGTTTCTATTAGTTTTTCCTGTAGGAATAATAATTTCGTAGTAAAATGGGGAAGGAAAATGTTCGACCTCGATTCTGGTGGAATTTTGGGGCCACAAAACTGAAAATTCCAATATTGTAGTAATGATAAAGTTGAGTCCAGATTCGTGACCAGCATGCCCGAGAACCCACATATACACATTATCGTGAGGTTCAGATTTTTATAAAATTTCCATGAAATTTCCAAGAGATTAATATTTGCTAAAATAGTGTTTTCTTAATTACTCGAAAATCATGAGGTTTACGTAAACATAGTATATAATAGTAAAGAAAGAGCAGGAGACTGTCGTTCTTTTGAGTTAAAGATAGGTGGAATTGGAATATTATATATGTAAAAGTGTAAAAAAAAATATAAAAAAAAAATAAATTCTCCAAAGACATAGGAGTTATTGGAGAAGTGACGACAGTAACTAATAGACGTTATCGTTATCCATAACTATGTGTTTATATATGTCTGTTATTGGAAACCAGAATTGCGTTTATAGTAAAATTAAAGATGTTTATTTCATTATTTTATGCTAGCATGGGGATGGGAGGTGGGTGTAGGTAATAAGAGGGTTAGGATTAACAGGAACTACCTAGTGCAGGCCTCCGGGCCTTTTGTAGCTTCCTTATATTCTTATGTAGCAAGGGTGAAACTGTATTGAATATTATAATAACCAGAAATCCGAACCAATATTCATCAGCATACCCGAGAAGTGATTGATTTAAAGTTTCATGAGTTGTGTTGAAATTTTCCTTATTCCTCCTCTTCCTAACACTCCTATACCTCCACTCTTCCTCCTTTTCCTGGCTCCTCCTCTAGATAAACAGGTAGAAATAGTAATTAGTTTACCTGTGTTCACTGGTAAGGTACAATCCGGTTATTAGTAGTTAATGAGGTAATCAAGTAGTTTGTGTTGTTTTAGTTAACGATGCTTCAGTCATTATATACACTTCTCTAGCCCATGTTTTATATCATTAAAAGTTATATGTGTAATTAAAGTCATTGGAAGGAATATACTATAAAGAATTGTATGTTTTATCTCTTTATTTGTATTATTTATTTAACAAACATATGACTCGCACATTCAATCTATAATACCGAACTATATTAAAACGTAATAGAAAATAGAATAATAAATACTCACAAACGTATTACCAATTAAAAGAAACACCGTATTCAAAACATTAATTACACAATACATACATTAATAAAAACGTAATATAAAATAAGATAAAATATTACTTTAACATATAGTCTAATAAAACAAAGAGAAGTATAGAAGTAAACTTAAATATTACAAACAAAATCGGTACAGTCGTTAATTTCACTAACAAAACCATACCATCAAATAACACAATACCACTTTAACATATAATCTAATAAAAACAAATTAGAGAACAAAATTATAATATACAATCTAATAAAAACAAGTTAGAAAAATAAACTTGAATATTACAAACCAAAGCGGTACCATCTCGGCGGAGTTGGAAAAACCTGGCGGCCATTATTGTTATTGTTGGTCTGGAGTCTCAGGAGGAGTGTCGGAGTAACCTTTTTCACTTTATTCACGTCCTCACCGTTCGAGTACCACCTTGTGACACCTGAGACTCCTGCTAGGGACTCAAGGGTGACGTGGCGGCTAAAACTTGGCTGTAATTAAGGTAAGGTGAAGGAAAACTGAACCTTGAGTCACACTGTTTCGAGCATGAGGTTGAAGCATCATGAAGTCAAAACAAAAAATAAGGAAATATCAAAATATACTTAGGATATTCTCATGATTATTCTATTTTCTTTATCTTATCCTTTGTTTATCCGCTATTATCTCTATCCCTTCCCTCCTCTTATGAGTATGTGACTTCAATTATTGTGACTTAATTATAATTCAAGGTTAAAAAAAAACTTATTGAACTTAATTATTATTGTGGTTCAGGGAATGTGTAAGTGTTTGTTGTGAGTGTTAATTACTCTGATAGTGTAGGGAATGTAACTAATTGTATTCGTGAGGGGGGAAAAAGGTCATTATATCCTGGATTTTAGGGTGAAATAGTTAACAACCTTAAATTAATGTGAAAAAAAGTGAATGAAATGACATGAAACAGGATAATTCGCTTGAAATTAAATGGAACAACTGTGGTAATTAATAACTTCACTTGATTGCTTGTTTATCAAAAAAATTAATATTCTTCATGAAACAAAATGAAACTTATATTATTCATGACTTTAAGGATGAATATTAAGGTCATTCTACAGGTTAGGGTGATTAAGGAAGCCTAATAACCTTAACAATGGCTATAATAGAAATTCGTAACTACCTTGTTATACCAATTATACATAGAGTAATTAGTAGGTTATTAGGGTAATTGATGGGTCATAATCCTGTTTATTAGCACGTAGGATTCATGTCTAGTGTAGGATGTGGTGTTTCATTCCTTGATATCCTGTTTTGTTTATAATTGTTGTTATATAAGGTTTTGGGTGTGAGTGAAGCAGGTTTGAATTAATGGTTCATGGCTTCAACTCATTATTAAAGTGATTAGTTAGTATTTGTAGTTGTGAAAGTGTACGTAACTATTGATGATGTAGATTTAACAGGTATTTTTCTATGTTTCTTGACCAGGTAGTTAGTAGAGGTAATTAAACAGTGATTATATTAGTTAAGTTGTTGTTTATCATATAACTATTATTTTTAAGTAGATTTCACAGGTAACTTTGATGAAAATTCAGCAAATATAATAATAAATACCTCAAAATTAATATGGCTAACTTATAGTAATAATTAAGTTACAACTCTGTGTAAACTTACCTAACCTTACTACATTTATATCGAATTATTTTATTTGAATTTGTATAAGCTATTTTTCTGATAATATGGAGATAACATTAGCGTCTTCTCCCGAGGTTAATATTTACATGTCAGATATCTGGTTACAGGTTAGGTTTAGGTTGGGTTAGGTTGGGGTTGGGTTGGGGTTAGGGTTGGGTTAGGTTAGGGTTAGGTTAGGTTAGCTTAGAGCCTCAAAATTAGTAGGCTAACCTTATCTCAATTTTTTCCTACATGCTAACCTTATCTCCATTTTACCCTATATTTCTTCTCTGTATTTGTGATAAGTATACAACACATATACATTACCCTAATCTTGTCAGGATGTGTGTTAGGAAGGATGTAGTGATAGTAGTAGCATCCTTTTCTATCCTTTGTTGGTGATAGGATGTAAGGATGTGGCTGTGTTAAGTTGATATCATGTATTGTTAACTATGGTATGCACTGCCTTGTTGTAACCTTTCTATCGCTTAGGTTTGGATGTAGAAGGAAAAGTAAGAAAATAAATAAATAAAACAAAAATAAGAAAGAATGAAAATTAGTTAGGTTAGGTTATAGGAATCGTTTTTATCTTGTTAATTCTTCTTCTTTTTCTATTTCTTCTTCTTTATAGTTTATTTTCACCTTTATTTATATTATTCATGATTTTCTTCTTCATTTCCATCAGTATTACTTACCTTCATTTTCTACTTCAATCTTACCTTTCCTTCTCTAACCTAACCCATCCTCGTCATCATTCTTCCTAATGTAATCTATCCTATTCTTCTCTTCCTTTTCATATTTCCTAACCTAACATTCCTAATATAATCTCTCCTATTTCTCTCTTCCTTCTTCTAATCCCTAACCTAACCTTCTCCTCCCTAACGTAACCCTTCCTTCTCCTCCTCCTAATACCTAACCTAACCTAACTTTCTCTTCTCCTAATCCCTAACATAACTTCTACTTCTCCTTCTCCTAATCCCTAACCTAACCTAACCTTCTGTTCTTCTTAATCCCAAACCTTCTCTTCTCCTCCTAATCCCTAACCAAACCTTATCTTCCTTCAGCTAAAACTTAACCTAACCTAACCTAACCTTCTCTTCTCCTAATCCAATCCCTAACCTAGCCTAACCCATCTTCCCTTACTCATGCCACCACAACCTAACACCACACCTCTTTACCCTCCAGTGTGATGCAGAAGAAGCGTTCAGCAGTGTGGCGTCACTTTGCTGAGGAGGGCGAGAATAAGGTGTCATGCCGCACCTGCCACAAGCGTCTCACCAAGCACGGCAACACCTCCATGATGTTGCGTCACCTCCGAGGGAAACACCCGGAGCTCATGCATTGCCTCCTCCTTGATGGTGACGGTCCCAGCGGACACGACGAGACTTGGCAGGTGGAGGAGCCGCAAGGGGAGGAGCAGGTGGAGTCTCTGCCCCCCATGGATGCCTCAGGTAGGTGGAGGGAGACTTACCTGGGTATATATATTTTTTTTTTTCTATTGTTTATTTATTTATTTACTTTATTTCTTTACTTTGTTTTATTTAGTTTTATTTATTTATTTACTATTCATGTTTTCATTTATTTATTCATTTATTTGTTTTATTTATTCTATTTGTTTATTTTCTTCGGAAGGTTGAGAGGTCTAGTACTATTTATGATGTTTGTTTGTTGTGTGTGTGTGTGTGTGTGTGTGTGTGTGTGTGTTCAGCTATTTATTTATTATTAATTCATTTATTTCACACACACAGGAGATATAGGAGAAGAAAATAAAGAAAGAGGTTTATATCTTTAATATTATAGTTTATTTTTATCTTTTGTATGGGAGGTAAGTAAACAACAGAAAACAACAAATAAAAAGCTTTGTTATGTATCTGTATCACTATTAACAAATCCTCCTCCTCCTCACTCCCGTGCGAGCTCCTCCTCGCTGAGCGGGTCGTACGTCCTAGCTAGATCCTCCTCCTCCTCCGGGCCTGACTCCTCCTCATGCTATCCTCGTACAGTGAAGAAGAAGCGCTCAACGGTGTGGAAGCACTTTGAGGAGGAAGGGACAGACAAGGTGAGCTGTCGGATCTGCAATGAGAAGCTGGCTAAGCATGGCAACACTTCCTCCATGCTGCGCCACCTGCGAGGGAAGCACCCGCAGCTCAAACTGGGCGACCTGCAGGGAGAACAGTGAGTATGGGGGTGTATGGGGTGTGGGGGGGTGTAGAGAGAGAGAGAGAGCTATATGTATATGTGTGTAGTGAGAGAGAGCTGTATATATGTGTGTGTGTGTGTGTGGAGAGAGAGCTGTCTGTGTGTGTTGAGAGATCTGTGAGCAAATTAATTATGTGAGTGTTTCTTGATATATATGTGTGTGTTTGTATGTGTAAGGTGTAGCTGTGTGTGTGTGTGTGTGTGAATAGATTAAAGAGAGAAAAAAAACACCATCACACACTCGCATACAAAAAGAAAAAATGAAGAAGAAAAAAACCGACTCACAATAGAAAAATAAAAATAAAAAACACGACACACTTTACGTAAAAAAATAAATAAATAAAACTCACACACACTCTCCCCCCTTCCGTCAACAGCACCAAGAAGATGAACCGCCTGCACCTCCGCTCCAGCAACACAGAGACACGCTTCCTCTCTGTGTGCGAGCGTCTCCTCCTCAACAACCAGCTGACCGACTGCACACTGGTGGCTGAGGGGCAGTTTGTGCAAGCCCATCGTCTGGTCCTGGCCACCTCAAGGTAATTATAGTGATGATGATGGTGGTGGTGGTGGTGGTGGTGATGAGTTTGAGGTTTTAGTAATAAGAACATAAGGAGGATGCAAAAGGCTAGTTGATTTACACAAGGCAGCTCCTGTGCACCTAATAATATGTATGTGTGTTAATTATGTATGGTTTGATTTATGTGATATGTGTTTTGTATGGTAATTAAGTTGTGTGTTGAAGTGTGTATGGTGTCTAAAGGGAGAGGAATGTGTGGTGTTTGTGAATTTGATAAGAAAAGGCTTAGTGAGTTTGGATTCCTATAGATGAAATTGTTTTGATATTTGAACCGTTTATGCAATTACAGATTTTGCGCTCGGAAAATTGATGTTGGGCGAGGTTCAAAGATATATTAGTTTAGTTTATGTACACTTTCAATACACATAAAGGCAGTTCATTAATAATAATAATAATAATAATAATTTAGTTTTGCCTGAAGGCTTAGACACTAAAAAATAATAGTCCATCTTCATTTCTATTCTATTTCCATTTTCACTTCCATTTCCTTTCCTATTTCATTCTCATTCCCATTCCATTTCCATTTTCATTTTCATTCTCATTCCATCCCATTTCCACATCCTCATCCCCCCATAAAGTCCCCCCATGACCCCCTGCTCACCCTTCCTTGCCCCCATCAGTGAGGTGTTTGAGGAGATGTTCAAGACGGTGTGCCAGGCCAACCCCGTGGTGGTGTTGAGGGACATCAGCCTCCAGGAGTTGAGGGGACTCATCAGCTACATGTACAAGGGGGAGACTCTGGTGAAGTCACATGACCTCCCAGGACTACTCAAGGCTGCTGCTCAACTCAAGATTAAAGGTAAGTTGAGATTGTTATTTCATTCTTGTTTAGTTTAGTTTCATGCTGTTCGTACTTGTGTTCTTCCTTTTTTACTTTTATCTTGGCTCTCTGGGTTTGTCAAAACTCGAATCAGGGTGAAAAACTAGTTTTGTTATTTTATCTCTCGCTCAACACTCAAACCTCGTGTATCGAACGGTTCCCTTTTAGAATAATTATGTTCTCGGACAGAATTTCAAACTCATGATTGCCTCGGTTGTTGAACGACCTACTCGGCAACTGCCGGCAGTACGGTATCACTGTGCATGTCAGTCATGCTTCAGCCCTCGCTCAGACAAAACCCGCTCAGAACTGTTCTTTGATTGTGGCGAAATATCTTGTGTTGTGCATTATTGCTTCAATATTTTTTATTCCATAAGCCATCATGGGATGTAAGAAAGCTAATGAAAGCATAAAGGTGGAAAGGAAAATAGTGAGAACAACAATATAGGTGAAGAAAGAGATCATACGGAAGCAGGAAAATGGTGTTTGTGTCTCGGATCAAATTTTGCAGTTCAGTTTAGCGAAGTTTTCGTCTATATTTTATCTGTTTAGTATTGTGCTTATCTTTTTTTGCTTTAGATTTAATGAATTTCATTATGTTTTGTGTAAGAACTTGTGCACAAAGTACTGTGGTAATCATTTGGGGTCTGGGAACAGATTAATCCATTTTACATTGAATTCTATGGAGACAATTGGTTTTGGTCTACAAACATTTTAGTTCACGAATGACATCCACGAACGAATTAAGTTTGTTAGCTGAGGTTTGAGTGTATTAGGTTTCCTGGTGTTCATTGTTGTGTTCTTCCTTTCCTCCTTCATTCTTGTTTGTCAGGGTTTGTGAAGGCATGATGAAAGGTGAGTCCCAAGCATTGTTTATATCAATATCCTCTTTCTTTTTCTCTTATATGCTCTATTTACCAATCCTATAGTAATATTTGTATGTTTTTTGGTGACTGGCAATTGTCTTTGTTTTTCGCGTGCCTAATGGTGATGATGGTGACATTATTGAACGTTTTATAACACTTAAGCAAATCAATAAGCAATAAGGAAATTTGCTGATCCATTTTGCATCATATTGACTCGTATTGTATTATAGTTGGTATTGAGGTTAGAATATGACATACACACGAGAGGTGGCTGGACATTTAAACTTTTTATTTATATTGTGTATAGAGTTTATATAGATAACCAAAATATATTCAATGAAGATAATGACTCAAACTATCATCATCATCGGTTTGTTTACATCCATAACTATTAATTATAGGACTAAATAGGAAGTTTAGTGTATTGGTGTAATTCCTTAAACTAAAAAATCAAGGATAGAATTAAAAAAAGTCAGATATATTTTATATTATATATTGTTTTTTAATATTTTCACATTATTATCATTATTTTTATTATTATTATTATTTACCATCACTGTTACATGCTGCATTAATTAACAGTAACATAGCAGCATAAATATAACAAGTGACAGTCATTACAATCATGCTGTTTAGCCTTCCTTACAAGTACAAGGAAATATACTTATACCAATACAGACAGACAGACAGACAGACAGACGGACAGACAAGGCGTTCAACATCATTGTCTGAGAAGCATCGTGTCGTCTATACAACTTTAGAGATTCACTTAGAGTTACTTATAGGCATTCGTATCACATTGTTAGGATCGATAGCTTTAAGTAATACTAAATAGCTAATGCTTAAGTATGTATGCTTGTTAGGTTAGAATGCATGACACATTAAGGTTTTTGTTTTTGTTTTTATATACTTGTTTGTGTCATGCTGAGTGTGTGTGTGTGTGTATGTGTATGTGTGTGTGTATGTGTCCCAGCACCATTCACTATGCACTGAGCTCATGTATAGAAAGTTGTAATGTTTATAAGCTGCCGTACGTATAATAATGTTCATAATACGTAACCGAGAGTCATTTGGAAATTATTCATAATCGTTTAAGTAAGTTTGATGGAAGTAATTTTTTTTTTAGTTCGTGGACAGAATTGAACTTTTTTTCATATTCTTTTTTCGTTTAATGTATATATATATTTATTTTACCAATACATCATTTGGTTTCGTGTATTTCTTTCTTTATATCTATACATAAGCAGGAATTTATTCTATACCAAATGAAATGCGTATAACATCTTCAATTATGCATGTATACTAATGATATCTAAGCAGCATGAATGATGAGCTCTGTTCTTATTATGCTGTGAGGGGGGGTAGGGTAGGGTAGGTCGGGGCAGCATCAGCTAGGAGAAGGGGAGATGAAGAGGGAAAAAAAGGAAAATAAGTGGAGAGTTGGGTGTGGAAACTAAGTCCAGTTTTATCATTGATTAACACTTTCTTCATTTAATCCTAAGAGGTGATAATGATGAGGTGATGATAATGATGAGGAATTGATGGGTGATTTACATTGGTTAACTTAATACTATCACTGAATATACACTCAGTTTCATGTTCATTATGCAGGTTCTGAATACTATGTACAGCTGTGGATTCACTGGCATTGTGTTGGTGGTTGATACATAGGTCTGACTTTATTTATTAAGCTGCGTTTGTGACACTTAAAGAGCATTTGTCTGTGTGTGTGTTAGGTTGAATAAGGGAGAACTCATTGACCTAAACACACACACACACACACACACACACACACACACACACACACACACGCTCACATACACATTTACAAGTTATCAGTGCCGAGAATACATAATTTAGTCGTTTTTAGAGACATTTAACTCAAAACAAACATTGATAAAACACCACAATGACAATATCTGGGATTGTTAAGCTGCATGAGACTTAATCATTGCAACACGTAAGATGAATACAACTTTTCAACCTAACCTAACATTCTCAGGGGGAGATTGTGTTCCTCCGAGAAAGTTAAAATTAATACTGTGATGTAGCCGAGTCAGCTGAAATAATATATACGTCTCAGTTTAGCTCGACAGCACAAAATTATAACAGTGAGGATGTAAGGGTTAAAATCATACCTCACACTGCATTAAACTCCATCTTATATACATTCTGCAGCATAACATAACATTTTCTTTACCTATTATGCGCTACATTACTTTATATATATACATTAGACACCATGTAATTATACCGGCAATTACTAACACTCTTTGCATATCAAGAGTGTTAGAATACTATAATATAACTTAAACACTTCGTAATATACTATTGCAATCATCCTTCATGTTATTATTGGTTATACTTTCACTCAAAATATTCCTGGTTGTATTTATGTTAACTCTTAATACTTCTAATTATCTTGTGGGTTTAGGAAATATTGTAATACTTGTCATCATTTTTTTTTTTTTTTTATCACTAATAGTTGTTAATTAAGGATCATCTGTTGCGTTTTTTTTCTTCATTTATCATTATTTTTCATCACTTCATTCTTATTTCTGGTCTTGCATTCTGTTTTTTTCTGTTCTATCGGCACCAAATTCATCACTTAAATATACATCAACAATTATCCTTTAACACGTAATGCAAAGTTTGAGGCTCTGTGTATACATGTAATTCTATCACACACACACACACACACATACATACATAACATACATACACACACATTTACACCTTTGAATACTGGTTGAAAGTAATATTATTATGAGAGTTGCTTGTTTGTTGCTGTGGAATGAAGGGAAGGAA
>JAPQNM010000028.1:3156530-3164030 GCA_029783475.1 Metacarcinus magister | reverse complement strand
TAACTCCTTAGCTTTTGTTTACCTGTCTGACCTCCTCCTCCTCCTCCTCCTCCTCTTCTTCCTCACTTTTGCAACACTCCTCCTCTCACCTGTCACTCCTCCCAATCAATTCTTCCAATTAGCATTCAGGTGTGATGATAATAATAATAATAATGATAATAATAGTTTGGTCAGTCTTATAAAATGTACTGCGTGTTTTTATTTTATATATATATTTTTTTTACTATTAATTGTTTGAATGTTAAAGGTTAGTAATGTTTAAATAAGTTAAATAATGATTGAATATGATTTTTTAGTTACATTTGCAGCACGTGTCTTATTATTTTTGTCTGTCTACACTTTATTTAACTATTATTATTACTATTTTCACTTTATCATGTATATATTTTATCACTAATATTTACGCAGTTTAGTGATGCATAACTTCATTCATATTTTTTCTCCTTCACATTTTTCGAACACACATATGATTATAATAAGATAAGATACACATTTATCTTTTTAGCGAATATATGCAAATCCTTTCTTTTTTTTTCTTTTCATCTCATTATCTATATCCGTTTTGACATAATTATCGTCACCACCACCACCACCACCACCACCACCACCACCACCACCACCACCACCACCACCACTACAAACACTATTATAACGTTTTCATAGTTTTCTAGCGTATAAGAGAGAGAGAGAGAGAGAGAGAGAGAGAGAGAGAGAGAGAGAGAGAGAGAGAGAGAGAGAGAGAGAGAGAGAGAGAGAGAGAGAGAGAGAGAGAGAGAGAGAGAGAGAGAGAGAGAGAGAGAGAGAGAGGCGATGTGTCTTCACCACAAGGCCGATGGGAACTGTCTCTCGTATGTGTATGTGTGTACGCCACTCCACCCTTCCATTCCTTCGGGCAGAGAGAGAGAGAGAGAGAGAGAGAGAGAGAGAGAGAGAGAGAGAGAGAGAGAGGGAGAGGAAGCTAATAAGGGTATTGTTAGTTCGTGGTAGTGTATGTGCATATGTGTGTGTGTGTGTGCATATGTGTATGGGTGTGTGTGTGTGTGGTGTGAGTGTGAGTGTGTAGTGTGTGTAGTGTGTGTTTATGTATGTATGTATGTGTGTGTGTGTGTGTGTGTGGTAAGAGGAAACAACCGATAATATACTTCCATAGAATACTATTAATGTTTCAGAGAGAGAGAGAGAGAGAGAGAGAGAGAGAGAGAGAGAGAGAGAGAGAGATATGTATGTATGCTCCACGTCAATAACAATAACAATAACACACTTTCTTAAACAACAACAATAACAAAAAAAACTATTATCGTACCTAACAGTTTAAGATTTAGACGAACATGATTGGTTGATAGACAGATACTTATGACGTCACTAATATTATCGACCTATCACCTTTGAGATTCACTAATGGACGCTCATTTGATAATATCTTTCGTAAACAGAAACGCAATTAGAGAAAAAAGAGAGAAGAAAACTAAGTGTGAAAGGGAGTGATGGATGAATAAACACACACACACACACACACACACACACACACACACACACACACACACACACACACACACACACACACACACACACACACTCACACTCACACACATGGCAGGAGAAATTAAGAGGCACTCAAGCATAAGTAAGAGTTTCTTTCACACGGTTGGCATCCTAATCACCTGTTGCTCTCTCTCTCTCTCTCTCTCTCTCTCTCTCTCTCTCTCTCTCTCTCTCTCTCTCTCTCTCTCTCTCTCTCTCTCTCTCTCTCTCTCTCTCTCTCAACAATTACCCAATATCTTCTCTCCTCTCTCCGTAATGTAAATCTTTCTACCACTAATTATTTCAAAACACTCAGCATCCTTTGAATAAATAATAATATCAGAGACAACCTTAAAGTCTCTCCGTTTTCTACAACTAAACTTCAAGAGAGAGAACGGAGGCGAGTAATGGTTAACTTCAACAAAACCTTAAGAGAGGGAACTGAGGCGAGTAATGGCTAACTAAACAAAACCTGACTTACTGACCCGAAAAGAAAACGTAAATCTGTGTTGCTGTTTAGAAAAGAAAAGAAAAAGGAATGAAAATATTGGTCGTTGTCTGCGTTAAATCGATCTTGTGTTATTATTTTTGTTTACTCTCTTTATCTTTATTATCATCTCTTGTTTCTTATCACCGGTAAAGTAGTTGTAAGTAAAGTTAATTAAGGTTAAGTAAATTTACCTGGTGTTGAATATTACAGGTGATGAAGTGTTGGTCAAATATACGTGCCGACAGGTATTAACTAGGCGGCTCTCTCTCTCTCTCTCTCTCTCTCTCTCTCTCTCTCTCTCTCTCTCTCTCTCTCTCTCTCTCTCTCTCTCTCTCTCTCTCTCTCTCTCTCTCTCTCTCTCTCTCTCACATTTAAGATAACATGTTTTCTTCCTAGTGAGAGAGAGAGAGAGAGCGTGAATTTACCTGTGAATAACCTCAGGTAACGCCATTGAATACCACTAATTAGGTAGCCTTCACTAACACCTGTGGATATGTTAAGGACCGTTTAATGGGGTAATTACCTTCACTAAATAGCGTGGAGAGGAAGGAAAAGATGAGGTAGTTTTGCTTCCTGTGTTATGGAATTAGATAAATGGTAATTAAATAGTTATAGTTGAATGTATTATTATTTATTATGTATTATCTATTAGGATGAAGGAAGAAAGGCCTTAATTCACTTTGAGATTAATAGATTTAGACGCTGTTATATTTGAATTATTATTATTATTATTATTATTATTATTATTATTATTATTATTATTATTATTATTATTATTAGGAAATGCGCAATACTCGAACGTCACAACATGAGAAAAGAGAGAAAGAAAGAAAATCATTACACGTAACCGGAAGAAAAGAAAGAATAAAGATAATAATAATAATGACTGACAATATAATGGTGAATACATGACAAATTTTCTCTCTCGAGGAGGGGAAAGATAATGATAAAAAAAAGATAAAAAGAATATTAAAAAAAAAAAATCGTTGTAGGCCAGTTAGTGTGTGACCTTCAAATGAACTTCCGGTCTGGGTCATCTCGAAGCGGTAAAACAAACAAACAAACAAACACACGAAAACGAAACCAAAAAATCGCTTGTCTTTTGTTATTTATTTATTTTTTTTTTGTTTGTTTGAAGTTTTATCTTGAATTTGTCCAGTTTTGTTCTTTTTTTGTTGTTGTATTTGAGTGGTGATGATTATATATTATGTAATACAGCCTTGTAATTCTCTCTCTCTCTCTCTCTCTCTCTCTCTCTCTCTCTCTCTCTCTCTCTCTCTCTCTCTCTCTCTCTCTCTCTCTCGGTGTCCTTCCTTGATATAAATCCTTCACGGTGTCCTTCATTTTGTATCCTAGACATACTCTCTCTCTCTCTCTCTCTCTCTCTCTCTCTCTCTCTCTCTCTCTCTCTCTCTCTCTCTCTCTCTCTCTCTCTCTCTCTCTCTCTCTCTCGTTTTCCATCCAGTTCTATCTTGATTTCATCCTTCTTTCCTCTCTCCTTCCTCTCCAGAGATCTGATTTACGTATCATTTCCTCCTCCTCCTCCTCCTCCTCCTCCTCCTCCTCCTCCTCCTCCTCCTCCTCCTCCTCCTCCTCCTCTTTCCTCTCCTATACCTTAACATTACAATCTTCTCCCATTTCCTGTCTTCATCATCCCCTTATCATCTTTCCCTTCCTTCCCCTTACCTAACCTTACACCACCCCTTAGTATAACCATCCCTTTTCTCTCCCCCTTTTCCTTCTCCTCCTTCCCACCTCCTTTATTCCACCTTCCCTCCTCCACCACCTCCTCAATTCTACCTTTTCCTTCCCCTTCTTCCTTATTTTACTTTTTCTTTCTCCTCCTTCCTTTTTCCACCTTTTCAGTTCTACCTTTCTTCTCCCTCTCCTCCTTGGTCCATCCTCCTTACTTCACCTTGCTGACACTCAACTATGTAATTGATACTCAGTGGCTCTGTAATGGTGGTCCTGTCTGTGTTCTGTCCAATAGCAAGACTCAAGGTTATACTCTCTCTCTCTCTCTCTCTCTCTCTCTCTCTCTCTCTCTCTCTCTCTCTCTCTCTCTCTCTCTCTCTCTCTCTCTCTCTCTCATTTTATTATATATATATATACGTGTGTGTGCGTGTACGTGTGTGTGTACGTGTGTGTGTGTGTGCGTGCAACAAGAAAATTGCACAATGATCTTCTCCATTGTATGTTGGAAATTAATGTTGCAATTGTATGTTATGTAAAAAAATAATAATTCTTCAAGATTACAAAATTATAACTACTACTATTACTACTACTACTACTACTACTACTACTACTAGAGACAAACAAAAGAAAACAAAGGAAACAAACAAACAATACATGAAGAAGCAGCCAAGTATGAATTTATGCTTAAGAAGTGATGCAGAAAGATGAGAATAGAAGAGAAGAGCAAAAAAAAAAAGATAATAATAATAATAATAACACACACACAGATAAATTGAAGGTGTGTGCGTTTTTTCATTCTTCTGAGTGGAGGGAATCGTGATGCTGTGTGCGTGTATGTATGTATGCAAGTATATATGTAAGTAAGTGTATATAACCAAACAAACACACACACACCTAAATCTTAAAGGAAAACCAAACAAAAAAAAACTATAAATAAAACAAGGACACGGATAGACAAGTAAATTAATTAAGAAAACAAAATACGCGCGGAGGTTAAACATTGCGCAAGAGTCATTCAATTTTATTTATATATTCTATCCACATGGCAGGGGCCGCTAGGGGGGAGAAAGGGAAGAGGAAACAAAGGATAAATATAAAAGGGAAAGGTGGGGAGGAGATAAGGTAAGGTAAGACAGGTTAATTACAGGTAGGACTGGAATAGGAAGGAAAGGAGAGGAGACATAGGAAGTAGGTCATATAAAGGAAGGATGAGAGATGAATATGATACGAATAAGGGAACTGGAGGAAAAAGAGATAAAGGGGAGATAGGGAATGAGGTTATGCTGCCTATTATTTATTCTTGTCTTTTCATCTAACATTGATGTGATTAATTTCCTCTTTCTTTCCCTCTGTTTCCCCTCTTTTACGTAAATTTAGTAGGATGTGCATAGAAGGGAAGGGAAGGAGAGAAGGAAGGGAAGAAAGAAGAGTAAGATGGGAGAACAAGGAAGGAAGGGTAGAAAGAAGGGTAAGGGGGGTAGGGTACAGCCTTGGGGAAGAACAGGAAAAGTTAGTAGTACATTGTGCTCACTCGTGTGTGTGTGTGTATAGATGAGGAAGACTAGGAAGTGTATAGCGGTCACTCTCTCTCTCTCTCTCTCTCTCTCTCTCTCTCTCTCTCTCTCTCTCTCTCTCTCTCTCTCTCTCTCTCTCTCTCTCTCTCTCTCTCTCTCTCTCTCTCTCTCTCTCGTGACCTTGAATAAATCTACCACTCGCCGCTGACAGGAAGCTTTTTTTTTTTCTCTCTATTTCTTTTTCCTTTCTTTTTTTTCCTTTTTTTTTCTGGTCTTCAGCAAAAGGTCAGCTGGTCTGGTTCCTTCTCCACCTTGCCTCACCTGACCTCACCTCACCTCACCTCACCTGGCTTACCTTATGACCCTTTTGTACCCTCATACCGCCCCCCCAAAAAAAAATATTCATCCTAAGTGACCCCAGATTTATTATTATTATTGTTATTATATGTGAACGATAATTTATTTCACTTTTTTTTCTTTTCTTTCAATTCTTCTTTCGTTTTTTTGTATTCTCTCTTATCTCTATTTATGCGTCAGTTGCTTTCAATCAGATAATCGTTTTGCAAGAAAGAAAGAAGGAAGAAGGGAACAAAAAAAAGAAGGAAAGAAGGAAAATGTGGATATAGTTCAGTGTCTGTACAATGTGTGTGTGTGTGTGTGTGTGTGTGTGTGTATTAATATCTACTGTGATGCATATTCAAAGGCTGTGCAGTCTGTTTTATCTCTACATATATATTTATTTTGTTTATTTATTCATTTATTTACTTGTTTATTTATAGGTCATATTTTGTTGATAAATTTGTGGTGGTGGTGGTGGTGGTGGTGAAGAGAAGCCAGACAAAGGTTGAAACACATCTAGGTCTTGAAACACCACCACCACCACCACTCTGCCTTAGTGGTGATAATGGTGATGAAAAGAAGGAAAGGAAAGGAGAGGAGAGGAAGGAAGGAAGGAAAGGAGAGGTTCGTGGGAATGGGAAGATTGAGAAATGTTTGTGTGTTTGTGTGTTTGTTGTTGGTGGTGGTGGTGGTTAGGTAACAGTAAGGTAGGGTATGGTGAAGGTATAGTGATAGGGATTATAGTATGGTGTATGAGTGAGGTTTATGATGGTGATAGTGGTGATGATGATAGTGAGTGGTGATGATAGGTAACTGACAGGACAATAAAGAGGAGAATTTCAATGGTGGTGGTGGTGGTGGTGGTGGTAAGGGGAGGAGAGATATCTGTATAGAACATGAAAATAAGTAATAATAAGAAAAGGTTAATAACACTTTAAATTTATGATGATTAGTAGAGAAGTAATTTTGCTGATAAGAGAAGGAGAAGAAGGAGGAGAAAGATAAGGAGTAGAAGAAGAATGAGGAGGAGAACAGAGAATGCTAGATAAAAGGAGAAGGCAGAATAGGAAAAGAAGGAGAATGATAATGAGGAGAAAGTAGTAAGAGAAGAAGGAGGAGGAGAAGATGATGCGTAGGAAAAATAGGACGACAAAAGATAAAAAAGAATAAAAAATAAAAAAAAGAGAGAGAGAGAGGAGGAGGAGAAAGTAATGCATGTAGTAGTAGTAATAAATGCAGCTGGTGTGGTGATGGTGATGATGATAATAGTGATGATGATGATGAAGATAATTAGTGATGACATTAATAATAGTGATGATTTTTTGATAATTATTGATGATAGTGATGATGATGATGATGATGATGGTGGTGGTGGTGGTGGTGGTTAGAGGAAGGTCCAATCACCATCCTTAGTGGTACGTGATGACCTTTAATAAGGACGTGAACCTTTGCATAACAACTCATCACAGTTGCCAGGGCTATCACGTGACACCAGGGGGGGGCAGGGGGGGCGAAGGGCCAGGGGACATTGACCTAACGAAGGGGTGAAGGGGTGAAGGGATGTGGCCTAAAGATGGTGGTGGTGGTGGTGGTGGTGATGTTTTTTTTATTTATTTATTTTGATCATTATTGTTGTTGTTGTTTTTTTAATTTGTTTTGTTTAGTAATGAGAGATTGTTTATTTTATTTTATTTATTTATTTATTTATTTATTTATTTTTATTATTATTATTGTTGGTGTTTAGTTTTGTGTTTTGTTGTTGTTGTTGTTGTTTTCTGTTTTTTTGTTCAGTAATGAGTTTTGTGTATGTTTGTTCTATATGTGGACGACTACTGTGACTGTTTTTTTTTTTGTTTGTATTTACACGCACACATGCATTCACGCACGTACACACATACACATAAACTCATAGTAACAGCAAGAAAAAAGAAAAAATATGTA
>JAPQNM010000028.1:3074030-3144030 GCA_029783475.1 Metacarcinus magister | reverse complement strand
AGGAGGAGGAAGAAGAAGAAGAAAAAAAACAGCTGAAACCGAAAGAATGAGATGGAAGGAGGAAGAAAAGAAGTGAATGAACAGTATGAGGAGGAGGATAAAATATGAGGAAGAAGCAGGAGATGAGAAAAGAGAATGCGTGCACACTATCAGAAAAGAAGATATGAGGCAGTTGATGAAGTAGGAGGAGGAGGCGAGGCGAGGCGAGGAAAGGAAAGGAAAGGAAAGGAGAGGAGAGGAGAGGAGAGGAGAAAATAAAAGAAAAGAAAGAAGAGGTATAAAACGCTAAGAATATACCGTACTAGGAGGAAAAAAAAAAAAAGTGGAGATGGAGGAGAAAGAAGTGGAACATCACCTTCAAACATCACCCAGGCATCCACATCACATCCACAAAGACCCACGAGGAATATTCTGCGGTGGACTAGGTGGAGCGGGGCTGGGCAGAGGGGGGGCGGGGTTAGTCTGGTCACGCAAGGCTGTCAGATCAAGAATAACGATCCACATGACAGACAGATGGACAGACAGCCTCGTGTTGTAAATATTTGTTTATTTACACAGACAGGAGGAAGGGGAAACACTGCAGAGGGAAATAAATAGGAATGATGAATATAAAGGTTGTGTTTTGTGTTGTGTTGTATTGTAAACATGTTGGTGGGAAGGTGTAATCTTTTGTTTTTCTCCCTGTTCTCTCTGTGTGTGTGTGTGTGTGTGTGTGTATGTGTGGACTTTCTTCTTCTTCTTCTTCTTCTTCTTCTTTTTTTCCTACCCAGGCCTATCTCAGGTGTATAATTAAGGTGAATGTTAGCTTTAATTGAACTCCTGTATAGCTATTAGTAGGCTTAGCGTGTCTTCCTCCTCACCTTAACCCTTTCAACTGCCCCCTCCCCCCCCACCCACCCAGACACGCACACACGCACACATACAAGTTCATACTAGTTTACCCGTACGCTTGTGTGTGTGTGTGTGTGTGTGTGTGTGTGTGTGTGGTTTCAAAGTATAGAAACCCTTACTGTCAACCTACACGTGAGAGAGAGGTTACCTGTGTGATGGTAGTGGTGGTGGTGGTAGTGGTGGTGGTGGTGGTGGTGGTAGTGGTAGTGGTGGTGGTAGTGGTGGTGGTGGTGGTGGTGGTGGTGGTTCTGACGTCAAAAATAACCTCAGTTGACCTCAGTTGACCTCTGTTCCTGCTGTGACCTAAGGCTGTGGTATATTTATGAAGGCTGCAAGATTTATTTTTATAGATTCCCAGATCCTGTGCAAGCAAGAAAGAGGGGAAATGTGTGTGTGTGTGTGTGTGTGTGTGTGTTCTGGTTGGGTGGGTGATATATATTTATTCGTGTTTTTTTATTTTTTATTATTATAATGAAAATTTGATGTGGATGGAGAGTGACAGAAGAAAGTTGGAAAGAAAATAGTGTGAAAGTTTTGGTGGAATCGATTTTAGATGTTTTTTTTTCTTTCTCTCTCTCTCTCTCTCTCTCTCTCTCTCTCTCTCTCTCTCTCTCTCTCTCTCTCTCTCTCTCTCTCTCTCTCTCTCACTCTCACATATGATATTTTAACTTACCACAGACAAATATTTTAACCTTTCCCCTCTCCCTCTCCCCTCTGTAAGGTGAACGGAGGCCAGGTGACTTATTTTTTTCCTCCTTCGTTAATCTTGTAATGTCTATTTTCGTTGACACTTAGTTTTAGTCTCTTATATAACAACATTCCTCTCTCTCTCTCTCTCTCTCTCTCTCTCTCTCTCTCTCTCTCTCTCTCTCTCTCTCTCTCTCTCTCTCTCTCTCTCTCCCCCTCGTTGCATTTGTTTATATAGGTGTTACTTAGGTTAGTCTACAACACTTGAGGAGAAGAATTTATTACCTCCGTTCAGGGCGAGTGTCTTTTAACCTTGAAATTTATAATACAGGTGGATAGACTGAAGTAGATATAGATAGGTACAGTATGTAGATGGATGAATAGAGATGTGGGATAGGTTATACAGGTAGATAGATACGGATAGGTGAGTAGATAGTTGAATGAAGAAGTATACGTTAGGATAGATAGATTGATTTAGGCTATAAGGTTTAGTTAGTAAGATTGATTGATCGATTAACGGAGATAGATAAAGATAGATGATTCTCTTCTGGTCATTGCTTCTCCCTGTAACATTATCTCCCGCGCTCACTTCCTAGAGAGAGAGAGAGAGAGAGAGCTATCAAGGGAGTTCCCCGCTCGGGTTGCAAAAGGTCCAAAGAAAAGTGATCACGGGCAAGTTGAGTGATCCTGACTCTCTCTCTCTCTCTCTCTCTCTCTCTCTCTCTCTCTCTCTCTCTCTCTCTCTCTCTCTCTCTCTCTCTCTCTCTCTCTCTCTCTCTCTCTCTCTCTCTCTCTCTCTCACACACACACATAGTAGTAATAGTAGCAATAGTAATAGTGTTATATATATATATATATATATATATATATATATATATATATATATATATATATATATATATATATATATATACACACACATATATTTCCTACTATTTCATATATTGTTCAAGTCGTGTGGAAGCTGAATGAAGAGTATAAACTCACACATGTCATTGACACACACACACACACACACACACACACACACACACACCTCGAGGAGTAATGTTATGGCATCTATTTTTATTACAATCTGCGTAGAGAGAAAGAATCACATGGCGGGAACTTCCTACAACTCCGCCCACTTGATGACGTAAACACAGATAAAAATACCACACACCACCAGCCTTTCCTTACAAACATAACACCACCACAAACGAACCATTTCTCCTACATTCCCACACACTAGTCACTGATCAATATACATTCTATTTTGTTTCTGAACCCTTTAATCTTGTTTTTTTTTTAGCTGCTATTCTTTTATATCTCCATTCCATACACTGCATTGACGTCACAGGGAGTAGTGTTGCCATACTTTCTCATCAACTTGCAGGAAGCTCATCATTTGCAGCATCTGACCTACATTTTGGCGTAACATGACCGTATGACATTGGTAGTGGTTTAAACTGGCTTCTTATTGCATTACCAGTCACCCTAACTTGAGAGAGAGAGAGAGAGAGAGAGAGAGAGAGAGAGAGAGAGAGAGAGAGAGAGAGAGAGAGAGAGAGAGAGAGAGAGAGAGAGAGAGAGAGAGATTATAAGGTTCCCCAACTTGTACTAAAGTGGTTTAAGCAACATTTTCGAGGAAAGTAAATGTTTGCCGAGAAATATCTTTGTTTTTTCCACCACTTCTGAAAACTATTATTGTTTGTTTTTTTAGTTTATTTATGTAGTAGCTCGTGATTTTATTTTTTTATTTTTCCAAGCAAGAATTCTGAAGCAATATTAATAAACCGAAATATACTAGAATAAGCCAGTCAGTGTCGTGGAGATGCCAATAACCTAAAACACTCTCTCTCTCTCTCTCTCTCTCTCTCTCTCTCTCTCTCTCTCTCTCTCTCTCTCTCTCTCTCTCTCTCTCTCTCTCTCTCTCTGTAATCGCAGTAAACAAATATTTGATCTCCGTTACTACCATCGCTTACTTAACAACTTTATCTTATGTCATTGTCTCTTATCTATGACGGTAGTATTTCTGCGAATCCTTCTACTACTACTACTACTACTACTACTACTACTACTAACCACAAACCTCTCCTTCTTCCCCAGGCTTGAGTCAGGTTGGTTTGTCTGAGTACTGGTATGATGACTCGCGTAATGCCGCCACCGCCTCTGCCACCTCCCCGCACCAACACAACCACCACCACCACCACCACCACCACATGAACCCCAAGCCGGATATGACCTTCTACCAAGACGATCAGGAGATGGAAGAAATGGACGAGGACGACCCAGAGCATCAAGGTGGGTGGCGGGTGTGGTATATGTCTTAAAAGTGACCACCCACCCACTCACTGTCCTCCTCTTCCTCGTCTTCCTCTTCCTCGTCTTCCTCTTTCTTGTCCCTCTCCAATCTCCGCTTCCCTGTCTGTTATTTGTTTGGTTCTCTGTTTTGTTCTTTAATAACTGGTTGACTTGAGAGTTTAATGATACGGAATGTTTTAATTTGATAAGACAATTGAATGTATTAAGTTTAAGCAAACAATGGACTCACTATTGCACTGTCACTCCCCCATCAGGACAAGACAAGAAGGCCAACGCTGCCACCATCAACCTCATGGCCATGTGTGAGGAAGTGGTGCTGGACGACGGCACCGGCGCCTTGGTGACGGAGGGCGACGGCCGGACACTCAAACGGGTGCAAATCAAGCTGGAGCACGGCCTGGGGGTGAGCGGGGAGGTGCCGTCCGCTGTCGACCTGCAGCCACACCGCAGCCCCGACGCCTTCCTCGCAGCAGCTCAGGAGGAGGTTGTCATCCACCATGAGGCTGAGGAGATGCAGCAGCAGCACTTCCAGCAACATCAGCACCAGGAACGAACAGTAATGAGAGATGATCCACTCGCCCGCGCCATCAAGGTCACCACACAAACCTCCGGTGGCGCTGACCTTGGTGAGCAGGGCATGCCCGTGCCCGGCATCCTCACCGCCAACGGTACTGTGGTGCGGGTGGGCAGCGCCACTCCTCAGCAGGGGGCAACATCCGTCCAGAGTGCCATTGTGAGTCAGTGCTTGATGTATCTCTGCTAAACTCACCTGCTTTCTGTTCTTCCCAACCTGAGTTCCATGTCGAGTATTGTATCTCCTCCTTGACCATCTGTTTCAAGTTATCTTTAATTTACAATCATGAGGCGTCTGCTGAATTTACATAGTATCATTATTCATTTGTTTTGAGGTGTACGTGCAGTTACGTGCTAACCTTTTCTTACTTGCAGCATCATCTTACACCACGTCTTATCTGTTGCATCTCCTGACCATGCACACGGAGTCACCGGCTCTTAACAGTCAGCTAGCAAGATGATTATAATTGCTTCTATGAATGGCTAACTAGTGTTTCTCCTTCAGGACAATGAAGGTCTGATCCTGCTTGGCTTGGCTGGAGGAACTGAGACCCAGGGAAGAGTGTACCCTGGCCCCTCCCACCCCCAACCTGACACACCTATCCGAGGATCCTCCATTAGACGACTCCGTAGATACTCCAAGCAAGACCTCCTGGTAAGTAACTTTGCCCTGCTGTCTCCTAAACTGTCACAGGTCATATGGCGAATCCTTTCATAGTTAACACAGCTGGGTGACTGTGCTGTGACTCACTGTTGTTTCAGATGACTGTGTGCTTAACAGTCTAAATATTTAAACTCACGTAGGAAATACTTCAACACGTACACATCATTATGAAATTAAATGTTTCTTCTTTCTAGCCTCCTTAGAGTTGTACTTCATGTTACCTTTTAGTTATGTAGTGTCTTAGTATTGTTTTGGTTTCTTCCACCAGACTGCTCTTAACCTGATTCGTGATGGTCATCTGGGCATAAAACCAGCAGCTCGAGCCTTCAACATCCCGGTGGCGACTTTGTACAATGCCACCAAGAGACATGACATCTCCAGCCCCATGCAGCAGGTATAACTCAGCACATATTGGGGTGAGGAGCAGCAAGGTCCTTCATGTGTATTGTTTGATGCTTAGTACAGTACTTCAAGAGTGTGTTCAGACAGTAGTTCAAGTAGTTTTGTCTCAACTTCATTCTTACACTTGTGCCTTGTTTGTCCTGGTAGACCCGTGAGCAGAAAAAATTATTAACATTAAATACATGAATGGAGGATCAGGTTTGTGTGTCAGGGTAGAGAGAGATTTTCACATTTCACTTGATACACAGGAAGTAAATGTGATCAGCCACTGCAATCATCTGTTTATTATTTCCGGAACACTGAGTTAACGAAGGCGCGTGATCATTCCAACCGTGTCCCTTCTATATGTCTCCTTGCTGTGGTTCCGTAGTAAGGTGTTCCCCTCTGACAAGGTTCCTCTTGGTGACAGGGTGCCAACAAGGACATGTGGAGGAACAAGGGGCCACTTCTGGTTAGCACGGACGGCATACACATCCAGTGTCTCCCGTCTCGCTCACCTACATTGCCCGAAGCCTCCTAACTCCTCCTCCTCCTCCCCTAAGGTCCTCCCGGCTACTGTTATGCAGGCCAGGAGGTCGCTCACTTATATTGTGTTGTCTGTTCTCGAGGGAATGTGTGAGGATGGACAATATAGTGCTATTTAGTCCTCAGTTCTCACCTCACTTCTATGTTATGTTTATAATCTTCCCCTATTGTCTCTTATTAAAATCCCTCTTGAAGAATGATTAATGTATCCAAAAGTTGCGTTCATGACTGCTTATTTGTGCAGTAGTTGACATTTAGTTTTCAGTTTATGTAAGCCTTAAAAACCTGCAAATAGAGGACTTTGTTTGCATCACAAGACATTACCATTAATTGAGAGGCATTCAAGATGGGCATTTTGTATAATAATATTAATTATAGTAATAGAGAGAGCCTTTGTAAATTATAAGGAAATATCAAAGGCCTAATGCTAGACATAAGGTAAGAAATATGTCTATTTTTCCAAGTAGCCACGGGTTTACTGGGTTGACTTGATGTGTGCTTGTTGTGTGCTTTGATAGGAAGTCATTCAAAGAGGACGACTTATTCAACTACCAATTATATATATATATATCATAATTATTTCCCCATTAAGTATAAATGATGATGATTTCACATTTACAATTTCCTGAGTGTGCCAGTGTAGCTGTGTGTTGCAGAGATTGAACTACTGGACCTTTTGTAGAGTTAAGAGACAAAGTAGTGGTGTAGTCACTAGGCCATGTGAAGGGGACAGAGAACCTCCTCGAGTCTCACTGATTTATAACCAAAACTGTATATAAAGGACTCGGTGGTATAGATCCTGTAGGAAGGTCATGAAGCATCCCTCTTGTTAACCTAAGAATATTGTACTGGAGGTGTCTCTCTCTTTTATCTCTCTCTCTCTCTTTTTCTCTCTCTCTCTCTCTCTCTCTCTCTCTCTCTCTCTCTCTCTCTCTCTCTCTCTCTCATGGCCACACTATGATGCTCAAGTATGTTATAGTTACTGCCTCTGGACATGATGTGGAGTGGTACATAAGTATTGAGATGGTTTGGTCTCAATAGTTGTGGGATTTGTTTAGTTTTCTTGGAATTCACAATTGTATTTCTTTGATTGTAGTTTATGAGGTGCAGGAAAGTGTACCGTTTGCATGGAGGTGAGTGTATGTGTTTGTTCTGTATTATTCTGAAGAAAATGTTTTGGAGTAGAAACATTGAAACAGGAGAGGAAATCACATTATTTAATTTTTTTCTTCTTTTTTGGGGGGCATAATGGATTTACATGAAACTAAATCACATATATGGTTACTTTTTGTCGAGTAGGAAACGGGTTCGTCTGTTTCGTTTTTTTCTTTGTTTCCTTCCTACATTTAGCAGCAGACTTTGAGGATCCATCATCGTAGGTCGGGTCGAGTCGAGTCGTACATTTCACGTTTTTGTTTCACGTATTCAAAGTTTACAAGTAAGGAGGTTAGAGATTCCACAGTGAATGAAACCTCCAGGAACTCTTGGTAGGATTGCTAGTGTTTGCAGTACCTATGGACCTGCAGTGGTAATATGTCATTTTGTTTTTGTACTTGTATGGAAGAATGATAGAAGAGTTACAAAGCTGAAGTGTATGTTAGGGTTGAGTATTCACACATTGTTCATTCTGGCTTGTTTTGTGCTTTCATGAAGGATGTTTCGTAACTCAACAGTATCAGAAGAGGTGTGTGTGTGTGTATGTGTGTTGTTACAAGGTTCCTCTGGTATACATCGTCAGCACAGAGCCACAAGGAGAAGGTTCCCTCAAGACAAAGTTGAGAAATAATGTGTGTGTGTTACTCTGAGAACAGAAAACAAACACAGCTCTTTACCTTTCATATTATGATGCATGTTTGTTTTCTCACAAATAAGATTTTTTGTTTAAAGTGAGAAATTCTACACTGTTACACCTTCAGCATCGCTATTTTTTTGCACCATCATCATCATCGTCATATAAATTGTGGCTTAACGAAAGACCACTTCGTTGAGGTCTATAAGTGTATCGGTTATGATGATAAAAATGCACAAAAATAACAATGCTGGTTGAAGGGTGAATGTACGTACATATTCCTATGTAACACACAGCCCGGCTAGCCTGGCTGACTCTGCCTTATCACATAAACTACTCGTAGGTGTTACAAATTTCACTCGTCTGCCGTCTGGATAAGAGTTTAACAAGTATTTTTGAATGTGCCGTAACTGTGTTATGGCAGCAGCATGAAGATTTCTGCCTGTGTATTCGTTGCAATGGAAAGGAGAGGTTCTGTTGGTGTTTGTTGATGATGACGTAGTAAGGCCTGTTTTTGTGCACCTTTTTTCCAAAAGTTTTAATTCAGACAAATTGACTTGACATGGTTTAATTACACTTGCATGATTCACAGCAAACTAGTCACTAATTTTCCATATGGACAGGTGTTGTAGAGGAGGTAATTGCAGCGTTCATCTTGAAACTTCATTAAAATTATGAATAACTTAGTTTGGTGAATATAAGTAGTTCTTAATGTTATTTCCATATGTAGTGAGTCAGCAAGCAGCCGGCTGACAAACTGCTCAGGCCAGAGGGGATCACCTTCAGCCCAGGCATTGTTTGTCACTCAGTTGCTCACTTTGTCACTAAATATACAACTAGGAATTAGGAAATAATAAGTAGCCTCCACTTTGAATATTTCATAATGATTTTTTTTTCTTGAGACAGACACCAGAATGACAGCAGACGATGTTACCAATGCATTAACCTGCTTCTGAACAGAATATTCATTATTTAAATAATATCAAATCCAATAAACATTTACATAATGTCTAAGTTTATTGATTATTTGTGGTGATCCCAAACAATTATAATATAAGAGTGAACATATGTTTCAGGATTAGCAACACTACCAGTGAGGAAATAACTACGGAAAATAATTATTATTTTAATTTGTCAGTCATCCCTAAATAAAGAAATAAAGTGACTGGCAGGAAAACTACTCATAACAAATTCTTTATAACCCATGTATGTTGAAGTTCAGGACAGAGTGTGAGCTGCGTGCACAACACTTAACACACTGTTGACCTTTTCTCCTTAACAACCTCCAGTACTAGTGCATCTATACTGTGGAGGAGATTATTGAAGAGAAAACAACAATGCACTAAGGATTCTGCACCAGTATTTGTACACTCACTCCTGGAACCCCGTGGACCAAGGCTGTACACAGGGATAACTAAAACATAATAAGTCTACCAGTGTAAATAAACATTGGGATGAATTATATAAAAAAAAAGCACTACAATTATAAATAAAAATGCGAAAGAACGGAGGCGCTACGTAGGGGTATAAACGAGAACCTCACCGACATTAAAAACGTCACGGCTATAGTAGTAGAGGGAGCGGCGGCAGTACTTATCGCAAACGTCAGGTGGGTGCCAGGGACAGGAACGCCAGTGCTGCAGGGTGGCACTCAGCCCCGCGGGAGGGTGGCACGAGGGGGGAGGGAGGGAGGCAGGAGGGGCGACGGAAGTGCCAGGAAAGGTCCACACCAAAGTGGGTGTCGTGGGGGACGGGAGAGCTTAGAAAGGTCGCTGGCTGCTGTACCTATAAAAAGAATAGTGATGTTCAATTAGTGTTTATTGTTTCAGTATTTGAATGTATCTTGCATTGTTTAGTGTGAAGTGTTAGGTGACATGCTGCAGTGTGTTGTGACTCACCGTGGCGGGGAGGGAGGCTGGGGGGGACAGGCGTAGTCCAGGTTCGGAGGTGACTGGTCTGCGTAACGTTCATAATAATTCTCCTGAAATGACAAAGTGAACAACAATTCATTATTAAAAAAAAAGGGAACTGCCTTATAGCTATAACAGACAAAAAGCTCATCCTTCAGCAATTTAGTATTTATGACAACAAACACAGATGATGTACTTACCCTGTGTTCCTCTCCCCATCCCCTGGCATGGTGAGGTGCGGGGAGGGGCAGGTAGGGGTCATAACGTCCCCGGTAGTAAGTGGGCGGGCGGCTGTACTGGGGCTCATACAAGGCAGCTGGGGGTGGGCAGGGGTCTGGTGGGGGCGGCTCCCTATAGTAACTCTGAGGGTGGCTAGCTGGGGCCCTGTTAAACTGGGGCTCAGCTGGGGGTAGAGGGGAGGGGGAGTGCTGGAAGGGCTGACTGCGTGACTCCTGGACTGAGAGTGCTGACCCATGCAGTTCATATCCATCCAGCTCACGTATGGCCCTCTTGCCCTGACTTATATTGTCCATGTGCTGTAAGAGTGAGGCGGGTTAGGTTAGGTTAGGCATCCCACAGCCAGGTAATGTAAAGGTGAAGGTACTTGACACACCTGAACACTTAGTCATCAGCCAAGAACACCTAAGTTTTAACAAGCAATGACTTCAACATTCTTCGGATATTTCTTTCGTTAATTATATATATTTTTCAAGTCAGGTGATGGAGATTACAGCCAATGGAGATATCTGTCTTCAATAAATGTGATGGAGAGGTATTTTTGTTTAATAATTTGTATCATGAACTAGCTATTATATCCTAATGAATGTTTATTATATTACAAAACCTTCACCCACAAAAAAAATTCAATTCAATCAAATTTACATGCACATTTCACTATTATCTTTATCTTATTTCACTTCCTTTGCATTTCCTTAACTATAGCAATGACTAGGAATTGTATAGCAACACACACACACACACACACACACTAGTCTCACCACAAAGGCGTAGTTACTAAGGATGTCCGCCTCCACCACATTCCCAAACGACTGGAAGAGGCTGCGTAGCTCCTGTGTTGTGGTGTGGGGACTTACATTGCCCACAAAGATCTTTATCCTCTGCGGCCCACTTCTTCGTGTCCCTGTGGAGGCTGCCACCACCATCGGCTGCAAGGTGATGTGGGATTACCAATGGGATGATTACTTTTATTCTTCTTTGTACTCCTCCTCACATCACCCGACCTCACATCACCATCTATACCCAAGCCACACCACACACCACCTACCCTTCCGTGCAGCACATAACCATTAAGGGCAGCTATGGCAGCCTCTCCATCACCGCGTGACACCATGTGAACAAAGCCGTAGGTCTTAACACCCCGAGCGGTGATGACGTCGGCCTCAGCGATGGTCCCGTACTGTTCAAAAAGGTTCCTGATGTCGGCACTGGTGGCACAGTGACTCAGGTTGCCGACAAAGATCTTAAAATTGTTGCCCGAGCTGCTGCTGCTGCCGCCGCCACTGCTGCCTCCTCCTCCGTGTCTGTGCCTCTCTGGCTGTAAGGTGGACACAAGGAGGTGGTGAGAGGAAAGAAAGTAAGACGGTTATTGCAGGAAGAAAGATGGATATGTATAAAAGAAACAGCAAAATCATCAATCACTCACTTCCAAAGATTTCTTATAATGTGAGAGATGAAGAATAAAAGAAAACTCATCAAAGTTATACAAACAACTGTTATGAAGCAGAATTAGTCACTGAATTGTACTGTGTAACTTGAATAAATGTACATGATAAGGATTTGACGGGAAACTAAATAAAAAAAAAAAAATGTATATAAACTACTCGGAACACCCTGCTGTCCTATTAAGTTAAAACAGTCACTAAGAATCTAATGTTATTTTGTTACTGATTCCTTGATGGTCACCTTGGAGTCCCTGAAGTGAGATGATGAGTGATCGTTGGACCTCCTCCCGCAGGTCGAGACAGCAACAATCAGCGGCTGAAAAACACAAACATAACTAACTGTTGCATTCTGGCTGATTTTGTGCCGGACTGAAAAAAAAGTCTAAACTATTCTGTAAATCCTATTCATAATTGTTCCATAAGATAAGACCTCTAGCAATTAGGTGGTTATGGTATTCATGTAGTTATAATCATTTCATTGTGAGGTGGTTTTTATCTCAACATTAAAATAAAATAACTATTATCCTCTCTCTCTCTCTCACCTTGCCATTTAACATCCTGCCATTGAGAGTTGTGATGGCGCGCAGTCCCTCCTCCTCCCCCAACATGTGCACAAACCCGTAATTCTTCAACACGTCCGCCTCCACCACCACTCCGAAGGCTCCAAAGGCATCGCGCAGGTCACTAGGACTGGTCAGGTCACTCAGATTGCCAACGAAGATCTTGAAAGTCCCGCTGCTGCTTCCACTGTAGCCTCCACCTCCACTCATGCTACTGCCTCCACCCTATGTGTGTGTGTGTGTGTGTGTGTGTGGCAAGGGGAGGGGAGAAAGGAATAAAGAACAGGACTTAACAAACAAAACAAAACAAACACAAAGACAGCTGATAAAAGCATCAAGTAATCAATCTAAGGTCAATTAAAATATGTATTCTTGGTCATTTTTTCAACAATTTCATACATAATAATAACCTTTGAAATGCGCCTTTGTGTGTGGCATTGATATAAAGTGATCAACAATGAGTGTTTATTCATTCTTTCTTTCACAAGTTGCAAATCCTTGAAGAAAAGATGAATTTAGAATGTAAGACTCAGTTAGTGCGAGCATCAGATGGGAACTTAACTGGAGCCTCGGCCTCTCCTGGGCTCTGGAGGTTAACTTTGTGAACTTACGTAACTTATAGGAAGCATTAATTGGGTGACTTGAAGACTTAGTGATGTACTGGACTTAATACAACCCATTAGAAGGCTTTTCATATGGGTTTTACTAACAAGTTTGATGTGATTTACTGGAGCCTTGTTGATGTCCCTTGGTGGACTAATATTGATTCAACATTAATGAATTTTCAACACTTACTGGGAGCACTTAGTTTTATGAGGCATCAGTCTCTCCTTACCCACATACTTTCTTAGCATTTGTATTCTGTTTCTCTTTCATTGTGAAGTGATTTGGTTGAGTATTCATCCAACTCTCACATTCCCATCCATTGTGTAGCCTCAGTGATGTAAGTAAGGCCACAAACATAGCAAGCTGGTAATGTTTCCTGACCAAAGCACACCAGACCCGCCCAACCATGAGGCAGCTCCTCGCTCAGAGCCCAGGAGAGGGAACACAACCACCACAGGACTTGGGAGTGACAACAACACCAGCAGCAGCAGCAGCAGCAGTGGACTTAGGAGTGGCCAGTGATGCCATGCAATGTCAAACGCGTCATGGGGGGGGAAGTGCCAATGCGAGACTCACAGTGGTGTAAGCTGGGGGACAGACCTCGTAAATCGCAGTTTCCTCGAGCACGGGTGTGGCCGACGCGCTGCGGGAGGGTTGTGACGCCCCGCCTGACCACTGGGCAAGTGTTGGACCTGGCATCGGCAGAGGCTGGAACCTCGACAGTGACTGCAGCCACCCACGAAAATGTCAAACACAAAGGTGGAAAAAAAAGGGGGGCCAATTAATTGATTCAGTTGTCATAGAACTGCTTTATAGTTTTTACTTTTTTTCCTAATGGAGCTTCAGCAGTTGGGGAATTTTTTTTCTTAAATTTTATGATGCTCCTGTCCTGTCTCCATTGGTGTGGCTGACAAACACAACACGATTTGTTGTTCTGGATGGGCCAGTTCTTGTTATTATTTTGTCATTATCATATATATTGTTTTTTCATTTGGTGTTTGTGTTACTGACTCATGCTTTTCTAAATGTTACTTATCTACTTTAATTAAGTCTACAAATTGTTCATTCATTCATGCTAATTGTAGCATTACAATAAGTTTACGATACTTTCTTTTGGTTTTGTTAGTTCTAAACATGTTTTCTATTAATTGACCTTATTTGACTTTCTTGCTTTCTCACTGTATATACTTGTTATCCAATTCCCTAAATAACAACCACTACCTCCTCCACACACCTCACTCACAACAGTATTCAACACTAACAAACACAGATCACTAGTATATGACAAGTAACTTTACCTCACAACATGCAAACATCAATGAAAATCAAGTCACTAAAAAAACATATTCTAAAAGTACATTACCTTCCAGCATAGTGTGAAGAAAGGACTCAATTTTTTTTGGGGGAGGGTAAAATTTCTACTTACATACATTTTCAAGAAGCTATGTCTACTACGAGCTACTACAGTACTATTATTATTACTACTACAACTACTATTATTATTACTACTACATAATACAACCACTACATCACCATACAGACAGACAAGTTAGGCATCCCTTTCATTACCTCCCGTGTAGCCTCCAGCTCCTGCCGTGTGTCTCGGTAGAGCACCTCCAGGCGGTCGAGACGCTCCTGCAGGTGAGCCTTGCGTCCCACCACCACCCCATTCTCCACCACTCCGATCTCCTTCACATCCATTTGTTCCCCATTACGTCCATTCACGTCAATTTTAATGTTGATCAGATTGCCGTTCATGGGGTTTAAGTCGATAAGGTTGTCATGTCTCCTGGTGAGGCCAAAGTCACTGCACTCCATTATTTTGTGCTCTTTCTGTTGGGTAATAGTTTGGGTCTCTGGTTTCCTGGTTTCTATATGTTTTTATGTATATATTGTTTTTATTACGGGTTCGTTCGTTCGTCCGTGCACCGTTGGCCTGCTATAGAATCATGGCGGCCAATTGGAATGCGGTTTTGGTCTGGTTATGTATTTTAATGTTTGTTCCGCTGTGGTTTGATTAGTGGTTCATGTTTTCATTGTGTGGTTTTCTTTTTCCTCTTTCTGGTTCTCCCTCTACACAATGTTGTCTTTATTACACGAATGTTGATCCACTTTCAAACTTACACTATTTGAATCAACTTTGTAATGTCACTTAGTTTCTACAAATGCGTTTATGTCACCTTGAGTTCTGTGGGGTTTTTTTTTTCTTTTTTTTTCTCTCTTTCGTGTGTTAAGTTTTGAGTTGGTGTGATGTTGTTCTGTTCCTGTTCTGTTGCTGTTGATTTGTGTTGCTCGTGTGTTCCGGTTCACCAAAGGAGTTATGCTTTTTTCTCTCTCTTTTTTTCCTCTTTTTTTTTTTTTTTTTTTATCTTTCTTTCATTTCTCAAAACTTGCGTCTCTTTAGAGTCTGTGCGTCACTCTTCACTCCCAAAGTTGCGTCCAGGTGGAATGATTAAAATACAAAAATTTCCCTAAAACAAAAAAAAGTGTTGAAAAGATAAGGATTAGCTAATAGATTTTTCATTAAATTTCCCACATTTCACAATCAAACCCAACCTAATCACCTCATAATGATGTGTAGCATAACAACATACAGGTAGAAGCCTTGTGTCATTAGTAGTCTGTGTGTAATCTACCACAAGACTCACAGACACAAGGCAACAAGATAAACACAATAGTTACAAACCTAATAATGCAATGCCCTTCCCTCTATCATTACCTATTACTACAATGCTCCATACTATTACTTATACAAATGTCACCCATAACTTATTACTGTCACTATACTCCAATTAGCATCACAATAAAGGGTTGGTTTGTGGTGCAGTGCTCTGCTCATAACCTCAATGTTGTGAGTTCTATCCTGACTCACAGCAGCTCCTTGGTGAGAGGGGCAGCATTCCCTCGTTAACCCTAGCAGAACTGTATGCTCTATAGCTACCTAGTTCAGGGGGTCATTCAATTACCTTTAATCCACCTCACACTAATCAACAAGTATGAGTAACACACTAACTCTTCCCACAGGTTGGCTTAGCACACTAATCACAACACAAGGCACCTGGTGTGACCTTGAACTAACACTAATTGCATAGTAAGTGTAATATATCGTTCTTCATTCAATCATGCTGGATAAATGCAAGTTAATTTAATGACTCACTAACTCTAGACATGAAATTGTGAAAATAATCTTATCTGAGTGACTTGTTAATCTCAAACTTCTGGTGAAGGCCACACCCACTAAAAATTATGATAAAACAAGTAGCCCAAAATCTATGTATGATAAAACTAACCAGCATTGATATACACACTAAAAATATACAGACTGAATGATTCTATTGAGCAATGGCTAATAAATGATTGAGGAACAACACTTAAGCTTAACCACACATAATAATATTCTCTGTTTAGCCTATAATCTCTTCACTCCCCCTTCAATGTTTCCAGCAATACAATATACTCTCTCTGATGTCTGGTGGTTGCTGTTTTAACATTAACTAACTAACCAATACATTATACCCAGTCAATATTAGTGTGATATATCCTTGCAGTCCTCCACAGCACGCCATACTTATGTTCCCTTGTTAATGTACAGTGGCGCATCACACACACTTACTGGGCCACTTGTTACTATCCTGAAAGGTGGGCGTGGCTATAACACTAAGATTATATACGATTCTATTGAACAAAGGCTAATAAAGGTAATATTTAATGCCCTATAATAGCTAAATAGGATGAATTATGCATAGGTATGGATATTACATAGCAGAGAATATCATAACGTGTTTAGGGAAGTTTAGTTTTACTCTTAAGGATGGAACATTAATAACAGTTGTGAATAATTAAAGATGGGTAATATAAAGTTAAATTACTAGTAATGAACAAACTCTTAAAGGTAAAACTACATTCTTAATTCCACGTATCGCAGATAATTAGTTAATACCAATACTAAAGCTAATAACCTCATCCCACTCCTTCACTATGAACTAAAATGACGTCAGGAAAACATAAAACTAATAATGAAAATGGAATAGAAAGCTGAACGAAACTATCTCTTGTATCACCAAAAAACAAAAGCAACTCAGCAAGGACACTGTATTAGAAAGCGAGTTAATTAATGACACGAAGAAGTACCAACCTCTTAATTAGAAAACAATTGAATGTAGGTCTTTATAACATTCAAGCTGGTATTAATTACACTTATTTAAACAACTCTACGTCTTGAAAAATTACTTAACTTTATTAATTAACTCGTATCTTGGATTAGAAAACAATTGAATGTGAGTCTTATTACATTCAAGCTGTTACCAAGTTCACTTATTTAAACAACTCTACGTCTTAAAGTACATATAAACCGTATTAATACATCCTTAATGGGTCAAAAAATTAACCAAAACATAAATGACCCCAAAAAATTTGTCTACTTAAAAAAAAAAAAAATCACTTGTGTATTATAATTTCTAACGAAGTGAAGGTTCAAACTACAACAATGTAAGCTTAACAAGTAGAAAAGTAGCTATGAAGGGAAAATCAACACTAAGGGGATAAAAACCAAGAAGTATTTCCAATTTCCCCCAAAAAAGGTGTTGTCGAGGAAAAGAAAATCTGGAACGGCGGCTATGGCGTCCTACATTTCCCTTCATTTCTCCCTTTTCTGCCGAATATAAATAGGTTCCAGGCATTGTAAAGGAACCATAACAAGCTGTAACACCTTCATGTGTCCACTCGGAGGGTTACGAGGCCCAGGAAGCACTAATTGTTACCTAAATACACGAGGAAGTGTCACGCTCCACCACCACCTCCATTAAGGTAAACAAACATATATATTATTGTTTTTATTTCATTAACTTATTGTTTGATGTGGTTTTGTTTGGTTATTTTTTATGTATTTCATTTGTGTTATTATTATTGATCAAGTGAGCCATTGGGATCTATAATTGTATTGTACTTTCAAATGTCTAGAAAGGATCCCGAAATTATATGAAAATTACGTTCCTTTTTATCTGTTAACACGTTGCATTATTATGAAAATTTATATATTAGATTTTATTTTCTATGTATCATGTCAAATTGTAATGTGATTAGTTGTTTAATGGCGTTATTACAGTTGATCAATGTCCGTCGTCAGGCCGAAATGGTTAGAATAATTAATATCTAGGTGCAGGCAGTCACTATAAACTACCAATCACTTCACTGTAACTACGTAATAACACTAAAGCAATAACATTTTTTAATAACAAGAAATCATATAAATGCAAATTAATAAATACGAGATGTCTGGAATCAATGGTGTCCCTTTTTTCTTATTTTTTATTCTTTTTAATTTTTTGAACACCTGAGGAAATATTGGAAAGGTAAACTTAACTATTTTGTACCAAGAAAAAGAACTTGATCTATACTCCCGGTAAACTTACATGGATAATATAGAAATAAATGACGTAGATATACCAAAATAAGACCTAACATATAATTCCCTCCCTTAATAGCTGCTAATTATAACACTATACTATCATTTTTCAAGCTAAATTAAACCACGTTAAAAAAAATGCATAAATTAACATGCAAACACTTTGATTAATGATCGGTGGAGGTGTTGGGGCGTGTTAATGATCTAAACACACGTATTACTTGCATTTACAGTTTATTTAGGTATCAGTTATTTATGAGAAGAATTAATGAGTGTTGTGAGAGGCTGAGGAATGTTTTGAGAGGCGTAGAAGATGAGATGCGAGGAAGAAAATGTTGCGTAGGCCTAGCAAGGACCGACGCTACTGCCTATATCGATTTTTGGTGAATGAATACCGAGTACCCGACACACACACACACACACACACACACACACACACACACACACACACACACGATGCAACTCAAACTTCTGCTTCAATACATAAACATTTCATAAATAACATAACAAAAGAAAAAAACAACAACAACAAATACAAATAATAGAGCAAATATACGCAGTTCAACTCAAATTCATAGCAACCGTGCGCAATATCACATACATTTTGATAATTTAAGGAAGATGAAGAGGAAACCTATAGTGACAATGCAAGTAGCAGTGACAGTAGTGATAGTTATGCCTTTGATGCTTAAGCCTTCATCGCGGGGCGTGGGTAAGGCAAGGAAGGGCGTGATGTGTGCTGGTGTGCCGTTGTTGGAGTGGCAAGGGAGGCGGAGGGCGTGGCAGAGTAACCCATACACGTCTACTTGATCCACGGGCCCTGTTGTCCTGCCACTGTGGAAGGCTGTGAGAGAGAGAGAGAGAGAGAGAGAGAGAGAGAGAGAGAGAGAGAGAGAGAGAGAGAGAGAGAGAGAGAGAGAGAGAGAGAGAGAGAGAGAGAGAGAGAGAGAGAGTCCATATTAAAAAAATAATTGATATGAAACTATACTCTTCTTATTTATTATGCCATTAGGGAAAAACACCTCTTCCATTAGTATATTTGATACGATAACACCAATTGATAGCTTTTAATCCATTGTTTGGTGTATTTACGTAAAGAGAAGCGCATCATTACCTGGTCCAGTGGCGTGCAACACTCCCCTCATATCAGAATGTTGACCCTCGGTATCATCAAATCCATGGTTGCCAAAGTACGATGACACGTCATACGTTAATAACTTAATACCCGTCATGTCACTAAATTCTACGGTGTATCCTGAAATACAAAAGAACCATGAAGTTTTATAAAGATAATGCGCATTTTCGTCGCTCTTTTGTCTAGCTTGTCCTTAACTTACTCTTTTCCCGCGCTTCACAACGTTATAGTAAACAAACTTTGTACTCTGGAAATATATTGATTCCTGACCCGTGTTGCCTCGTGTGTGCTTATCACCGTGTGTAAGGGTGGACAGTAAGCTGACAGGTAGAATAGGTAAATTATAGATACATATATATACAAACAACCAAACAGGGATGGATAGAGAGTGAAATTGAAGTGATCGCATACACACATGCGCACACACACACACACACACACACACACACACACACACACACACACACACACACACACACACACACACACACACACACACACACACACACACACACACACACACACACACACACACACACACACACACACACACACATGCGCACACACACACACACACACACACACACACACACACACACACACACCTTTTCTCGGCACTAACAACCACCTGAAGTATGAATCACACACACACACACACACACACACACACACACACACACACACACACACACACACACACACACACACACCTTTCTCCGCGATCACCACCACTTCAAATATGAGTCTGTGGGCCTTGTAGTGATAGCGAGTTGGAACCTCCTCCTTCAGGAACACCTTGACCTTATCCTTGACCCCCGGGCATGACCTCAGCCTCTCCACCACCTGTCTCAACAAAGGTCACCTGCTTAGTGTCATTAGGTCACACTTGAAGGAACTTGAAATCTAGAAATCTGAACTAAAGTCGATATTCCATACCAATATATCTGAATGTTTTTATATGTTTACTTATTTTTTTCTTTCTGTAGCTCCTGTTGTCATTTTATTAATTGTCACTACAAATAATTAAACATAAATAGGACCAAGGAGAGTATACTATTTTGGTTTAGAAAGAGATTGATAACGTCTCCTCAATATCATCAATCTTTCCGTATTATCTGATTGGGCAATGAACCGACAAAGTAATCATTAAAAGTCATTTATATTTTAATATATACTCTTTGGACACTTTTATGTACCTTGAAAGTGTGGCAAGGATAAATGAGTTTTTTTTTTTTCTTCCTCTTCTTGCACTTCACCTTTGCATTCTCCACTCTTCTCACTCCCTGAACTTTCCTTTCTCTCTCTAGTATTGTAACACTATGTTCCCTTATTACAACTACACACAATTCAACTAACAAGGCAACTATTATTAACGAGACAACCAACTTTCTAACACTGACTGAATGATTGACTAACTAACAGACTGACTTACTAACTAACTTTTTGGTTGACTGACTCCATGACAATCCAACTTAATATCAAAATCCACAAATGAACCCACCCAGAACACCTCCGTTCTTACCTGTTCGCTGTGGCCAGGTGTGGGGTGGAGGGTGAAGTAACTGGCTTCGTTCACTACCACCTCCACCTCTCCCTCATGCACACAATGGCTCGCCTCCACCACCTGTAGGCTGCCGTCCCTCACCACTGCCATACCGTGGTCACTCACCAACACCACGTTAGTCTGCAAAACACAACGGAACATGTTTACTGAAGGGGCATAAGAAGGTATGAAGGGGGATGCATGATACCGTAGTTATGCTTCATATTTTACCGTATCCTTCAATCCTTCGTCTTCTAGGTCCTGCCACAGCCCCTGCAGCGCCTCGTCTACGTCCTTCACAGCAGCCTTGACCTCTGGGGAATACGGTCCGTGGCTGTGGCCCCGACTGTCCACGGCACCTTCATACACCTGCTCAGAAAGGTAAATAATTGCAAGCTTTTGGAGAGTGGAAAAATATAGCAAGACAGCATTCCCAAAATTTCCAGGATATCTCTCTCTCTCTCTCTCTCTCTCTCTCTCTCTCTCTCTCTCTCTCTCTCTCTCTCTCTCTCTCTCTCTCTCTCTCTCTCTCTCTCTCTCTCTCTCTCTCTCTCTCTCTCTCACCATGATTAGTCTGTATCCATCGTCCTTTATCATATCCACAGCGCGGGACAATCTCTTCGGGAAAAGTGTCGTACTTGCGCTGGAATCGTACGTATAATACTCACAGTAACGGGGCTGAGGGCGTCCACTCGGCCAGGATACGTCACACCTACAACCAAAACATTACTTAGGATTACATAGAAAGAACAAATTACCACGAACACGATTATTAACATCCTCTATTTCCTCACATTCCCTCCTTCCTTCGTTATCCTAGCCTCTACCACCCAGCTGAACCCCACAAGAGGGATAGATTAATACCTTGACCACTGGAAGAGCGCCGTGTCCAGTCCGTTCTTGGTAGCTGTGGTCCAGAGTGGTTCAGCGTCCCGCCACCACTCTGGATCACCCGTGGCGTTGATGTCAGTCAAATAAAACTTAGCATTTCTCTCAAGGTCGTAAAATAGATTCGCGACGATCCCGTGATACTCTGAAAACAAACCTGGAATGTCGGGTTGTAAGTTAGTTAGGTTTTATTTATATTTTCCGATTACAGGTTACTTAATTATGTGTAAATAGTGTTAATGGCCTATTATTGTGTCACCTGTAGCGATGGTGTGCCAGTTCGGGAACGAGTTAGAGGGATAGACAGGACGGAGGTACTCGGCGCGGGTGCCAAATGTCTGGAAGAACTGAAAGCCTGGCAGTCCGGTCTCTGCGCCGTGTACCGCAGTGTAGTCCCATCGAAACCTAGACCACGCGTCATCATTATCATTATCATTATCATTAACCTGGTGCCTCCACACAACTACCCTACACCGCTACAACACTATTTACATGTTAAATGCGTCGCCGCAACAATAGCTTTCAATTTTAGTGTTAGCCTCCAATAGGTAACCAACGAGTTGTGTGATAAAAAGATAGTGTTATGCGTGTCCGGGGGGGGGGATACCGAGAATGACAAAGAGGGTGACATGATGACTTATTACCACCGTCCACCTCTAATAATACTATACAATATAACTTATAAATCACTGTGATGGGCTGGGAAGGCGATGCAATACATAACACCACCCTGCATCAGTAAATTGTTAGTGTTGCAAGTGGTCCAATTATAACACAGGTGGTAGTAGGTTAAAGATGCAATAAATACTTGCTGAATCTTGGCCACGTGAAGAGAAATACAGTATGTGTGGTGGTAGAAAGGCATCACCACCACACTACAGTTACCCAGTGGTTGTATTATTGTTATTATCATTATACAAGAGGCTGGCACGTATACAAGGTTGTAGGTTACTTAATACTGGTAATTGAGTGTCAAGGTTTAGGTGACTCGTTGAGAAAGTGACCTCTAGAAGACCATTAGTACACGACTTGAATATCCTTTGATGTAAATTGAGTAACACTGTTTAGAGGAATTACTACTGCTAAGAAAAAAGGTCAAAAAATTGGAGAAGCTAAAAATAAATATTCATCACCATAATTCTTAACTTACCCGTCAATGAGAATCACAATCAAGTTAGTGTTCTTGGTGTTTTGAGAGGACTGCCCTGCCATCACCATCACCATCACCATCACCATCACCATCACCATCATCACTTTCCCGGTCATGTTGCTGCTGCTGAGGTTGGGGCCAGACTGATGCAGTGTGCAAGGTTCACGCAGCCATAAATCCCTAGGCGAGCCATCAACATTTCCCTTTTCAACATAAAATTTCTCTTTCTTATATGAGGCTATAATACAACTTTTGCAACTCTAATAATGACGATGCCTGCATGTTTTAACTGCTCGTAGTGTCTTTGCAGCTACAAAATTACTTCAATCTCAATTACAGCATACCAAAGCACAGAGAGAGAGAGAGAGAGAGAGAGAGAGAGAGAGAGAGAGAGAGAGAGAGAGAGAGAGAGAGAGAGAGAGAGAGAGAGAGAGAGAGAACTAACTTACAGTTTTAATGCTTCGGATCTTCTGTTTTGTATATTTCTTTGGTCATCCTACTGAGATGGCTTGGAAGAATCTTGAAATTATAGCATGTAGCAGAATTAATTGTCGCTTTGGTATGGAGCAGTCCATTTTGGGTTGCAGTGTTCAGCTTGTTTCTTGTTTTTGTTTTCACTAGATTTCAATTTTTCTTGTAGGTCAAAGTGATTCGTTAACTTTGAAATGGATGAGATAAGATTAAGATGCGATAATTATTGTTTGATAATAAATCAAAGATAAACACGTAAGCTAACAAATTGCGACCATGTGTGCAGGTTCATGCATGTATATAGGCCTTAATGACCTTATTAACACTTGTTGGAACTATGCATGGTTTGACTTAACATTAAACACACACACAGTTATTCTCTTCCTTAAGCTAGATGATGATGTGTGTGATGTGTGATGTAGTTAGTATGGCAGGTAACAGCCTCAAAAAACACGAAACATCTAACACATTATTTAACTCTCATATCTTCAACACATGCATCTCCTTTAGAACACATAACACCTACGGGACACAATTCAACCAACTGAACAGAATGGATAAAATACCCTTATGATTACTGCTTTAGATAAGGACAAAGATTGTCTTGTGATACAATCTAATCTAGACGTCCAAACCTATGTGATGAAAATATTTAATACAAACTGAATGCAATTTCACAGAACTGAGACGAATGGTGACTCGGCTTAAAGGTTTGTGCTGGTAGAAGGGTTGGGTGAAGTTAGGGTGAGTTTTGGATGGGGGAAGAAGAAGAAAAAAAAATAAAATAAATAAATAAATAAATAAATAAAAAAAAGGAGGCTTCTTCTGCTCTATATTTATTATTCTATAACATTTTTGTGTAAACCGCATAGTTATTTCAAGAAACACTTTCTGGTCTGCTTATTTGTAAATTTCAACACCTCAGAATCTCATGACAATGTATATTATATCAATTTCAAAGTTTCTTGTACTCTCCTTATACACTTCTTTTATTTCTTTCCGTTAATGAGGATATTCAATCATTAGAGGAAAAAAAACAAAACAATACTATATAAACTCTCCCAAGTACGACAACGTGCATGGTGTGTACGATAGTGTGTGACGCCATCCTGCAGAGTGTTCAATGTTGGTCGTACCCGGTGTAAACATTGCATAAGGAACACACTGTTATGGTGAATTACAGTGTGTGAGGGACAGGCAGCTGGTGAAGGACGTACACACCACCACCTGCAGCCATGACGGACCTACAGCCGCTGCACCAGATGATGTCCTCGTGTTCAGGAGCAATAATAACCTCGGTGTTCAGTAAGTGGTGAAGTGGTGATGGTGGTGGTGGTGGTGGTGAAGGGCTGCATCACCATGACCAGGTGTGTTGTTATAGACATTACACACTTAAATGCCTCAACATGAACTCAGTGTAGTGATTTTATGAGACATATATAACAAGCAAGAGGTAGCATGATGAGGCAGGAGTGTGGTTATCACGTGATGTGGTGGTGGTGGTGTTATGTGGTGGTGGTGGTGTTATGTGGTGGTGGTGGTTTTATGTGGTGGTGGTGGTGTTATGTGGTGGTGGTGGTGGTGGTGTTATGTGGTGGTGGTGTTGTTATGTGGTGGTGGTGGTGTTATGTGGTGGTGGTGTGTGGTGGTGTTATGTGGTGGTGGTGGTGTTATGTGGTTGGTGGTGGTGGTGTTATGTGGTGGTGGTGGTGGTGTTATGTGGTGGTGGTGGTGGTGTTATGTGGTGGTGGTGGTGGTGTTATGTGGTGGTGGTGGTGTGGTGGTGGTGATGCCTTCCTTCCTTGGGGCTCTATGACGTGAAATAATCAAATAAATACACTCATCTATATGTTTTTTGTTTGGTTACAATTTAAATTTGAATTAATACGTACTTTTTTTTTTTTTTTAACACGATATGAGCTACCTGGACTTGCTCACCTGCTTGGGTATTACTAATTACCGAACTTCATGACACAGGAGAGGAAGGTCATATAGTAACACAATGAAGGTTAACACATCACTAACACATACAACACATAGGATAGTGAAGTAGTGAATGTGCAAAACTGACTTCATCTCTCTCCCAACAAACTTAATGCACTCAATAAAGGGTGTGTTAGGTAGGTTGTTAACTTGGGTTATATGCAAATACATTAGGAAGGGTCAGGTGTTCTCTCCTTAATAGATGAGATAGGTAAGGTAATGTAGGTTGGGTTAGACTAATGACATCTGGAAAGTTGAAAGATATGGATGCTTGTCTAGATGGTGTTTCCAGTTTTCTAGCAATTTTGCAATATGGCGAGTTTTGTTTACTTAGTTCGGCAACATTTATTATAAGGATATTGTCATTTGGTGGAACTATGAAACATTTTATTATTTGTTCAGTGTTTGTGTTCCTACATTGCGTAATAATCCATTGTTTTTTGTGCTTGTTTATTGAGTGCGACTGCTAAATAAAACACCTTGGGCCCAAAGAAAGTTCCAAGTGGTTTGGCTGAACTAAGATAAGAGGATATGAAAAAAAAAAGTTTCAACTTGATCATACAGCTTTGAGAACTGTGATCAAGTGAGCGATCAAGTTGAGCGAGCCTTTCAAAGTTATGATGATTACAACTAAGATGCACTCTTGAATGCTTTACAGTAACATGTTGATAACCTTGACTTGCAGTGACACCCTTTGATGTGGTGAAGGTTCGTCTTCAAGCTCAACAGAGGGCTGAGCTGGCCCAGAAATGTTTCCTGTACTGCAATGGTTTGATGGACCACATCTGCAAGTGTGCCGAGACATTCTGTATCCACACACAGGAAGCACCGTGGTACAACCGCCCCGTGCCTGTACAACTTAATGGAACACTGGTAAACACTGGCTCAACATCTGTATTTACTCCTTTTTAACACTCACCCGGGTATAAGATTGCTTTCATAATTCAAATTCTTCTTTTTTACACATGTATATTTACACCTGAGTAGCAGTAATTGCAATTTTGTTAATTTTTATATCCACAAGAGGGATTTTACTTTCATTGAACGGATTCTGTGTCCAATATAAGAGAAGTCATGGAAGACTCGGGATTTTGTTGCCTGGAATTATAACAACTTTATTTATATAGTATAGTTAACTTGTCTGTCATGTATATTTACTAGAAAGTAATTTTCCACTTTATCTGATGTTTCTTTGTGGAATAATATTATTAAGCACAGGGCCGGATTAAGCTTACAGTGAACCCTACTCTACCCACAGTTTTGGGACCCCCAGGGGCCCTTTAAGGTTTTCTTACAGTTTCTTACAGTAGATCCTCTGGAAAAAAGGCAAACTAGGCTTGTGGATCCAGCTCAGTACCAGAACCTGCACTGCTGAGAGTGTCCGCGCTGTTGGCAGCGGTGGCAAATGTAACACCACTAATATTCTGAATTGACGCTATGTAATCATTTTGAATCTTCTGATGGGAAGGCAGAATTAGGCCCAGAAAGGAAAATACCACATAGGGTAGAAAAACAAAATTTATTTATTTATTTTTTTTTGTGGGCCCCTCTGTGCTTGGGGTCCTACGCCATGGCGTACTTGGTGTATAGGTTAATCCGGCCCTGCTTAAGCATCTTCATTCATCGTCATTTTATAAGTTGTTACACAAGTCTTGTCAGCAAAACATTAAATTATTCCCAGGATGCTTTTGTGAAGATCTCCCGGCAAGAAGGTGTGCAGTCCTTGTGGTCCGGACTCTCCCCAACCTTGGTGGTAGCTGTGCCCAACACGGTCATCTACTTCACCTCCTATGACCAGCTGCGTTCAACCTTTCACCGCCTCCTGCTGCCCGAGGGTGCGGAGCCGTCCTCTCTCCTTGGTGGGGCAGCGGGAGGGCTTGCCAGGGTGTGGTCGGTGACTCTGGTGTCCCCCTTTGAGCTGGTGAGGACCAAGATGCAGGCAGCCAGCATGACTTACAGGGGTGAGTGCAAGAGTTTGTGATGAATTGAATCACATTGGATCTTGGTGAGTTTATGTTCTGTAAATGCTTTCATTATTGACATTTGGTGAATGATGTGTTTAGCAGTTATTGAGTATCCAGTCTTGTTAAGATTTATTGCTACTGTAATATAGCTTTAAAAGAATTATTAAGCCCATGCTTCATAAATAAAATGTTTGTTATGTATAATTGTTAAGTTTGCTTGATGTATGTAGAAGTGAAGAGTCTAGATGTGAGCACACAGTAACACTCCTCCTTTACAGAGTTGGCTGAGATGTTGAAGACTCAGGTGAGAAGTGGAGGTGTACGCAGTCTGTGGCGGGGGTGGGTGCCTACTGTGCTCAGAGATGTCCCTTTCTCAGGTGTGTGTTTATTGTCAACACTTCTTACCCAGCAGAAAGGTCAATTGATGGGTTAAGTAGTTGATGGCAGCATTTTCCGTCACCTGAAGGCACATTCTGATATAACTGTTGTGTTTTCAGTGTTCTATTGGCTGAGTTATGAGAAGCAGAAGATCATCATGAACCAGCAGTGTCCGTCCTTCCAGTTCACCCTTGTTGCCGGTGCTGTGTCGGGTGGGGTGAGTAGATGTACCTTTGTTTACCTTTGGGTCTATCTGCTCTCATCTCACATATATAATTTTCTCCCAGAACTCCCTCCTGAATCATGGTTTTGTTTTTACACTCATTGTTTCTGCAGCTCTCTCCTTTTAAGTCTAATAGATACCTTATGTTATACAAATAGGTCTTCATTGGTATGTGTGAGAATACTGTTAATATGTACCAGTATGTTACAGCAGATTTGACTCACTTTACCTTCATTTTCTCAGGTTGCCGGAGCCTTAACCCTTCCTCTTGACGTGATCAAGACCCACAGGCAGATTGAACTTGGTGAGGAGATGTTTTCAGGTTAGAGTCATAATGTGTGATGTGTGAGGGTGTGTTGGAGCTTATGGTGGTTGGATTTCTCTCTAAGGTGTGTGTTTTAAAGTGTTTTGTTTTCCTCTTTGTGGTACCTCGGTTTTGTGGGTAGCTGTGGTTGGGAGCCCTGGGTCTATGGGACAGTAGTGTTGTGTGATGGTTGAATGGAAGGGATTGCAGGACTCCAAATGAACAGAATGTACTTGTATTGCTTATAATTGTTTTTATTTGCAGACATGAAAACAGAACAAGGTCTCAAAAGCAGGAAAAAGTTTTGTGTGCACCTCTCAAAGTTAGGAATAGGAAAGGTACTCCCTTAGGAAAGGCACAAGTTACATAGTTGCCGTGGTGGCCCTTTGCTAAACAGTCATTGGAAAGTAGAGACAAACAGAGGGAGGCAGATCATTGCAAGGCTTAAGGAGTGAGGATAGTGCTGGACTAGAGGGTAGAGTAGGGAAACAAAGTATGAATGGTAATGATAAGCAGGTGTTGCGTAGCAGGGAACCACTAATGATACATGTTACACTTTTCCTCAGCAGAAGGTGTAAAGAGCTCCAGATCCACGTTTGGGATGCTGCAGTACATCTACCGCCAGCAGGGAGTACGTGGCCTGTTCTCTGGAGTGGTGCCTCGCCTAGCCAAGGTTATGCCTGCCTGCGCCATCATGATATCCACCTACGAGTACACCAAAAAGTTCTTCCACGCCAGTAGGCAGCAGGCAGTGGAGCAGGGTGTTGCTCTCTCCTAGGAAGCTGCACGAGCACTGGTTGTGTTTGTGTTATGCAAGGGAGGGTTTCTTTGTTACCTTAGGGGACTCAATGTGCTGTGATGAGTAATGTATAAACTTTAATTGTATGTAAATATGTACAAGTCTTATCATAGTTTTATATGATAGATCTATTCAAAATAGCTCAAAACTATAAAACTATTAATCTAGTCCATATGTGTTGGTAGAGCTGCTGCCGCAACTCTGATTATGTTGGCAGTGCTGCGGAGAATTACACTTGTGTTGTGCGAAATAATTGAATGTTATTTGGAATGCTTAAGGACTTATATAATTTCACAAAGGCACTGATGTATATTATGTGATTGGTACTTAAGTAATGTGCATCCATCATTCAGCCACCAACTCTGTTCATGTGTTGGGTGGTCTAGACTCTCAACGTGAGTCTGTATATTGTTATCACTTTTATATACTAATTATTACTAGTTTCCTATGTTGCTGATGTTATGACAATATGTAATGTTAGAGATTGGAAAATATATTCCATATATTGTTGGTTTAATTTAAAAAGTAAAAGTTTTATGAAGAATGGTGCATGTCATTTGGCAATATACTTTCTGACCGTATAGAATTCTTATTCAAATATTTACTGAATGAGAAACTCGACACTGCCAGACATTCCATGTTTTGTTTTGTTCCTGATCATGGTGCAGAGTATGTATGAAAGACTCGCAGCTTCCTTCCTGTGTATAGGCATCTTCCATCATTCTTCCATGCTTCAATCAATATTAAAATGAGTAGAGTGTGCACTAATTGATATTACCTAACATGGGTGCTGACTCTTGCCTCTGTCAGCCTTTGTGTTGCCTTGCCTTGTAGGGGCCAACAACACCTGACCCAACTTGGAAGGTGTGATCTAGAAGAGATTGTCACCACTTCAAGTTGTTAAAAAAGAGAAAAAAAAGTTTAAGGTTCTGCAAGGGCATCCCAGTTAGATGCTTAGACATAATATGGAAGGAAAGGAGGAAAAAATGTAAATACATTTTATTTTTTATTTTTTTATTTTTTTTTTATAGATGTTACGGTATTGCAATAGTATATGTATTTTTGAAGTTGAATAGAAAGAAGATGGATGTCTTGCAGAGGTTATGGAATAAGAACAGTAATGTGTAATATTATTTTGAGGTCTCAATAGAAAGTTTCATTCATTCTCTCTCTCTCTCTCTAACCATACTTATGAATATGGAATAATTGGGTCTCGATACTCCGGTTCATGGTTGAGATAGTTATGCTTTGGGAAGAAGAGTGGGACAGGTGTTGAATTATTGTTCTCCTGGCATCATTATTAGCACTAATGCACCTAATTTCCCTCAGTGATTGATGTTTACAGTTTCTCAGAAGGTGTATAAGTTCAATGTAAAGGCTCATAAGTGGTTAATGATTGTTCGGTGGTTCGACTCTGCTTCATTTCGCCTTCACTCCCCCTCCAACCCTCCCCCCCCCACAGCTGCGCAGGTCTTCAGCGCAGCAGCACCGCCCGTGGAGGAGACGCCATGACAGAGGCTCTCAACATTTTTGATCTTCTACAAGTTTCAAGTAAGATGTGAGTGTTAATTATAGTATTGAAGTGTTTAGGATGTTCTTGAGTCCTTGTGTGAGAGTTATAAATGGTCAGAGTGCAGTTAAATATAGTGTTTTACGGGATAGAGGAGGATGGAAATCATAGCGGGTGAACTTGGGGTAATGACAATGCCCCGGATGTGTATATATTTTTATGGGAGTATTTGGTGTTGTGGAGGACGTGGTTAAGTGTGGTGAGGGATGACGTTGTAGATGAGTTTTGAGGACGCCAAGGGTGGGGGGGCGTGACGCAAGGCTGCTCATGTTGTCTTGTAGATGAAGTGGCGAGAGGCGGATCTAAAATTGTATTAGATCCGGAGTTTTAGTGTTTTAAAATCATTTAACAAGACATGGGATTTCCTGAAGTTTCTAGACTCCTCGGGTCTCAGATAGTCTCAATCACATAACTGATATTCAAAACACTGGTATACATAAAGGCTTTTAATCAAACAATGCACGACAAGTTTTCTTTTTTATATTTACATATATTTTAGAAGTTATCATCACATCTTTATGATCAAGGCTTTCACATTCCACTTCGAACAAATGTGGTATGACTTACAGTGCTTGTTAAGGGTGTGATGCATATGACATTAATTCTTAATTATGGAGTATACTATGGTCTATGATTTAGAGCCTCATCCAATTTCACATAGCCAGCCCTCTGCAAGCAACATCACTGGTAACATTTTTTCCTCATACATCTTTTTAAATGCAAAAAAGCGGGAGTTACTCTAAGACAGTCACTCTTGTTTGCTTACATAGAGCCAGTGTGTGATAGCAGCTGGGACCTGCAGATAGGAAATGGGCAACATTTGTTCTTCACAATAAGTACATCTGACAGTTATTGCTCAGGGACTGGGTTTGGTCACCCACGGGGAATGTTCTACAAGAAGCTCATCAACTACCTTGTGACTCGCGACCAACAGGAACACATGGCAATATTGGAGGCAAAACTACCATGGGGCTACACCATTTGTATCACTAATAATCTTGAAAGGGGCTGAGCCGAGTAGAGACGACCCGTTTGTAAAGTTAATGTCGGTATACCTAAGAAGTCTAGGTATTGGATGAAGAGTAAAAAGATCTGAAAAGTTTTGTACATACCCCACAGTAGTCCTGAGTCCCTAACACAGCAAAACTATCCTACAATAATGCAATACCCATCATGGGCATGCATTATTTTTTTAGCATCTTAAAAAATGCATTCTACAACAGTGGTCCATTCTACAAGGCTTCTACTTGTCAAGCCTATAATGTACTTTTGGGAGAGTATATGCAAAACTGTCTCTGTCTGTCCTCTGGCCTTCCTGTGTGTGTGTATTTGTGTGTGTGTGTGTGCGTGTTGGTAATGTCTGTGTCTGTGTGTTTTGCTGTGCTAAAAAGTAGATGTGCCTGTGTTGTCTAATATCAAAATTCAAAACGAAATTTCTGATTGCATTTTCATGTTGAGTATAAAACTGGATTTATTATAAATTGCAAAGTACACCCACACCCACACACGTTTTTCATTCACGCAGCTGTATTGGATTGATAATGTAGTCATGTATACGGAAGGAAATACTCAAATTTTATAACTTTCGATCATGTTATGTGATTTAGTGTCTTATAGTTGAGCTCCAAGGTAAAGATTTAGGAAAACGGATTACTTGATCTCTCCTTTATCCTTTTTTTTTTATTTCAGGTTTGGGATGGTAATTTTAATCCTAAAATTACACTAGGTAACTATAATTCTATGGATCTTGTTTCTGTGCTGTCCTAACCCCACTTAATCTAGAATATAAATTACAAATAAATAATGACATAGGTGGGCTTGCTTGAGGTACAGGACTACAGCAGTACAAAATGAAAAATACTGTGCACTTACAGTAAATGCTAACAGCAGGTATTCATGTAATATTACAAGGGGGAGAAAAAAGCACATTTCACAAAATGCATCATATAAAAAATAATGGTGATTCTTAAAATTACCATTAACAAACCTTGTAACTTGCAGGTAAAACATACAATACCTTGATAGTCTTATCTTTGCTGACTATGAGAAGCGCAATATGTGCTTCCCTCGGCTGTCATTGTCATGGAAGAGCTACTTGTCCTATTGAGATGAGATCAAATTTCACCTGTTTTGCTAAGTTCCATACACTCTTAGACAAATTTTTATATGGCACTTGGAATATCTTTCTTTTTATTCATAATTTTATTAAATTTTACTGCCATGAACACCATTAAAATTCAGTGCCAATAATTGCATCACATTAACCTTAATGAGATTGCAAGAGGTGCAAGCATGAGCAGCATAACACTGGGCAAAGGTTGACAAGAAACAGGGGCTAGAAAAGCACAGTTGGATCTTGTAGACCCATCTAGGAATGGTACACAGGTGATGGTTTGACCACCTGTAGTCTTAGTCTACACTACACTAGGTGAAGCAAGTTCCACTGTGTGTCTGCTGTTCTACATACATGACTACTTTTACTACGGTATGCAATCACATCCTTGTTTAGTCCTGTACAAAACAAGCTTCTTTCCATCACCAGGAGTACATAAACACTTGTGCCATGACTGATGACAGTGCCTTAAGTAAGACTAGTCTGATATGAAAAAAATAAGTCTAATAGAACGCTTAATTCCACCAGTGTAAAAATAACACGCTCTTCCATCCTTTCTCAGTTTTCCAAGTCACTTGTGCGCAAGCCGGTTTCAAATATTGAAAAATATTATGAAGAACGGTCTGAATAAGGATGAGATGATAACCATCTCACAACGGAGTCTTCTTGGCGGCCGACCTCGTCTGGCCGGCCACTTGAACAACGATGGCAGTTGAGTTAAGATTGTTTTTAAGGTTGAAAATCACTGGGAAGTTTGTATCACTGCCTCACTTTACATCACTAGCCTTCTAAAGGAGGTCCTTGACGCATGTGAGCCTCGTGCAGCAACTGTAGGGGCGGCGGCATCCCCAGTGTGGTTGGCACGTGTGGCACCGCATGAGAAACTGGGGGTTGGGGGTGCTGGGACACTGGGCTGGGGGGGTGGGGACTCCGGGATCTGGGCCGGTCCTCCTCCATCCCAGAGTAGTGACGGAAGTGGGACGTGGGGGAGGACGGGTGGGGACCATCATCCTCATACTCCCTTTGTGTCTCCATCGGACTCTCCTCCTCTGTCATCTCCTGTTTGACCAGCTGAGAGGCAAAGTTTTCCTCGTTTTCCTCCTCCTGTTCTCTCTCTCTTTCCCTGTGCTGAGCTTCTTCCTCCTCCTCGTGGCGGTGCATTGCTTCATGGTAGGACATGGGTGGAGAGCTGCCCTTGTCCATGCTGGAGGCGTGGCTGAAGGCGCTGTTCAGCATCGGCAGGTTGGAGTCAGCAAGGGCAGCCTGGCGGCAAATTTTGTTGATCAGCAGACATGCAGGATACTGCAACGGGGAGGAATTATACTGCTTGCATGCCCAGGGATTGGATAATGCAATAATGGATCAGTGATGGAGAATTGGTATTAATGAAAGGGTTTGGAGGCTTACCTGTAGGCTTGCATTAAGAGCCTCGCCATACAGTGTTGGGCTGCTGGTCAGTGTCGGACTTTTGCTGGACACGCCTCTGTAATGTACAACATATGTTAGACTTTGGGTAGAGAAATGGGTCAACCAGCATCTTGTGGGTTTCATTTATTTGACAAGTGATTGCTTCATGTCACTGATAAATAGATCATCTGTGTGTTCCAAACATTGTTGTATATCATTCATATATAGTTTTTCTGATAATAATGGAAATAGTAGGTAATAATAGTAATAATTATAATAATAGTAGTAAACTGTCTATTGATATGGAGATAAAAACACTAAGAATTTTTGAAAACATGCAAATACATAATTAGTAACATTATAAAATATTTTGAAAACAGTACAACATATTTCAAACTGCTTACACACTTACCATGCAGTACTTACAAAACGTGATGGTTCATTACCATTGTTCATTGTTGAAGAACTGTACAGCTTAATATTTTATACAATTCTTCTTATGTTTATAATGATGATATTCACCTTACCTTTTTCCACCAGATTTTGGCACTCGTTCAGACTACACTTGAAGTGAAAAAACTAACCTAGAATAAGCTGATAAATGTGAAGAAATAACAGGCATAAGGAGACACGATGAAGTGCAAGAACATCGAGATATTGGAGAAAATGGCACAACACCAATATATACATATATATATTTAATATATATAATATATGGTATGTACAGAATATATATATAAGTTTAAAGAGATGGAAAAAGACACCTGAAAAGCAACAATTTTGGCATTCCACTAATTAAAAGGCATAAGTGAATTAAATAGTAAAATGCAAAAAGACTTTGAAGATTGAAAAAGTGAGATAGAGAGAAAAAAGTACTTGCAGTTTTTTTGAGGAGGTACGCTGCAGTTTGTTGGTTGTGGTGGCAGATGTTGGTTATCTCTAAAGCTACGTTCAACACCCAAACGGTTAGTGGTTTAAGTTTCGTTCAAGATCGTGTAGCAGCACTTGTCATAAATTCAAGGCCATTCAACAACAAGCAACACGTCTGGGTGTTATACCTTAACCTATTATTGTTTGGCTCAGTCTAAAAGATAAAGGGTTGCAAATAATACCAAAAAGAGGTCAAGGAATATAAAACAAAAGGTGAAAATATATATAACTGTATATGCAGACACATGTACAGTAAAACCATAAAATTTCATAAACTTAACGATCGATGGAAGAGACTTGCTCTTAACCACGATGAGTCTTTGGTTTCCAAATAATATTTTCTGGCGTCTCGTTTAAACAAGAATAAATAAAATTCCAGAAAAATAAGCAGAGGGAGTTGGTATAGGATGGTAATAAGGATGGGAGGCTTGTGGAGGAAACTGGATTTCTTGAGTGACGATGAAAAAAATGTGCTTTTCATGCTGAAAATATCAAATATGATACAGCATAAGGTTGTAATGAACCCAGCTGATTCTGAATGATGTGAAATAAGGCAAGATATGAATGATGAGGTAAATGTTATGATCCACACGGTGAGCATAAAGTCTGGATGTAAGGGAATATTCATTACATTATTTAATGACAATGTTCAATGTGTTTCCCATCATTAGTAATGCACAGTTCAACATTTGCAAAATTGAACAATATCTCCATCAGTCCTAATACATGCATTCGTGATGCATTGCTTCAGATGGTTAATGTAAGTGATTTTCAATGATTAAACCTACTCCGAGTTTACTCCAGTTATGCATATTCAAAAGTGTCCAGACTTTACCTGCACCCTGTAGAGGGAAAACAGTTTGATGGATTGCTCACTATTAGTATGCAGTGCCTTTATCACTTTGTCCACCACTACTACTTGGCTGTAATTCATGGGGCAGAGCCACAATTTAATCCAACCTTGTTATCACAGAAGTGTAGGCACTGCACATTTTTAGCTCAATGCATCCATTAATAGAAGCAGCAGAACTAGATTGGAAAACTGTTTGCAAGATCAGAGCTTTTCAAACATGCTGTGTTTAGTTTTGCTAAATAGCTCGTTGATTGAGCAAGTAACGTTAATGTGTAAATTATATAAATTGAATTATATGATAACATAGGACAGTAGAGCCGTGTTTCAAACATAAATCATATTACTGTGTAAAAAATACGCTGGTGTAAGTTTCTTCATTGAAGCAATACTCAAGTACTTTTTAATTCTCATGCAATTTAGCAACTTTGTCAATATAATGTGCTAATATTTATATGTTGGGCACACCACTTTAGGTGTTCCTTCCTTTTTTTTTGGTCAGTAAACTCTTGGTTGAACATTAGGATAATTAATCCGTGATCAGGTGACTTCTGGAGTCAACAATCATTTGGCTCAAGTTGAAATCACAAGTATCCAGCTAATTAGATGGCCATATGTGCACCTAAGTCAATGTGTAGATCTATTCTTAGTTTCTCTCCCAAGATCAGTTTATGAGTTTTAACTCATGTACACAAGTCAATTTGGGTGTTAAGGTGTTTCTCTTTAGGATCACATATGAATGAGTAAACTCATCACACTCCTGCCAACCATTGTCACTCCCAGACTTGATAAACGATGACAAATCAACGAGGTGTGTCAAGTCAAGTTTCTCAACTCTGTTATACATCTTAGGAACAGCATCCATGGCCTCAGTGTTACCTGTACAACCCACTAACTGCTCTGCTACAGGTGACATCATATCAATGTATTGATTAAGCCTTATGTACAACCAAGGTACTAAACTGTGTGGCAACAAATATTTCTTATGCATTACTGGCTTAATCCCTGGACCTGATGTCGGTGTGTAATACATGAGGAGTGAAGCTTTTTATTTTAATTCCAGAGATGAAGAAAGGGGTAAGTCTCATCCCCATCACAGCCTTGCTGGAGCAGGGTCTGGGCAATGCCAAGTGAGACTGAGATTGGCGGCATGGCCAGGCAGGCTGGTGTGGTGAGGTGTGGATGCAGCGAAGGAGTCGGCTCTACTGTCCTATGTGATGATCACAATATTCATGGGAAGGTGAGGTGAGTACAGACCAACTGGTTAGCTACATCACGATTTCCACGATACTAGCTGAATCAAAAGTGAGGGAAGTAGTATGCATAGAGTAAAACTTACACACCAAACCAGTACCTACATTCTTTTTAGTCCTAGTCTCAAAAAACATCACTATGCTACTGTTCATATTTGTTATGATAATCCTAAGTACTTCTTTGCTGGAAGAAAATGAACAAAAAGGCTTAGTTTAGTTATTCCTGGTGAACAAATTTCACTTTGACTCAGTGAACTGGTCAAATTATCTTCCAATCTCAATTGGCCACTTGATTGCTTCCCTGGTGTGAGATTTAAGTTCCCAGTGTTCAAAGATATATGAAGGAGAGAACATTAGAACTAGGGGGTGTGAGTGGGTGTGAGTGGTGGGTGGAGCAGGGGTGCAGGCGGGCGGGCGGGGAGGTGGACAATTTCATTATTTTAGTCCCCGCCCGCCCGTGGCAGTTTGCTGCTGAGCCAGTGAGCAGTGCTTACTGTGGGGGCGGGAGCGGCCCTGACTGGGTCGGGAAAGCCGCATGGTAGGCCATGGGGAGCCCTTGGTTTGGCGGTAGCCCTGGGTGGAGGGTTTGGAGAAGTGGTGGTGGGGTGTTGGGTTCATATTTCCGGGGGCGGCCGCGGGAGAGGTGGCGTCGCTTCACAAACTCTGCGTCGTCTACCATCCAGAATGAGCCAAAGTCGTCCTCATAGCGCACAAAGCACTTGTGCAGCGAGAGGTTGGTGCGGATCGCATTCTGGACCACCAACAATGACATTAGAGAGAAAAAGAGAAAAGTCAAAGCACAAGGAAAACTCTAGAGAAAAAGGTGAAAAGCCCACCCACACGCCCATAAGATAAGGCCCCTGGTGGAGAGACATACAGTTGGCGCCCTCTGCTCTCTCTCCCTCCTTCCAACTTGCAGTGAGTGTTAACCTTGAGAGAACACAGAGAGCAGAGGGCGTGGAGCCAGGGGGGGCGGCGGCAGACATGGAAAGGAGAGGTGCAGGTTGGGAAGGGCAACATACCCAGTGGCGCAGCGCTGCGGTCGCCTCTTGTAAAACTCCACTTCATCCACAGTCCACACTGCTCCCTTGACGTTCTCCACACGCATGAAACATTTGTGAAGGGACAGGTTGTGGCGGACGGCATTCTAAACGGAACAATACACAAAACAGTAAGCTCAAAGCAAATCAATAACCAAAACAACAAATAATAAAAATAAAATGGATTATTCCTGGATCTATTGAGCAGCCAAAAGCAGCAGCTAATCAGTGTTACTGGCCTAAAATAATACTTGTAATTGTTACACTGGCTACAGGGCAGTCAAATTAACTTTTCAAAATGTTACTCGCCATCATGCTGAAGATTCATAAAGAAATAAAAATATAATTTTTTCAACTGTATATTATACTTATTGTTTGCACCATGCAATGTAATGCATAAATAAAGGAGTAATATTCTACACTATGAGCATCAAGAAACCAGGCTTGTCATAACTCGTCAAGACGTGGCAGCAGCCATCAGCCAGACGGCACTTGTAAGGGAAAATCAAAGAGCTTTACTGGTGCTAGCAATAAAAAGCAAAAGTGTCCTGGGGAACTGAAAGTCATGTCTGATCTTTGGCGGGCACTCGAGGACAGACAAACATAAAATAGAATGAGAGAGACTCAATGTCAGCGAGCAGAGGAGGGCCGTGGTACTGGGAGTGATAGCCTGTGAACAACTTCCAATAGATCCCGTGGTGGAAATAGAAGTAGGAATATTAATATTTGACACCAGATCAGTGCAAACATCATGGACTCCTTTAGACACTCTATATGTCTAAAAGACTAACATAATTGGCTAAAGCCATTTGAATTTCTTGCAAATAACTTTAAAGAGTTAAAGATTTGACATTAGTTATACAACAAAGACTTTTAGACAAAGAATAAAGTGTCCAAGAAGTTTACAATTGGGCTCCGTGAAGACTGCAATGACTAAGATAAGAAAATTTGTGGTGGGCATTAGTTACTTAAAATTACTCAAGTAACTTGAAACTATCTTGCTGTGATGTGAAGCTTTGCAAGTGCTACAAGAGGTTTTGAAAACCCTTGTTCTCTTTATAAGCAGTGTAATGCACTAAAAATAATAAGTACATAGCAAGAATTTAACTTTACAGACTATATGGAATAAAATTTTTATGATGGTCTATTTGAATAATATGAAGTAGGCAATTAAATTTACATAATTTCTTCAAAGTATTTTTCTCATAAAAGTAAAGTTCTAAGTCACTACTGAATTAGGAATCACCATATAAATTGATAATGTATTAACATAATTAATTTTCATTTTCAGACTGTTGATCAGTCAAGAGATGATCAACTGTTGTGGTGCATGGTGTCCTTTTTGACACAGTGTGTGTGTGTGTGTGTGTAAGGTGCAGCACCATAACACCAATGACACACCTTACACACCTCCTGTTGCCACATACGCACCTTCCATGTTGCAGCATTGCGTCTGAAGTAAGCAAACGTATTCTGGAACCAATTGTATATCTCGTTGAGGGTTAGCTGTTTGTCCGGCGCCTCAATGATGGACTGGGGAGAAAAGGAAACAAATTAGGTCACATTAGCCAGGATTGCTGCAACTCAATTGATTATTAGAAGTTTCTCCACACAATTGTAACAGCTTTCAATGGGTGTTAAAAAGTGTAAAAGCTCATCTACTACAGAGCAGCTTTGAATTAATAGATATTTTTTGATTATATTAACTTTTCTTTGTGGTGGTGAAAAGTTACTGGACGAAAACTTAGATATGTGGATAACAACAAAACTGATATGGTTGTGGTTATCCCCTTATGATCAAGGAACTATTCTAGGGTTTTTGCAAGAAGAGCTAACGTTAGAAATGGCAGTCTTGAGAATAAGACTAAACTGAACTGAAAACATCCAATTTTTTTTGTGGTATATAAAAGTGAGTCATTTAGCCATCCAGTCTGCCACTTCGAACACTGACTCTTCCTCTACTCAACCCTAGAATGGCCACAATAAACACAATGAGTCATGTCAACATGTATACTTTCTGTACCAAATATAGTGTACATACTGACAGTACACAAAGTTTATAAAGCAGTTCTAAGCGCTAGAAACATGCAGTTATTCTCTCGGGTGCTACTTCATTAACTTACTTGTCGTATTAATGAAGCATAGGTGAAGGGCGGCCGCACCTCTGTGTTCTTATAAAACTCTCGATTTCTCTGAATTTCTGTTTGAGGAAGAGGAAATTTAATTAATAAATTTACATTAGAATCTATGTAAACTTAATACTGTAATTCACAAGACTCTGCTTCCTTCCACTAATAATATTGACCATTACTTCATCTTAATAATTCTTTATGCCACTAATTAAAAATATGGCCAATTACTCCATTCCTTCTTATTACCTTATGACAATATATTTAGTTAATTTAGCAGACTAAGATACCCATTACATACAATTCTAATGGCTAATTGTTGTTATGAAAGAAATGAAATAATTTCATATGTATTAAGAGGAAGTAAAAGTAAGAAACCCAACTCTTCCACCTCAAATAATGCAGACATGCAGACACTTGGCTATCTGTGGCTACACTAAGGATCTGTCCTAATGGTGCTGCTCATTGTGAGAGAGAGAGAGAGAGAGAGAGAGAGAGAGAGAGAGAGAGAGAGAGAGAGAGAGAGAGAGAGAGAGAGAGAGAGAGAGAGAGAGAGAGAGAGAGAGAGATGAAGCATGTGAGATAGGTGTGTACATCACTGGTTGAAAGGTGTATGTATGTGTATGTGTGTGTGTGTGTGTGTGTGTGTGTGTGTGTGTGTGTGTGTGTGTGTGTGTGTGTGTGTGTGTGTGTGTGTGTGTGTGTGTGTGTGTGTGTAGTACAATACATAACAGGTGTATAATGCCTACCAGTTTACCTGTGATTACTGAACACATTACTTTGCAATCACTGACAGTGTGTACAGGTGAGTATTAACACATTCTACGGCAGGTGGGTAAGGGCGACCCACTTACTAGTGTAGCAATGTTCCTATACTAACGCTGAAAAGCTACTCTTTTCATCTGTGCCTCAACTAACCAGATGTTAACAAATCAAATCTACTGACAACACACTCAAGCAAACTTTTCATGACTGACTAATCATATTTATCCAAGACTCTCAAGACCCAAAAGTCTTCCCTTAGAAATACGGACCTTGTTGTATGTCCAGTCCTGCTCGATCTAACATATATGAAAGACCTATGAGAGATAAAGAAAATAGGGGAGGTAATAAACAGACTGTAAAACACAGATGGGGTTATCAACGTCACCAAGAAACAAAAGAGAAAGCAGGGAGACACTCATCACTGGGAACACAGTCAGCGGAGTGGAGTGGAGTGGAGTGTGTGTGTGTGTATGGTCACGTGAAGCAAGGTAACCAAACCAAAACAAAAACCAGTGTTGAGGAAAAAAGGAAAAACAGGAAAAACCAAAGAACAAGAAAAGAACTCAAACAATGCAAACTGAACCCAAACCAAGAAATATGAAACAAAGCAATGAATTTGTTTTTAGAGTACATCATTTTGACATTAGTGTTGGATGTTCAAACCTAACAGGTAAGGTGACTCCTATTACATCCATAACGAAATGATGTACTTTAATAACAAAAATGTAATCATGATTCTATACATTAATAAAAAAACAAATTATATGTAAAAAGTGCTACATGCTTTGTTGGAGAATCAATGTCCACCATAAACAGATGCATAAATCAGAAGAAAAACTTGGGCATCGGGGTATTGTCAAAAATGAAAACAAATACAGTGAACATCTACACACAATATTGCTGAGAAGTAACAGTTTGCCTCCGTTAGGGTTGGTTGTAAGGCAGGGAGTGGACAGGTGGACAGGTGCACCAGTGGACAGGTGGTGTGCACAGGTGACCATCAGCTGACTAATGAGGCACAAGCACAGGTGAGTCACTCGCTACTCACCTTGCCTTTGTCTCGTGAGTAGTAAAGTGACATTTAGGAGGATGAAATGCATGATTATTTGAATATATTTTACATGATTGGAGGCAAACCAATGTGAAATTTGTAGATAATTGTGAAGTTTGAAAGTAATTATTTTCTCAGCAACATTTACAGGTATACTCTGATGCCCAACATATAAACATTTTGTGTCACTTAGAACAGACACTGGAGAGTAGGAAGTCACTGGGAGGAACATGATAGCAGCAAGAGGATAGGGAGGCAGGTAACCAATCATAGGGGTGGAGAGCAGCATGGTTATGTTGCAGATGCAGTTATATTAACATGCACCATTGGAAGAAGCTGCTTGTTAGCACTCTAATGGAGAAGTAAAAACACATGCTAAGCAGGTATAGCAGTGAAGAAAGTAATACTAAAAAAACGATGGAACAGGAAAACAGGAGAGATGATTTGTTAAGGTGACGGTGCAAAGTTGGGAGGATATGCAGTTGGTTACCTTCAGTAACGTCTAAAGCAGCACGGTCTGCAAGGCGCCTTCTAGTCACTTGGGAGTCCTCTAGTGGCCCTAGCAAAAAGCAAGCAAGGCCTTACGTTACATGGGGATCAAGGGGGAGTGGGTGGCCTCAGCCTCTCTGCTCCTCCCCTCCAGAACTCGCTCATTACTCGTGTTACTTTTTCTCTCCTACATCATGTCCTGATACAAAATAATGACCTGACCTGACCTCCCGTCCACCTGGTAGCAAGGTTACCTGGTCATCTTTAAATTGCTTTGAAGCTGATGGCAAAGAGTTGTCTTGATCACTTGATACTAAAAGTTTTCTTGGAAATACAATAAAGTTGCTTCTAATTGTTTGCAGATTTGTCAATTAACTGAAGCTCATAATTTTCGTGAAGTACAAAACAAATAAAATAAAAATATAAAAGTGACTAAGAGTAAACTAGTAGTAGTAGCGAGTAGTGGCAGCGGGTGTGTGGTGAGCGAGTGCGGGAGGGGGTAAGGAGGGTAAGGGGTGAGGCGCGGCCCACTGGCGTGCTCATGTCTCCGGCCTGTGCACTTCACTCTCCACACAGCACGAAATACTTCTAAGTGAAATCTTTACATGTTGCATATCAGCTCTAACTCTGGTACTGCTATGGTAAATATGAACAATGAATTACAGTGCAGGGGAGGTACTTCCATGCAAAATATTGCAACGAAAACAAAATAATGATACCCACTAATAAATTATTATGATAAAAAGCATTGAAACTGACTCCAGAGTTATGTTATTTGACACAAATTCGAGTCATAGTCATAAGATTATCAAGAAAACTGACATATTTACAAGTTCTGAAGAGGTAAAGGCGCTTAACAGAATATTTCAATATTTACATGACAATTACTTTTATATATGTTTGACGTATTCACTCATTAAGTATATGCACCATTATTAACATGAACTTATTAGACAAGCCTACACACCCCGACAAGCCGTGGCCCAGTCGGGGGGGTTGAAAGGTAGGCGGTGAGGGAGGGACTTACCTGGGGTGAGAAGGGCAGCCTTGTCTGTGAGTCTCCTGCGCAGGGGGCCGCAGGAGTTGGGAGTCGGAGGCTGCAGGAGAGGGGGGTGTCGGGAACCCATTCCACTGTGGGCGAATTGAAAAACTGGATTGAGTCACACACAACAGAAAAATATGCAGTTATCATGATGGGCGAAAAAAACAACTACTATTTATAATCCAGGATAAAAGACTACAGCTTGTTATCTTGAGAGAAACCACAAGACACAATTAGCGACTCGAAGCTTCACCGATAAGATGGTGAACCTGAGGACTACCACTGACCTGAACAGCGAGACGGGGGACATCTGTGCCATGGGGGAGTGACCCAGACCCAGGGGGTTGGGGCCCAGCACGCCGCCACCCAACAAACTGGGGTTCATGCCCAGCTTCGGGAGGATGCCGCCGGGGCTCTGAAAGGGAAACAAACAGTGTAGGTCGTGGTTTAACGCTGTAATATTTCCCGGCAGTACAAAAGAAACACGACAGCAGGAAAATAAATAAAAATAGACCATGCTTGTTAATAGTGTTTTTTGACACGCTGCTACACCGTTAACTAGGAGTGTTGGCAATAATTCCTCCTACTTTACTGCTGTCTGGAGGGTGGCAACACCTTGTCTTCCTATCGCGCGGCCTCTATATAAATAAACAAACGAAGGCAGAAAGAATAATCTTCCACACCGCCGCACAACAACCTTCCCGTCTTAAACATTTCAACAGGATTAAAGGCTCGGGTCTTAAATGCGGATATAAACACGAATACTTCTTTCTTGCCTTATCATATAGGTAATCACGTACACACCTGCGTTGGGGGTTCCACGAGGGGCTTGGGGTGGGGCGGCGGGGGCTCGGGGGAGGAGACGCGTGGGGGTGGTAGGTGTGGCGAGGCTTGCTGCTGCTGCTGCTGTTGCTGCTGCTGCTGCTGCTGCTGCTGTGCTGCTGCTGCTGCTGCTGCTGCTGCTGCTGCTGCTGCTGCTGTTGTTGTTGCTGCTGCTTGTTCATATGTAGGTGGTTCATCATGGCCTGGAAGCACACGAGGGGCGTTAGTGGGTACTGGATGGCCGGTGGGATGAGGGACGGTAGGCCGAGTATGGCTGGTGTCAGTCTGGGCATCAGCGCCGCGAGGCCCACCTGCAGCCGGTCCCGCTCCTTGGTCAGCTGTAGCTCTAGCTGACTCACGACCTGCATCTGTACCCTCGCCTGCGCCGTCGATCTGTCGTCCAGCGTGTGTTCCGTGTTGAGGTGTCTGCGGAGAAGCGGGAGAAAACGGCGGTGAGGCTTACACTACCACGGTGAGGTTACGCTTATAAATAGTTACTGACATCCAAAGCATGTAACAAAATGGACTAAAACAGCGATAGACACCTGATTTATATATGAAAATTGACTATAACAGCGACAAACACCCGATAAATACATGAAAAAATTACTAAAATACGTCAAACTACCCAATTTATACATAACAAAATTATTAAAACACGACAAACACCCGATTTATACACGAACATTGACCATATCATCGACAAACACCCAATTTATGCCAAACTGATTAAAATAACGGCATACACCCGATTTATATATACACAAACTTCAAAATATTAATGTTATTATATATACATCACGGTGCGCAACGAAAATAATTGCCGCCAAGAAGTAACAAAGCGCTGCCTCTCCGCCCGACGCCCGACTTTTCGGTCACACATCGCACCCTCTAGCATTGCGCCGCTCAACCCTCAAGTGAAACAAAAGAAGAAAACAACAATGATGAAGCGACGCAGAATAACGCCTGAATTAGCGGCAAGGTAAGTAAATGACAACACCACGACTCCAACCGACGGGGGATGGTGTAAGTACTAATACTCGTAATAATAAAATAACAAACAAAAGAATAACATTGATAGCAACACGCATCATGACATACGAAGGATAAATATTCAGGTGAGATTCAGAACAACAATCTCTTATCCGTAAAACTAGGATTCCGTCACCGCGGCCGCCATTATAAACTCGTAAAATATGAACTAACATTTATTACGTATATATACCTCTTATCAGTTCCTCAAAACAATTAATAAATAAATCATTCCGCTACACGCTGTGATTTAGTGACTTAGTAAATACTTCCTCTGCGGGAACTCTATCTCTGGTTCACAATTTGGGTATTTTAGAACGACTGAGAATACTGAGAAAATATTGGCGTCATCCCCGTAGACATGAATGAAAGTAGAAAATAATCGCGATCACTTAGAGAAAAAAATAACAATATATATCACTGAGTTAATAAAAGGAATATACGATTTTCTTCACACATTGATTTCTTAAGACACCGATGAAGCAATTAGACACACACCCACGGCAAATAACACATCGACTAGGTGTGTGTGTGTGTGTGTGTGTGTGTGTTTAACTAGGTGATGTTACGAATACCTTCAACTACTCAACGCACATACAAAGAAAACTAACCTAACAACACGATAAAACCACACACACACACACACACGCCCTCCCACACTATCCTGTCAGGTGTGGTGAAGACGTGGGAGAAAGTAAACAGGACACACACACACTCATACAAATACTATCAATCTCTCTCTTTTACTTACTTGTGGAAGGTGTGGTTATCGTCGCAGATCGCCTCGCAGCCCGGCCACTTGCAGACACCGTGGCCGTACAGAGGGTGACCACTGCGCCGTCCTGTTATATCGTCATCCTCGCCGCCCAGGCCGTTCATCTCACGACCTGTACACGGGAGGAAAGGATAAACACCTGTTAAGTACGCAGGGAAAGGTGGAGGGGTTATGGTAACCTACCACCACAATAACATACAACACACGTACAACACACACACCGCCGCACAACCAATGGATACGCACGTAGTTGTTATATTTTTTATTCTGAACAACGCTGCAACATTTTTTTTGTAACATCGCATTAAACTAACATTTCTGAACAAAAACGCATAAAAAGATAAATATTGCGCTAAGCTGACCTTTCTTCTTTCACGATAAAAAAAACCCATCCGAATTCCACCGAATATTAATATAAAATTTGATTTACATTTAGTGCAATACGGTTTTCCTTCATTTCTACATTTCTCTGCTAAAAAAGCCGGCCTGTATACCATTGCCGTATGTTAATTCGCTGCATATTCTTTGATTCTTTACTTGATCAGCGGACACACGGGGTGTAACAAGACTTTCGCGGCCTCGTCACGCGGGAGTTTCGGAAGGAGGATGGAAGCAAAGACAGGAATAATGAATGCCATTAATGAGGTTATGATACAATAATAATAACAATAACTACTACTAATGAAGATACTATAACCATTAGCTTAGGTCAGTCTTCTCATGGGTAAGGTCGCATCGGTCAATCAGGAGACGGACAACACACCAACGCAAATATATTTCATTAAACACGTGATTACGAAGACGAAGCGAGGAAATAAAAAAAATACTCGTATGATTGAAACCATTTTGAATCATAATAATATTTTGAGGACTTAAGGATAAATATAAGGCTTTTACACTAAGCTTCGAATATCCTTAAGAATATGCAAGATTATTCTCTTAAAGCAACAGTCATTTGTCATTTCGGACTCCGCGATTACTCCCTTTCCTCTGCCTCCTCCTCCTCATACTACTTTTATTTTCAATTCTGAGACACAAACATTATTCTTCTATGCATAATAAACCGATGCAATATTTACTGCGTTATATACTTCAACTATCTCCTAGGTACGATCATCACTGGGGGCGAGGGCGGAGTGGGTGTGGAGGCGCCGCCCTGCCCAGCGTCGATGGCAGCTCATGGGTTGGATTCAATACGTCTTTGGCGAGTTAGAGACGCGTGTGGCCGGTTGGGAAAGTTTGAAGAGCGGGAGGAGGCGGGAGGAGGCAGGTGGGAGGCGCGCGTCCAGCATGTTGCACGGCGGGGGAGTGGGAGGGTAGCGGGAGGGAGCGTGTGGGAGGCAGCAACAAGGAAGGTGGTGCCATCTAGCGGCGGCCGCCACACTCACGCCGCCAGCGGGAAATTCTCTCTCCCAAATTGGCCGTTGCTCCCGTGTCAACATCTACGAGGCGGGTAGTTAGTTTTAATTGATGTTTACAGAGTGAGGTGGAGCGAGCGGAGTGACGCCCAGTGACAGAACACCGCACAAGAGGCACAGCGGCTAATATTTATATCCTAATTATCCCACCGAACAGGAGAAGGACATAATATAAGCGACACGGAGGTAAAATGAAACTGGCTAACACGTCAAATTGGGTTCACAGAGTAATAATGATCAATGACTTAATGGAATATTACTACTTCCTCCTCCTCTTCTATTTCTTCCTCGTTACTCCGTCTGACTGTTACGAAATGACGGCTGTTCTCAAGTTCTCAACGCCTCTCTGTTCATATAATGTAATCTCTTCTAAGTCTTGACCTTTCTTTTTTTTTCTCTCTCTCAGCTATCCACACAAAAAGAGAGAAGTAATAGCACTATACATAATTATATAAAGGCACACAGAGAGAGAGAGAGAGAGAGAGAGAGAGAGAGAGAGAGAGAGAGAGAGAGAGAGAGAGAGAGAGAGAGAGAGAGAGAGAGAGAGAGAGAAGAAACAATAAACACGTATTCAATAAGAAGTTTACGTCATGCTTTCACACACACACACACACACACACACACACACACACACACACACACACACACACACACACACACACACATTCACTATATCTCTCTCTCTCATAATATTTTTTTCATCAAATTTCCTCTCGTATATTTAACCTCCATTTCTTGCCTGTGGTATGGATTGAGGGCATGTGGCTGAAGGAGTGAAATACCCAACGAGTGGACGGTGACGGAGGGAAAGTGATGGTTAGAAGTCAATTGCTCTTCCACACTCACCCACTGTTTACCCTCAATCTTAATGAAGTCCTTTTGACCAGTTAACAGTCTTTTTAGCTGTTATGTTTTGTATGGTTGTCAGTAGATTAGATGACTTAAGATTGAGGGATGAACTAAACAGTGTAAAGTGGGTGTGGGAGGTTGATTTAATACATTTTTGAGTATACATTCACTACAACGCAATGCTTGAAGGGACGAAGTGTGTTGAGAACGTGTGGTGAATGTGTGCTTCCCTTTGAACGCCTCACACTGTTCGTTCAACGCTAGTACGTTTAAAATCCGAAATAAAAAATAGTTACATTCCAAGGTTATATATTATGATTTTATCTGTTATTTCTGCTATATATACTGAAAAAAAGCGCTTAGTTTCGAGATCAATGTATCAATTGAAACCAAAGAATTCCATTGAAATAATCTAATGCGATAAATTACGAAAAAAATGAGATAAAAAAAATCAATCCTTCCCTTTCGATTCCTAGCCTTTCACTTCCTACCTTCACCTCTCTTTCTCCCTCGACGTGAAGGAATGGTGAGGGGGAAGGAGGGAAGGGGAAACATAGGTAACGGGGAGAGAAGTTGGAAAATAAGTAACACACAGGGAGGGGAAAGTAACGACAGGAGCAAAGTAGGGGAAGACGGTGCTATGTGAAAGGGAGAGGAGGAGGAGGAGGAGGAGGAGGGCAGATCACTTACCATTAGCGGAGGGAGGCGGCATAGGCTTCTGGTCTCTCTCGTTGTTGTTATTGTTATTATTGTTGTTGTTGTTATGGTGGTGGTGGTGGTGGTGGGGGGAGGGAGTCTCGGACCTCTCGCTCCTGTCCTTCCACGAATTACCTTCGCTGGGAACACCTGGAGGAGACCCTGTAGGAGGAAGAAGTCAAGTTATGTATTGGCTGCTCTCTTGGCTTCTTCTAAGTATGTGTTTTTTATCATATTTATAAGTTTTGTCCTCACTAATTTCTGATGTATGTGTGCGCGTGTTTTGGTATATTTGTAGCGCCTGTTTTAAGTGCTAATTCTTGTAACTGCGTCCAATAAACTACTTCATTAAACAATGAGGGTCGTTTGAAGTTTTTCATAATCAGTGTTTCGCATCAAAAACATTTATGTGTGTGTGTGTGTGTGTGTGTGTGTGTGTGTGTGTGTGTGTGTGTGGAGGGTCGGACGGGATAATGAATACTCATCCCCGCTGTGGTTTTCCCGCCGCACTGGTATTTACGCGAATTGAGGGAAAACAATGTCAAACAAAAACAACAACTGCCCAATCCATTACACATGAACCCGCGAGAGATTAAGTAGGAGATAAAAGCTGTTTTAATGACTGTTTATGAGAGGCGAGGCTGCTGCCGGGGACACGTGTGGCCTGTGTTAGGTGGCTGGCACCCCCGGGCCTGGTGCTGGTGTGTGGTGGGCCAGCGGTCCGTCTCGCCGCCCGCTTTTAGTTCACCTGGACACTGGTTCACCTAGACACTGACTGGTTCACTTGGCCAAACTTTCGCCGGAAGGCAGCTTGCAACAGTGAATTTTAGTTCAAATGATCACCTGCAGCATCCTACCCAAGAACTGTCTCTTCCTGGGCTGCACCGCCGCTATGCCCACCCCGAACAAGGGTGACGGCAGGGCACCCGTGTGTTAGTGTGTGTTGTAGTAGTGCAAAGGTAGAGAAGCGTGCCTGATAGGCGTGGGTGTGTTGTACTTACTTGTCTCTCCATTGTGGTGGTGGAGACCAGGGTGGAGGCCTGACTGCAGGAGGTACTGGCGCTGTACGGCCTGCAGCTGCTGTACCAGCTGCTGCTGCTGCGCCCCAAGCTGCGCCAAGGGCCCGGACACCTTCGTCTGTGGGAGGAAGACCACGTCATGGTAATATTACCCCTGAACACCACTAAGATGACATTACACACCCACCACCCTCCACAACACAACATTCCGGCCACCTGGGAGTCGTGGTGTCGACGGCCGCCGCTACCTATCCTTGCCCCGCCCAGCGCCGACCCTAGATACCCATCGAGGTCTGGCTAGTGGGCACGGAGGACGGCCTGTTCTACTGTCAGGGACGAGCGGGAGGACGAGTCGCTTCAGGGTGACTCAGCGCTACGTCATGGCCACGCACAACGACTGTCCTTTGTCTCACGCACGCACGGCTGACGAGGCAAACAAAAACACAACAGTACCACAGCAGCAGCCTCGCAGCGGCGCGGACGAGGCTGCTACGTAAGCTGTTGGCCAACAAATGAGGCTCACAGTAGTCAGGGGACGGACTCACACCGTTCCGAGGCTTCACAAAGTCCCGAACTCCAGGTTGTTCGGTGGTTGCCATCCCCGGTAGCGGATGGGCGCGGTTTAAGTTTCCTCACAATGCTTTTCCGAAGTTTGTGCCCAAGTCTCCCTTGGCCATCACGGGCAGCGGCCGGGCGTTGCTTGAGTGCTGCTATTTGGGAGTCACTGCAGCGCGCGTGGGTGAAGCAGAGGACAATGTGTCAATTTCCCGACGAATCCAGAAATGTCAACAAAACTTTGCCTCGCCCCTCACTTATTAACTCCTCAATCACCCGATTCCACGACACACGACACACACAATTGCATGACTACACGCAACACTTTACCGTGACATTACCATAATTTTTTTCTCCCGGCAACATTTCATCCATAAAACACACGAGGCACAAACGCGGAAACTACTTGGCGTAGGAATAAAGGGCGGACGTGTGAGCCGCGAGGAGCGTGTCTCTGTGGCATCAACATGAATTACTCCTCAACAAAAGGCATCGTCACACGGCTCAAGCAACACAGAACCCGCAGCAGTGTTCCTCCTCGCTCACATCCAGTCGATAATGAGGTGTTGCAGAGCGCGGCCTGATGAGACAAGACACGGCCGCATCACTGCTAACACGACCACCCTTGTAAGGCGGCCCCCACTTAATACCCGCTCTCGTAACACACCTTATAAGGGACCTCACGACCTTGTCCCTGGCTATTAGCGGACGCGGCGGACGCTAATAGAATAAATATACACTCATTAATACAGCAAAGGTCATTATTAAGTGCTTACCAGTAGCTACGCATTTGGTTTCGCTCACTTTCCCTTCCTCCCGTTCACCTTATTGGTCTCTGCCGCCGCTCAATGCTTGCAGTTACACTCGCCGGATTAACGCCAACAAAATTCACCGCGCGATCAAATTTCTACGATTAAAACAAACAAACATAATAATCTCTCTCCCAATCCTTCCTTTCACTGTTTCTGAAGTAAGTCAATAATTTCCCCAATAGGCTTATACATCATGAACTTAATTTCCCTTACGATTATTATTATTTATTTAGTCCCTTCATTCCTGCCTTCCCTAAGTGGTTGTTGAGGTGACACGTCATTCATTCTTCATTGTTTCATTCATTAAGTAACAGGATGCTACCCAACAGCCGTCACAAACTCGCCTGACTCATCCTCGCGTCCTGTTTCTCGCTACGGCCGGACATTGGACAGGAAGACAACGACTTAAAAGATTAAACTATCATTAGACTTGACGAAAGTGTTGATAATGATAATAAAAAGTGCATAGTGAATGTAATAATGGTAACAATAGTGATTTATGTGCTTCTCTCTCTCTCTCTCTCTCTCTCTCTCTCTCTCTCTCTCTCTCTCTCTCTCTCTGGGTTTTTGACGATATTTGTGAGTTTACAAAGAAAGTCGCAAAATTTATACTAAAAAAAAAAAGGCTTCAAGAAATCTAATATAAAGTTCTGAAATTAATATTTTTCTTCGTAATTATTTTGATTTCGCGATTCATATTGCATTTATCAGCCTCTTTCTATTTTTATTATTTTTTTGGGGGGAGGAGAATTTTACCTTTCTTATTTTTTTTGGAGTAGATTATGGAAAAATGTTTTATAAAAGTGTGTAAGTTTGTAGGTTGGTGATAAGGGTGACGTGTGCTTGCTCTGGTGGTTCGGGTTTATGCTTTAGTTGTTGTGATTAATAATAACAAAGTATAGGTTCTCGAGTTACTCTTCGCAAGTCACGTTTTCTTCAGATTTAGCGACAATAAAATCAGCAACACACAAACAAACTTTAAACAACAAAGTTCTTGACGCACGATACTGTTTTGCGGGCGCGTGTGTGTGTGTGCGTGTGCGTGCGTGCGTGCGTGCGTGCGTCTATTTCTTTTTTCAATTGAGTTTCATTCTATTACACAAAAAACTAACTCACTTTCTTCCTTCCATATACACAATAAAAACACAAACAATTTTGTCACATTGTCAGAAATCAGATGTATATTTTTTTTCTCTTTTCTATAATTCAGAAATGTATGATTTTTCTTTTCCTACAAAATTCACCAGTAATATTTTTTTCTACTTTTCCATATAATCTGTTCCAAGGCCAATCTCTCTCTCTATATATATAATCCGCAATGGATATAATTTTTCTATAGATTCTAAAGAGATGGAAATATAATTTTTCTCCTTATAATATTTCCCGTGATAAGGATAATGAATAAAAGAGCATCGCGGTTATACGGTAAAAAACACTTCAGCGGTAAAACAAGAGTCAAAAGGAAAGGCTGAAGGCAGGTGTCGCGGCCCGTTCACATCGCACCTTTCATACCTTTTTCCATCTTCCGCGGCGATTACCTTTCCAGTAGAACATATAGACGCACAGGTGTTCGCTAGTGGCATGCGTAGGCCCGTTGGAGTCCCGCCGAGGAGCGCTAGACTTGCAAGGACGTGGTTGGTGTTTCCTCTTCTGCGCCTCCGTCAGTACCGCGTCCCGTCTTTCGTTGGTCGGAGTGAGTGTTTAACGTTATTATTGTTCCTTCTAGGTGAGTGCGCCGCGGGTAGCCTGAGGGTGTGGTCGCCGCCCGTCACTTGCAAGTTATCTCGAAATGGATTGCATTATTTTGTTAACCCTGTATATTTTTTTAGAAGATAAATACGAACAAAGGAGGAGGGAGATAAAAAAAATAATGTCTGCACTCAAGATGAAAGTTTTATCATATTTTTTTAGTTACCAATTCACCGATTTGTTTTTTCTTGCGTTGGAACACGAGGATTACCGACTATTCAGTTCGTGTATCGGGGAAAACAGGTGGGCAGCGGCGGGCAGCGTAAAACAAGAGAACGCGCAACGAAATACCTGCGTAAATCAAGGGGAAAAAGTTTACAGACGGGGTCCGACAAAACATCTGACCTTGGTACATAGCCGAGTGACCCCTACATGGCGGCGTGGGGTCATGGAAGGTCATGCAGGGGTGCTTGAGGGTTGATGTGCGGAGAGATATTTTAAGGGGAACGGAGGGGAAAAGAGGGAAAGACGTGCTGTGAGGTAGGGAAGGTAGGGACAGGTAAGGGAAAGAGAAGAAAAGGCGACATGGAATGGAATGTTAAGAATGGAAAAATAGAAGAGGAATGTGCAGGTGTGTTATAAGAAGAGGCGAACATGGAGGTGAGGGGACGCGGAAGGAGGGGAAGAAGAGGAGGAAAGAGACGTGTGAGGGAATTAAGGAGTGATGAAAAAATTGAAAAGAGGTGTAAGGGGCGTGATGGGATGGAGGAAAGAGACGGGGCGTGTGGGTGTGTTAGGAATCGGTAAAAAAAAAGAAGAGGAGGGATGAGAAGGGAGAGGGAAGGGAAGGGAAGGCAAGGGAAGGGAATGTAGGTACAGGAAAGACACTTACTTTATCGGGCGTTTGCATGAGCTGCGTCTGCTGTATTAGGTTGACCTGCAGCTGTTCCTGAAGCTGCTGCAGGATTTGTTCCAGCTGTTTCCGGCCCAGCTCCGCCAGCTGCTGATGCTGCTGCTGCGGAAGGGAAGGAAGCGGTGAGCGAAGGGATGTGATCGTTATAAAAAGAGGAAAGAAAAAAAAAATATAATGGATCAGCACATCACAAGCAATGGAAATGGATGTACAGGAAATGGTACTTCTTTCACACATTAAGGTCAAGAGACATAAAGCAATAGGAAAAAAAAAATCCTCTATGCCTTTTCGGAAATGTCAAAAGTAACTGATGAAGGTAAATAAAAACCTTGACCAAATGAGTGGACAGTTTGAAGGTTGTGTTGTAGTGATGGACCAATGAAAGTCAATGTGTTCAGACCTGACCCTTCAGCCTCCGCCCCCCCTTAGCCTCCACCGCGAAAAAAAACATAAATCACATTATCACCTGAGTGTGTGTACTGATGATTGCCTGAGAGTAGGTTAATGAACGGTGGGAATGAGGGGGGCGGGGGAGGTGAGATCATGTCAGCGACCACGATGTAAAAAAGAAGCTTAATGATCAAAATAAATGTGATACCATTGAGTGAATTGCTTGTTATTCATCAATGGACGCCACAGATCGTTATTATTATCATCATTATTGTTATTATTATTATTGTTATCATTAAAACAACAATAACAACAACTTATATCCCCTCCCTCCCTTAGCCCCCCCCCCCCCATCACCTGCAACAATAACAACAAAAATACCACCACCACCACCACCACCTTCACCCCCCCCCCTTTAGCGCCACACCTCCATTCCCAGGCCTGCCGAAGGCCACACCGCGTTACCAGAAAAGTTTGCATAATGTTTATATTTACATCCGCGTATGAAGGACTGTCTCACCTCAGGGACGGCCAGGGAGTAGCCAGGCCGCGCACTCCAAACCACCTCTCTCCCTCGTTCTCTCTCTCACTCGCACACCATCGCATTCACTTCCTCGCAGATACTTTACTGTTGTTACTTCAAGGCGAGAGCAGGGCAGGAAAGAGTCGTTTTAAACAAGGGAGACGTGGATTGAGCAAGACGTCGAGATATTTGCAACACTCCCCGGAGATGAGATAGACCGCCCGTTGCAGAAAAATGTCCTGCCACTGGTATCTCTTCGTTTCCGTCGATTTCTTTCCTAAACACGCTCGCTGGCTAGCACTGGATGTGGTACAGATAAGCCTGATCTTTTCCTGTTCCTTTATCGGGCTGAAGCGGAGGAGCGAGAATATGAACACGTACTAACACCTGTTACGCAAATGTTAACACTACTACTACTACTACTACCGCTACTACTACCACTGCTACTGCTATCACAACTACTGCTACTACTACCGCCACCACCACCATCACTACTATTACTACTACTACTACTACTAACAATAACGATACATTTTATTGCTTCTTATGTACTCTCTGACAGACAAACTCTTAACTTAACACACTCGCGCGATTCGCAAAACCAAGATTCCTGAACAAACTTTGACCGAATCCACACACACACAACACACACACGCGCGTACACACACACACACACACACGTACACACACACACACACACGTACACACACACACACGCGTACACACACACACACATAAAACATCGGCTAAATACACTGTGCTACATGAACACAAAAGGATTGAGCGAACACCCAAGACTTACGTGAAAGAGATCCATCGGGGTCTCCAGCGCTAACATCGGGATGGATGCAGAAGAACCGCCGCTCGAAATTCAGTTCAAACACATAGAAGGAGGAGGAGGAGGAGGACTTGTTTGTGTCTTCATGGAGTCACCGGCGGTAGGAGTAGAGAAGAGACGGTGTCGAGTAAGGAACGTAAGAACTTTGCAGTGTTGTAGAGGCAAGACCCACTCTCCTCACTCTCCTCAGACGCATTTGTTTCCTCAACACTTCACCTCGTAACTATATCTCAAGGCCACACTCACAACGGACTCCAGCAACAAGAGACAAAGTGAAGTCGTGTGCGGGAATTCGGTGGCAATAAATCTTGGAGTTGATTCAGCGTTGTGCGAGGCGAGAGCAGCGCGCGGCGGGGTGGGAGCGGAGGCAAGGGCGTAAGAGCAGTACACGTCTGCCTCTCACTGCGGCTGGCGAGCAACTAGCCTGGCTACGATAAACAGCTATGCAATAACTTCATCCCAGCCATCCTTACCCAGCCCTCCCCCGCCTCCACCCCTCCACCAAACCGAGGCGTCGCTCTACTCCTCTCCCTCCCCGTACCCTCCCTCTCCCTTTGCTAAGCTCTTCTTCCACCTCTGTCTCCTCTCCCCTCATCGTGGTTCTGTACTCCACTGCCTTCCCCTTGGTGTCTCCCGTCCTCCTCCCCCTCATTTCGCCGCGGGAAGGCACCTATTCCTGTCAGGGTGGATGGCTCGCTGTTTCAATGAATTTTATGGACCGCGAGTGTCACCCTGAGAGCCACTTCCCAGGCGTGCGTTCAAGTTTTCTTTGCGGCGTCATACGAGCAGGACGTTAGCGCGACGCCGTGATTGAATAAGAAACTAAGGAGGACTAACCTTAAATCAAGTTAGAAGCGGCGGCTCACCTGGACACACGTTACATTTCAGAGCAAAGCGAAACTCAGCGGGAATTCATGGTATCGATCACTCTCCTCCTCCTCCTCCTCCAACTCTACTACCACCACCACCACCTCATACTCCTCGTTCTCACTCTCGCAGACCTGGAGCGAGCGAGCGAGCGAGAGCGAGAGAGAGAGAGAGAGAGAGAGAGAGAGAGAGAGAGAGAGAGAGAGAGAGAGAGAGAGAGAGAGAGAGAGAGAGAGTATTCCTCTTTCCCCTTCTCTCCCATCCCTATACCCTTCCATCCCTACACTCCCTCCCTCTTCCCCTCCTCCCCCTCCCCCCCTGTATCTCAAGACACGTGCGCTCCATTGCCTCATGACGTCACACCCAACTTTGTGATAGCTGCGTGTTCACTCTGCCGCCGATAGATGGCTCTCTCTGTCCACTTGTACTCGGCGCCTCAGAAAATGAGTTGATCTAGTCTCTCTTTCTCTCTCTCTCTCTCTCTCTCTCTCTCTCTCTCTCTCTCTCTCTCTCTCTCTCTCTCTGGTGTTTTAGTTATTTTCTTTTCTTATTTTTCTTTTCTTATCTCTTTCTCTTTCTTTCGCTCAGTTTTCATTATTGTTTTTTTTGTTTCTTTATATATATAATGTTTTTTTTTTGTTTCGGATTTGTTAAGGTAAAGTGATACTGTAAATGTGTTGCGTATGTTGATGTTTATTTATGTTTTGTTCTGTGGTATTAGTTACAACGAATATACAGATGATTAATGGAGGGAGAATGAAGACTTGGACGAAGAAGAAGAAGAAGAGGAGGAGGAGGAGGAGGACGAAGAGGATGGAAGACAGGAAACAGTGAAGAAGTGAAGAATACAAAAAATAATATTCATGTATACGTATATATATTCTCTTTTCTAAATTTATAAACTTTTGTCGTTCTTTTGACTCCACGAATTATTATTATTATTATTATTATTATATTATTATTATTATTATTATTATGTTCTTATCTCTCACTAATACTATATTTTCTTGACGGCAAAGAGAAAACAAATTTATCTTAAGTGAATAAGTTTTAAAAGTCGCTTTCATGTAAGAGAGAGAGAGAGAGAGAGAGAGAGAGAGAGAGAGAGAGAGAGAGAGAGAGAGAGAGAGAGAGAGAGAGAGAGAGAGAGAGAGAGAGAGAGAGAGACTTACACGACATTTAATAATTGTACTTGAGAGAGAACAAAAACTTACTCGACAAAAATCACACACACACACACACACACACACACACACACACACACACACACACACGCTAATTACGCTCATCATACTGAACATTTTTGACAATCAGTTTCTTTCACCGGAAGTTACCGAAATGGATAACCATATGGAGGAGGAGGAGGAGGAGGAGGAGGAGGAGGAGGAGGAGGAGGAGGAGGAGGAGGAGGAGGAGGAGGGGAGGTTACTTGGCCCTTGTGTGATGAGAAAGATGCCAATATCGCCCTTAATGTAACGTGGTGGAGTGGCGATCTTGCGAAATTAAATCCATAGATCATAAGTTAGTTTTGGCGGGAAAAAAAAATAGGAAAGATGCTTCAGGAGGAGGTGATTATGCATTGTTATTCATGTTTGATGTATAATGACTAGTTAGGGGGTCAAAGGGGGGGGGGTGAGGTGGGGTTGTGTACGTTTGGCTTTTGTTTTGTGTTTTCGTTATGTTTGTGTACGTGTGTGTGTATGGGTGTGTGTGTGTAATCTCTCTCTCTCTCTCTCTCTCTCTCCTCTCTCTCTCTCTCTCTCTCTCTTTGTGTTTTTATGACCGTGATTCACTTTTTTATTACTTGTGATGACCAGATTATTATTATTATTATTATTATTATTATTATTATTATTATTGTCAGGCACATCAGCAGCAGCAGCAGCAACAACAACAAGAAGAGAAACAAGAAAAACAATAACATAACTAACCAGGGGACACCACAAACAATAACAACAATGACGGTGATAACAACAACACTACCAATAACAACAACAACTATTACTATCACTACTACTACTACTACTACTACTACTACTACTACTACTACTATTACTACTATGATAAAAATTCGCATCATAAATGGATCTTTTAGTAAACAAATCAAGACACGTCATGAAGAGAAAATTAATATTATTTGTATCTTATGTCACGTAAAAGGATGAAAGTGAGGAGGAGGAGGAGGAGGAGGAGGAGGAGGAGGAGGAGGAGGAGGAGGAGGAGGAGGAGGAGGAGGAAGAGGAGGAAAACCTTACTTATTTTTACGAAATCGATTGGCATTAGATACCAACTTAGCATACACTATGAAGCAGATATAAAGAGAGAGAGGAAAAAAACATGAATCAGTTTATACCCTTCTCTCTCTCTCTCTCTCTCTCTCTCTCTCTCTCTCTCTCTCTCTCTCTCTCTCTCTCTCTCTCTTTTCGCGTCTCCCTCCATCTCTCTTACCCGTGTGCTATTTTTCATCAACCGTGCCGAGCCTATCACACAATCATCAGTCAAGAGGGACAAAAACACATTGAAAAAACACATTGAAAAAACACATTGAAAAACACACATCTCTCTCCCCCTCGCGGACTGTGATAATCAACCAACCACCACAACAAGTTAGCTTCGCCATGTTTTCACCACCGGAATATACGTGTGTGTGTGTGTGTGTGTGTGTGTGTGTGTGTGTGTGTGTGTGTGTGTGTGTGTGTGTGTGCTTATTTGGAGGTATTTGTCATAGTGTGAGAGAGATGAGAGAGAGATGAGAGAGATGAGAGAGAGAGAGAGAGAGAGAGAGAGAGAGAGAGAGAGAGAGAGAGAGAGAGAGAGAGAGAGAGAGAGAGTTATGTACTTACTGCAACCTCTTACTGATAATTAGCTTAAGGTTGTTAGCGTCTTACGGATTGTTAATGATTCATCCTCTCTCTCTCTCTCTCTCTCTCTCTCTCTCTCTCTCTCTCTCTCTCTCTCTCTCTCTCTCTCTCTCTCTCTCTCTCATGAATGGACAACGCTGATATGCTTCTAGTACTCCTTCTCTTCCTCTATCCTCACTTTTGTTTTTTGCTATTTTCTCTCTTTTCATGATATTCTTTCCCTTTCTCTCTCTCTCTCTTTCTCTCTTTTCTCTTTTAGATCAACCTCTCCCTTTATCTATTTTTTTTTGGAGTGCCGAAATACTGATGTTGACGCACATTTATGTTTCTTTCTATAGTCTTTTTTTAAAATTTTTTTTATTTTGGCTATCTTCATTTTTTACTTTTTTCAATTTTGGTTTTCATTTCGAGGGTAGGGGGGTGGGGGAGGGGGGGGGAGAGGGGGGTGGTTAGTGGATTGGATTCGAAACCATGATCCGAGACGCATTCGAATCCAAAATGAAACCATTCCCGTCATTTTGCAAACTTGGTAATGACGGTAAATTGTCCCTATAATTTTTAGTTTTATTATTATTATTATTATTATTATTATCATTGTTATCTATTTTTGTTCTTATACTTATTTTAATTTCCTTGAATAATATTGGTAAATCATTCCTTCATTTTCCTCAACTATCAATTCAGAAAATGGGTATCGTATATAATCTACTTTCCTTAACTGTACGATAATCTACTTTCCTTCTTAACTGTACGATAATAACACTCAAATGTACGACAATCACATTTACGAAGGCCAGTGACGACAATAGAGTGATGGAAATAATAGTTTTTCCTTTCTATTTCATTATAAGGCGTCATTTAAGGAAACTCAAAGAAGGAAGAACAAAAGAAGTGAGTGTGAACTTTTGATCGTCGCGTCCTCCCTTCCGCGTCTTACTCTCAACAAGAACTGGAATGAAACGGGACTAATACATTTTTTCTCTTCCTCTTCGTCCTCCATCACCTCCTCCTCCTTCGTCTTTGACCGCATAATTTCCACAATCACATCCACAAACACAAGTATCATCTCAATTACACAAATCCAAGACACACACACACACACACACAGACAGACACACACACACACACACACACACACACACACACACACACACGAGAAAAGAACAAAGCAAATCCAAAATGCGCACCTATCAAATCACAGTCACCTCCCAAACTAACCAATAAGCTGTATAAATTCACCTCCTCCCCCTCCCCGCCCCGCCCGCCTCCCCTCGCCGCCCCGTGAACCGGAATAAAGTCTGCAATATCGTAATGGCCGCGACATGTCCACAGGAGGATAAAAAAACGTAAAATAAACCACCAGTGAATAGAATAATGAGGGTTTGATTTGGCGGCAGTGTGGAGGTGCGACCGGCTTTTGTTTTCACCCTCCTGCGTTGGGAAAGAAGGTCGCATCTCGCTGGCGGGACGGTTTTTCCACCCCTGCGTCGCCTCGCCCGGACGGTCCCATCCTACAGGCGGGACGGTTGCCCAGTTAGTATACGTGTTAATGGGAATTTTATGGCAACTGTATTGGACTGTAATATTTTATTTGCGAGAAAAGGGAGTGTCAACGTTTTATTTTCTCTCTCTATCTCTCCCTCCCTTCCTCTCTCCCTTCTCTCTCTCTAGTTTTTTTCTTCTTCTGTATCGATGTCTCTCTCTCTGTGTGTGTGTGTGTGTGTGTGTGTGTGTGTGTGTGTGTGTGTGTGTGTGTGTGTGTGTGTGTGTGTGTGTGTAATTAATCACCATATGACTTGAGGTGATAATGAAGACTCTCCCTTTATTTATTATTAGTTATGAGTACGGGAATGATAGGACAGGAGAGGGAAGGGAAGGGAAGGGAAGGGGAGGGAACAGGAGGGTAGAAGGGGAAGCGGCGAAGGGAACGGAAGAGAAGGGAAGGGAAGACATGGTGTGGTAAGGAGAGTTAAAGGAAGGAAAAGGAGAAGATAAAGGCAAATGTTTCCTATAACAAAACCAATCTCTTCTCTATCTTTTCTCCTGTACTAAGTGTTGTCTCTAAGTCAGCCCACACACACACACACACACACAACACACCTAAACACTTCAACGCACTCAACCAATCCACTCGTAAGCTCCTAAATAACTAACCACCCCATTTCCTACCTTTTCCCCCTTCCTCCCTCTTAAAAATCAGTGAGGTTCCGTAGTTTTTCGCTAGTGCCATCGACATCACCTTGGTCGGGAGGGTTAAAAAGGCGACTCTTCTAACGCGTCGACACAAACACACTGAATAAGACAGGAGGAAGAGAAGCCGCAGCGCCAACACTCTTTACCCAGACACCCCGCGTCCCTGTAGTATTCTCAATTGACTCCCGAAGCTACGCACCTTCCTCCGCAACACCTGTGGAGTGAGGAGTAAGTTTCCTTCACTCTCACACTTATTCCCTCCCTCCGCCCTCCGTCCTCCGTCCCTCACTTATAACCTGTAATTCCAAACACTTACACACCCACACACCCACCCACACACACACACACACACACAGGCTTTCCTTCCCTCAGCGTCAGGATGAACAACACAAAACTCGTGGAAATGACACAGCGGAGGCGAATCACTGACCACAAGCGCTCATTTCCGCCGCCCCGCCCTCTCTAAGACACTTCCCGATGCCACCCAGCTGACGGAGGGACGCGGCGGGGACTGACGGGGAGGATAAACCACTCCAAAAGACCCTAGCTCGCGAAGGAGGGACGCGGGGACAGGCTGAAGTCACGGGGGTAGCGTTGAGCAGGTCACATTTCGAAGAGTCTAGCGCTAATAACATTACTCCTGTGTGGACCTGGCGGCGCGCGGCTTACGTCTGTGTGGCACGTCAGGGCAATAATAAGAGTGGAAATGAGACAGTGTTTGTGACTCTCTACCTACGCCGCAGCAGAAAACATGAATTAACAACTCTACCAAGAAACGGAAAACACAGATTAAGATGCTGATGAAAAATCCTGAGAATCTTTGGGGGACGGCGAAGAAAGAGAAAGAGAAAGAGAGAGAGGGAGAGAGGGAGAGGGAAAGAGAGAGTGAACGGGATTTGAGAGTTAGGAAGTTAAGAGTTGAGAGAGCGAGAGAGAGAGAGAGAGAGAGAGAGAGAGAGAGAGAGAGAGAGGGCGGCAAGAAAGTTTATAAATGGACACACACCAAAAAAAACAAGTGAATATCCAGGTAAAAGTAACAGACGGAGGAGGAGGAGGAGGAGGAGGAGGAGGAGGAGGAGGAGGAGGAGGAGGAGGAAGAGGAGGAGGAGGAGGACAACGACGACAACAACAAATACATCAAAGAACAACACAATAAAAAAACAAAAACAATAAGAAACAAGAACGAATACTCTTCCCATGACCCTACCACCACCACCACCACCACCACCACCACCACCACCACCTTACCTGCTGGTGTAGCATGACGCTTTGGTGGTGCATGAGGGACTGGATCTGGGCGGGGTTGATGAGTTGCTGGTGTAGGAGGTGAGACATTTGCTGCAGCGCTGGGGCCATTATGAGGTTGTGGAGACCGTGATTGGAGGTAGGCGGGCCGACAGGGGCGCTGGGGGCATGCAGGTGAGGGGATAGTCGACTAGCGGGGGTGTCGCGCCCCTCCAGAGCCCGTGCGCCCCCCAGGTCAGGGCTTATTCCTCCTTCAGAAGCTTTCCTCGTTCGTCCCTGTGGAAGAAAGGAAAAAAAACGGTGTGAGTGATACAGTGATATTTAGTCATACATACATACATACATACATACATACAGACACATACACACACTTGCACTGAGTTGAATGCTATAAACGGGGTTGAAACGGATTAGATAGAACCCCTACATTTACCCCTCCCTTTTCCCCTCCCTTCCCCTCTTTCATTTATCAATTATCAAGAAAATGGCATTAGTGGGAAAGATCACTCCAATTTCATGCCCTTTTCAATTTCTCTTTTCGTCTCTCTCTCTCTCTCTCTCTCTCTCTCTCTCTCTCTCTCTCTCTCTCTCTCTCTCTCTCTCTCAGTAATCAATATGTATTTTACTTAACACTATTTTTTTACTAATTATATTTTTTTCCCCGACAAGTGGAAGATAAAAAAAAAAGAACGAAATAAATCACGACAAGACAGAGGTGGAACGTAAATTAACTGACAGACAGACACTGAATAGACAGCTGTTGATATGTACTGTCTTCCCCACTCCGTTTGTCTGTCTGTTGTCTTGATTCTCTCGTGACAGCTCTGTTTGCCTGTCTGTTTCCTCGCCTCGGTCACTACGTTTGTCGTGTCTGTCTCAGTCTGCCGCTGGAGGGGAGTTGAAGGAGTGTGGAGGGGTGTGAGGGGTGAGGGGTGAGGGGTGGGGTGTTGTGTAGAGGGTTAGGGGTGTGTTGAGTATGAGTGTTGGTGTTATGAGGGGATAAGGGTGAGGGGTGTGTAGATAGGATGAGGGTGAGAGGTGTCTAGGGTGAAGGGGAGGGAGAGGAGGGACGATTACAGGGAATGGAAGGGTAGGTGGTTGAGGTGATTGAGTGAGTCACCTCCACCCGTCATTTCGCAACCCTCCACTGCCTGACGGGGACAAAGAAGCAACACCTCGCAGCTGGAGGCACACGTCAGGCCAGATCAAATATATATTTTCTCAGTCTGGTCAATGTTACGCCGGAGAGAGACTCTTAGCGGGACTGTGAACTTCTTCCTCCAATTCCATAAAAGAATTTAGATCGCATTGTGTCAGATGGCCTGGCCAGGACGACAAGAGCCTTGTGTTGAACTTTCTCCTCAAGACCCACAGTGTTGCCAGCCCGTGCTCCCCGTCTTCTCCCAACACCTCCCTCGATGGGCACTTCTGTTCTTCACGCTGACGGCTGACACGCTGAAGAAGGTGCCGACGAACACCTCCGCATCAGCCTCGAATCCCCGTATCATCACGCTTTAAAAGGCTTCGTCACCAGACGGCAACAGCTGGCCTGGTCAGCAACTGGTTAGGGCCCATTAGTGACCCTTGTCAAGACCACGCCAAGTGGTCAATTACGCCGCTCCAGGTGACACCCAATAACGAGCTTGGCTGCATTTTAGAGGAGTCTGAGCAGTATGTGTGGTGTACGCTGATTCGCTGACGCAGCCACACAGGTCTTGGCCGTGCCCAATAACGCGTCACCCCACGACCCCCTGTGTAGAGGGACGTCGCCGCACCCGCCTCCTGATTGGCCACGTCAGCGTCTCCTTAGGTGACTTTACCACTAAAGAAGCGATTGGATGTTCTAAGATCTGGCCACTAACCTTCCCCTCAACCTTCCCCTTCTGCTTCTAATCCTCCTCCTGCTACTGGAGGGAAGCTTTCACAGATTCCCTTCGACGGGTATCTTTGCATTAGTCTCCTTGGGTGAAGGTGGAGGTGGAGAAGAAGGAAGAGTAGGATACACCATAATCCGGCACCACTACCACTACTACCACCACCACCACCACCACCACCACTACCTCCTTCCCCTCCTCCACGACCTCCACGGCGCCGCGACAGGTGGAGGCGACCATCACTTCCCACACAACCAATTACAGAAGGTTTACGGCAACAGGACATCCACCTCTAACTCCCCGCCAACAGTTTTAAGATCGGCTTCTAATGCAATTCTTGATAAATGCCGAACATTTTTAACCATAATCGCAAACACCGCCTCTATATCGGCCTTGGAGGGGAAGGGGAGGTGGTGAGGGGAGAGAGAGAGAGAGAGAGAGAGAGAGAGAGAGAGAGAGAGAGAGAGAGAGAGAGAGAGAGAGAGAGAGAGAGAGAGAGAGAGAGAGAGAGAGAGAGAGAGGGTAAAGAAGCATCATCCATGACATACGGAACTCTGCTTTTAGAAACACAAATAAAAAAAAAAAAGAAACTGAAAAGGAAGAAACACAAGATTTTAGTATTTATCCGAAAAACAAACAAACTTATGGACAAAAAAATAAACGTACTCAGGGAGGTCAGGTGAGGTCAAATGTTAGGGTGAGGCAGGCCACGCCGCGCCCTTCCTAAGCCACACACGAAGGGCAGGAGCAAAGTGTCCCTGGAGGCATCGCTGACGGGGGTTCACTCACACGCATCACCCTTCGTGTTAACACCGCGGGAACAATTTACAATGGAGAAGTTTTTGTATTGATTCTGGCGTCGATCCAAAGAGAGGAGTTAACATTCTGTCACCCATTCCTTAAAGATGCAACTCTTGGACGCTGCTGGGGGATGCACGGGTGAGGGCGTGGCGCTGATAGGCTACTGAAGGCCCTGACGGAGGCTCTGACGGTGTGGAATGCATGTATGGTGTGCCAGGATATTTCTTTTTTAGTCTTTACTTCAGTTTCATTATATCAACATTTTTTCTCCTTACATTCAATCCACTTTACACCTTATGAACCGATCTTCCTTCTTTTCCTTTCTCTTTGCTTTTCTCTCTCTTCCTTATTCTCTTCCTGTCGATTTCATTCCCTTCAATTCTCCTTTCATTTCCTCTCTCTTCTCTTGCCTTTCCTCCTCCTCCTCCGCTTCCCCTCGTCCCCCCAGCAGCGCCTCGGGAGGAGTGAACTGAACACGAGCAGGAAAACACAAACACAACTAAGACGCAGCGTGAAGTGCCTCTCCTCTCGCCTCTCCTCGTCCTTGGCGTCTCCGGATCTTCCCTGACGAAGGCAACGACGAGGGCAACGACGAAGGGAGTCTTTACCGGGCGACGTAGCGGGCGAGCACCTCAATGCATGGGGGAGATAAGGTACAAATCGCCATAACAATGAATTCCTTGAAGCAGCAGCGCCCTCCAGAAGGCAGAACTTAAGGATTTGTTTATAATTTACGAGGTGGTGAAGCCATGTGTCGGTGCTGAGCCAACACTGCGGGCGGAGGGGAGGGGAGGAGGACAAACGGGGAGAGTGTAAGTAATGCACCTCAACGCCGATGTATGGCTTGTGTTCATGTAAATATAACGAAGAGGGTGGGCGTCGCACTCACTAAATCAGTTTGCGTGCAGCGAGGAATTGGTTTGTTTTGGCGTCTGCGTTAACACGGCGGAGGACGAGTGACTGAATTAAGGGCAAGAAAAAATGTGTGAATAAATTGCGTGTGTCGAAGAAGGACGACGACGAGGAGGAGGAGGAGGAGGAGGAGGAGGAGGAGGAGGAGGAGGAGGAGGAGGAGGAGGACGAGGAGGAGGACGGGCGGGCGGGGAGGCGTCAGGAAGACAATCTTATGAATGAACGGTCAAGCTTCACGCTACTCCCTAACTCTGTTGACACGCACCGGGACCAGTTGGCGGACACTATCCTTCGCTGGCACCAAAGCCTCTCACGCTCCTCCTATCCACTCACACCAGCCTCCACCTCTCCCAGAACACCCCTTCACCCTGCACGCGAGTCTGCCAAGCCGAGAGTTCCCTGGAGGAGAGCGCGGGGAGGGAACGCCAAAGTTACTGCTTGGATTGTGGGTCGTTTTCTCGCTAGGTCAATCAGGGAGGGCAGGTGAAGCGTCCTCTTCGCTGGGCCGTGGCGGAAGAACTTCTTATTGTGTTTTTGAGCGGCGCGCCCCTTCCCCCCCCCCTTTACCTCCCTCCTCCTTCCTCCTCCCGCCCCATACGTCTGTGTTTCTACCTTTTTCTGGTTCTCTTGCTTCGTTTTTTTTTTACGGCTCCTCTACTGAGATTCTTGTAGGTGTGGGAAGGTGAGTGAGGTGATGAATGGGTGTAGGTAGGCGTGGAAGTGTGTAGTAAGGGAGTAAGTTCTTTTTTTATTTTCCTTTTGGTGTGGGCGTGTATGGATGTGAACTGTACGTAAAATAAACACTGAAAGGGAAATAAAAGTGCGTAAACTCCCTGTTATTACTTTGATTACGAACACAAGACTGACTCAATGTGATTCTGAGTCTAAGGGTGAAGGGGTGGGGGGGGGGAAAGGGTGAGTGGAGGTTTAGGGGGTGTTAAGCAAAGGGCGTGAGGGAGGTAGATAATTAGGTGGAGGTAGAAGCTTCCCATTCACCAGCTCTTGTCAGGACGGCAAAAACAAGTGACCTTCCTTCCCTCCCTCCTTCTCTCCACCACCACCGCCACCACCACCACTCACTACCTCATCTGACCTTGAAACATCTCCAGCTCCCAGTATTCCTTTCACCAACATAACAAAACCTCCTCCACCTCCACCACCTCCTCCTCCTCCTTCTCCCAACTGAAAACCGTGACTACAATACAACAGCAAGTCTTAAAAAAAAAAAAAAGAGAAAAAAAGAACACAACTCTCGTCTCTTCCAGGAAATCGCCAAGTACTCCTCAGTATCTCTCCTTCTACCTGTTGCTGTTGTTCTCCTTTGCACGCGAACTTTTCTCAGGACACAAAACCCTCTTCCTGATCGGTCATTAACTCACACATCAAAGAGAGAGAGAGAGAGAGAGAGAGAGAGAGAGAGAGAGAGAGAGAGAGAGAGAGAGAGAGAGAGAGAGAGAGAGAGAGAGAGAGAGAGAATATATCCACACCAAGGTATTTACAAGTGAGAGAAAGAAACAGAAGAATTGACAAGAATAAAATGAAAAAAAAAAAACCCCGTCAGACATCACAGGCCACATGACGCTAAAAAAAAAAAGAAAGAAAGATAGAAGGAATAAGTAAAACCATAACCCTCTCCCTCTCTCTCTCTCTCTCTCTCTCTCTCTCTCTCTCTCTCTCTCTCTCTCTCTCTCTCTCTCTCTCTCTCTCTCTCCCTCTCATTATTATTATTTCCCCCAGTGAAGAGCCCAGGAGCGGGTGTGTGCTAGGTTACCATAGCGACAGATAGCGAGTTGTTGTGGGTCGCCTCCACGTAAACAAGACTAGAGCCATCGATCCGAGGCGACCCATACTTTGAGGCACTTCTTCTCGAGGGCAACGCGAGGCAGAGAGGAAGGCAGGGAGGGAGGTAGGGCAAGGGCGGAGGCAAACTGTGGGACGGGGCGGGACGGAGGGTGGAAGGGTGAGTGGTGTAGGGTGATGACAGAAGGGAGAGTGAGTGTAAACGAGGGTAAGAGTAAAGAAGGGAGGAATGGAAGGAAGAAGGGATGGAGGGAAGGATGAGGGAGATATGGAGGGATGGGAGTGCTATTAATAAATGTATCTCCTGAGTATCGTTTTGAAGGGTAACTGTTTCTATAAAAGGAAATATGATGTTAGTGATTTTACCTCTCTCTCTCTCTCTCTCTCTCTCTATTTGATTTGATTTGATTTCCAACTTTTACGAGGGAAAAAAATATACGATTATGTATTTTCGCGAGTGACTGGAAGCGTCTTTATTTATTTACCTTTTTTTTTCTTCTTTTTTTTTCTTTCTTTTTCGTTGGTTTGGTTTAAATCCTCTCGCCTTTTGCCTCTCCATTTCCCCTCCGGCCTGGATCTCTCTCTCTCCCTCTCTCCCCTCTTCTTTCCCCTCTCTTCCTCCCCTCATGAGCAGCCCTACAACGATTTTTACGCTTGTCTTAAGATTTCCTATATAAAAATCAGCTCAAGAGTAAACACAAACGAATACATGAATGCAAACTACTTTTAATTATTCTTTTTATTTACCTATCAATTTTTTTTTATACTCCAGGTAAGGTCAGACAATTAATTGGTGTATTACTCAACTTGCAACACTTATATACATGCATCAAGTGGCGGAAAAGTGAGTATGAAACGACTTAAGAGGATGAAGAGCGAGATTGTACGATAATTAACTGAACATAAGTGAAAAAATGGTTTATCCTCCTCCTCCTCCTCCTCCTCCTCCTCCTCCTCGACAAGTTGGCAACGCTACAAGTCTTCTTCTCACCATCACGGAGGACGAACAGATAAAAAAAAAAAGAAGGAAAATAATAATAATAATCCCGGAGTTATTGACACACTGATGAATATTAAATAACTAACAAAGGATAACACGGAGATGGAAACACCAACAGAGGCGATGATAATGAAGAAAGGATGAAGAGGAAATAAATGAAAAGGATAATGATAATGATAATGATAATAATAATAATAATAATAATAATAATAATAGTAATAGTGATAATAATAAAAGCTGTTTTTAGTTTTATAAAAATCTTTTCCGAACATAAATTCTATCTGTTTGTTTCTCTGTCTCGGGCCGACTTCTCTCTCTCTCTCTCTCTCTCTCTCTCTCTCTCTCTCTCTCTCTCTCTCTCTCTCTCTCTCTCTTTCTCTCTCTCTCTCTCTAGCTCTAGCTCTCTCTCTCTCAGTCATTCGTCACACTCTCTGACGTGGAGGGTTTGCCAACGTCTGGGAAGAGGAGGAGGAGGAGGAGGAGGAGGAGGAGGAGGAGGAGGAGGAGGAGGAGGAGGAGGAGGAGGAGGAGGGATCTTGGTCGCAGATTTCGCTCGATAAATGTCAACTTACGAAAAGGAGAAACAGTTTTAAAAGAAAAATGAAGAGAGAACACAAGAAACAATTATTTTGTAGCAACTAA
>JAPQNM010000028.1:3069030-3071530 GCA_029783475.1 Metacarcinus magister | reverse complement strand
AGAGAGAGAGAGAGACGACACTCAGAAGCAAGGTCATCGGGACTACAAGTAAACAACGGGTGAGTGAGAAACTGGAGTCAAGCCAGACTTGCCACATCCTCCTCCCTGTTGTAATATTCTCCATTATTTTCTTGGACATAAATCTTAAATGTGTCTGGATGGTGAGAGGAGGAGGAGGAGGAGGAGGAGGAGGAGGGGAGGAGGGAGGGGAGGAGGAGGAGGATGGTTTTCGTCTCCTTCTCTCTTATACATGTTCAGTACTCGTTGAATGGATGATGGCAGACACTTAATTTTTAGGGATTGTGCCATCGTTACCTTATTAATATTTCATCTGTCTAAAGGTGATTATCTCTCTCTCTCTCTCTCTCTCTCTCTCTCTCTCTCTCTCTCTCTCTCTTTTCTTACCTGAAGGAGGGAGGAACAGACGTCGTTACCTGCTTAACTAACACTCTTTCTCCTCTTACGTTTTTTTTTTTACCGTCGTTCGTAACATGCAGGTGAACGTATTCGTATTCGTACCTGACCTACGCACGTAAACGCAATTAAAGTTTTTCACCGTAAGTCGCCTCCTCACGGTGACTTACTGTGTGCCTATCTTCTCCTCCTCCTCCTCTTCTTCTTTATTTTCTCCTTCCTCCTCACCTTCATTTACCTGACCGAACAGAAAGGTTATCCAAGACCTAATAGTTGAAGTAGAAAGAGAGACAAAGAGAGAGAGAAAGAGTAAAAAAAAAGTAGTTAATTTCTTTTACTTTAATTTGTGTTTTCATTATTTTCTATAGCCAAGTATTAATTATATTTTTAAAGTCAAGACAATAAATATATATTCTAGTATAAAATCACTAAATTATTAAACATTCCTTTCTTTTAAATTATTTTTCTCCTCCTACACAGTCAATCGATGGAAAAGGAATTAAGTCCTTTTTTCTCTCTCTCTTTCTTTCTCTCTCTTTTCTTTCTTTCTTTCTCTATCTTATCTTTTCCGGGTGTGGATTTTTGTGGCTTACTTTGATGTGTGTGGTGACGATGCAAGCCATTGGGTGGGTGGAGGGAGAAGGACCTCAAGGTGTGTATCAAGGATTAGAAGCAGTTTGTAAATGTGTTCTAACATTTATTCTATTCCCCTTTTATTTCCTCACTTCCCTCTTCTCTTTCTTTTTCTCACCTTATCCCCTGTTTCTCAGTAATTTCTTCTATTTAATTCCCTTTATCCTCACTCAATACTCCTCCCCCTCCCTCCTCCTCCTCCTGCACCTCTTGCCCTCATCTTAGCATCATCCTCTTAATTTTACTACTCTCTCTCTCTCTCTCTCTCTCTCTCTCTCTCTCTCTCTCTCTCTCTCTCTCTCTCTCTCTCTCGTACTCTTCCTCCACCCTCTCCTCTCCCTACCTACACATCTTTTCCTCCCTTCCACCCTTACTCGTATCTCCCCTTAACTTAACTTCGTACTCTCTCCTCCACCTCCCCTCCACCCCCCCCCCTTTCCCTCCTTCCTGATCAAGCCATCCATCAGCGCACTTAATCACGTCTTGTCGTCCAAATTCCACTACTTTCAACCAGACGACAGGGCGCCCCTCACAAATAGTCACCCAGCTGCCTTACCTTACCTTACCTTACCTGTAACTCTCATTAACCCACCCCCCGCCCCTTCCCCTCCCCTCTCCCCCCCCCATCACCTGTTCCGTGTTCTCACCTGTTGTGATGTTCATGATGACTTGTTTAGTGTTATGCTTCATACGTGATTTGTTTTATAAGCGACCTGAATACGTGTCATTTATTGCAGTTTATTATTTTATTTATTACTGTCGTCTCACTTGTACCTGTTCACTGCCTCACCTGTTCCTCTCTCTCTCCTGATTGACCTGTTTCACCTATTACTCCTTTAGGTGCAAGTTCCTCATCAGTACCTGGTCTTCACACTTACTCACTCTCACGCACCTGTTTCCTTCCCTGATTCACCTGTACCTCCTGTTCCTCGCCGCCTCACCTGTTCCCGCGACCCTACCTGTCCTCCTCCCTTTAACGTTCCTTATGCAACACGAACAAAGGAAAAGATCGAGTATTTTGAAACTCAGACTGATACTAAAGGAAATCTGTTTCTCTTTAAGATACAAACAATGTCTTACTATTTTTTTTTTTTTTTTTTTTTTTTTTTTTAAGGTAAGCTAGATTAATTTTTGTTTGAGTTTTCATCTTAGTGGTCATGATTTTATTTCATTTATTTTTTTTGCCTAAGATGTAATAAATTCCTTAATATTTTTTTCTTTTTACGAACAAAAGATTGATTTCTAAGTTTTTATGTTAATGTTTATGGTTAAGATTTTTATTATTATTATTATTATTATTATTTATCTTTTTATGGAAGGATCGTTGTACAGAGGAATGTTATGGAGTCTTCCTAAGCGTGTTGGTGGCTTCCTCGTGAGTCCATCTCGATCACTAATGAAGGGAGGCGGTGGTTAAATAATTATCTTCCTCAAGACGAGAACTTTTAATATC
>JAPQNM010000028.1:3034030-3066530 GCA_029783475.1 Metacarcinus magister | reverse complement strand
GAAAGTGGATAGAAGTGATGGATAGGTTGGGGAATGTTTTGGGGTTATTGGGGAGGTACAAGGTGGGGTGTGTGTGGGGTTCGTGTGTGTGTGTGTGTGTGTGTGTGTGTGTGTGTGTGTGTGTGTGTGTGTGTGTGTGACAAGTATACACCTTGGACAGTACCACAAACAAATCCTTAACCAAAAAACCAAAAACCGAAGAAAAAAAAAAAAATAAAACCACCAACGACAGACAACCAGACGAGGACGAGGACAAAGAAGACAAAGAAGCGCCAAAATAAAATAAAAAAAAAATAAGACGAAAGTTTGCTAGAGGTTACATTAGCGTGGATCTCGGAGGGCGGTAGATTATACGGGCCAGGCCATGAATCTTCAGTCCTAATTATTTCAGGTCCCGACTTCAATCTGCTCAGGCCGGCAAAGTATTATCATTCTCGACAGATTGCAAATGGAGGGTCTTCCGGGAGGTAGGTCACACTTGGAGGGAGGCTAGGAGGACGGGAGGGAGGCTGAGGCTGAGGATGAGGAGGATGAGGAAGAGAGGAGGAGGAGGAGGAGGATGGAAGGTTGTAAAGAGAAAGAGGTTTGGGGAAGAAGTGGTAGTATAAGAGAATAAAGAGGGAGGGAGGGAGGGAATGAGGAAGGAGGTGAAAGTATAGAGGAAAAGAGGAATGGACTGAAGGAGGAAGGGAAAAAAAAAGGAAATTATATAAAAAAAAAAAGTGTTTAGGGAAGTGGGGATGGAGGGAAAAAAGTCGGAGGAATAAGAAAGAAGAAAAGGGTTTTGGAGGGAAGAGAGAAACAAAAAAGAAGAAGGCGTAAGAGGCATAACAGAAAAGTAGAGCGTAATAGAGGGAGAGAAGGAGGAGGCAAGATGAGGAGGAAGGGAAATAAAAGTGAATTATTCTCTCCACTCAGGAAAGTAAATTAAAAAAGATAAAAAATATTCCCCTTTTAAAATCGTCTCTATGTATACCTGTTCCACTCTTTTATACATGCAACAAACAGGTAAATATGAATACAAACTTATAAAACCCTTTACTTATTATTATTATCCATCCTCCATCCTTATACTCAACGCAGAAGAAAGAGAAGAGTCAATTGAAAGTATACGAGTGTTTTTTGTAACTCTACGGTCTACCACACCCACATTTCAGTACCAGGTGAGTGGTGGTCGTGTCTTATTTCCTCCCAAAGCAAGCCTCACCTGTGCTCTGATGGCGTACAGGTGAGTATAGGCAGGTAGAGAGTTTAACTAAGTATTGGTGTAAAATTCATAGTGATTTATGGATTACATTATGTTTTTTAAGACGTTTAAAGTTTAGTTACGTTTTTCTTTTGTTTTAACGTACGATTTTCATTTGTTTTCACTATTAGTACTACGATTCCTTCCTCTAAATTTTCCTTTTTTCCCAGTCACCAGCAACACTTTTTCTTTTCTTTCCTCATCGTCTTCCTCCTCCTTCTTTTCCTCTTCCTCCTCCTACCACAAGAAAAAAGAAAACAAAAGACAGTCGCGTCCCACACCATCAAGAGCGTCAACTTTTTTTCTTTACCAACGCGACAAAGAAGATGGCGACGGACACAGCCAAGTAAATAAAAATGGCTATCACTGTCCTGAGGTGTTAAGGCGTCACCTGATAATGAAGGGAGGAGGAGGAGGAGGAGGAGGAGGAGGAGGAGGAGGAGGAGGAGGAGGAGGAGGAAAGGGAGAATGATGGTTGATAATGTAATGAAGTTTTCTCACTTCATTTTTTTTTACTGCAGTGTGTGTGTGTGTGTGTGTGTGTGTGTGTGTGTGTGTGTGTGTGTGTGTGTGTGTGTGTGGCCGCTTCAACCTACCCCCAAAAAAAACAAGAAAATCTAACTCTCGACAGATTCTCATACATAAGTAATACGAACAAATATGAGTTATGGGTCATTAAATAATCTCTCTCTCTCTCTCTCTCTCTCTCTCTCTCTCTCTCTCTCTCTCTCTCTTTATCACATACACATACAAACAAACACCGATTCAAAACCATCTTAATAGGATCCATAATAAGATCAAAGAACGCCAGGACCCGATCTCTGACTGTATATCAAAGTCCGATAATTTATCTTACTGTAAATACCAATTAGAATTTAATTACCGAGGGAGACGCGATAAGGCGGAGGCGGTAAACATTTATTATGCAACTCTCCCTCTCTCTCGCATTACCAACAAAGCCTGTCTCTTGAATCCTAATGACATCGCGCCCAGCAATAAATCAAACACTGATTAAACTCGCTAAACTGAGCCGAGGAGCCTCTTGCTATCACCCGCTGTAGAGAACTTGGTGGCACGAGGCAGGGGTGGGTGGCAGGGAGGAGGAAGGGGATGCAGTGATAGGTGTGATGTGATGGGAGGTGGAGGATGTGAATGAAGGTTGAAGGAAGTGTGAAAACATGTGGAAGAGAGATGGTGGTGAATGGAGGGAAAAAGAAGAGAAATTAGGAAGTTAATTAAAGAAAAGGAGAAGCATTCAGAGAGAGAAGGACGAGGAGAAGGAGGAGGAGGAGGAGGAGGAGGAGGAGGAGGAGGAGGAGGAGGAGGAGGAGGAGGAGGAGGAGGAAGGGGGAGGGCCGATTGAGGTAGCGATGATTTATACTTAATGTTCGTCACTTGAGCGCCGCCCCTGCCGCCGTGGGGAGCGCCGGGCCTCTCATCACTCACACCCACGCCCGCACTCATCACTCACGCCCACGCACCCACGCACACACACACACACACACACCTCACACACCCTCTTGTGAGTAATGCCCGACGCCTGCGGTAATATTGCCTAGAGAGTTCTTGAAAGAGAGAGAGAGAGAGAGAGAGAGAGAGAGAGAGAGAGAGAGAGAGAGAGAGAGAGAGAGAGAGAGAGAGAGAGAGAGAGAGAGAGAGAGAGAGAGAGAGAGAGAGAGAGAGAGAGACGGTTAGTAGCAGAGGTGCGGGGTGTGTCCAGCTAAAAAATAGTGAGGAAGAGGAGGAGGAGGAGGAGGAATGAGGGGTGTGGCAACGTCTCAGAGGGGATGACACAGCAAAGACGGTGAAGGGAGGGGAGAGGGGAGGAGGGTCTAAGAGGGGAGGAAGTGAAGAGGAGTGGGCGGTGGGGGGGGGGTGGAGGAGGCAGTGCTATCATAACGGGTCTTCCGGGCACACTCATTTGTAGGGGGGGCGGGGGGGGGCGGGCTACTCTCCCCTCCTCTACCTCAATCCTATTAGCTCCTTCCCCTCCCCCCTTTCCTCCACCCCCCCTTCATCGGCGGTCACTCTCCTCCATGCACTCATAATAAAACTTTAATTAACATTTTCGTGGACTCGTTACCTTTTTTCCAGGTAATTTCTCAGGTATTTACAGGTAAGCCGAGAAGGGATGTGATGTGAAGTGTTGTCTGTAAACATCATTAACTTTTTTTATTTATTTATTTTTTAATTTTTTTATACTTATGAGATGTGAGTTATAAGGAAATAAGAGGAGTTTGTGGTGTCTGTCTCTCTCTCTCTCTCTCTCTCTCTCTCTCTCTCTCTCTCTCTCTCTCTCTCTCTCTCTCTCTCTCTCTCTCTCTCATTTTTAGACGAACAGGCAAATCACACCGAACACCTGAGAGAGAAATAGAGATAGAGAGAAAGAGAAAAAGAGAGAGAGAGAGAGAATACCACTCACCAAAAGGGATTAATAGACATCGTAAATTATACAACACACCTTAGCTGACTCAACTTTCTGTCACCTCTCCTTCTTTCCCTCATTCTGTTTTCCCCTCACCTACCACCACCACCATCACCATCACCCTCTCCTTCCCACCCTCCCTCTCCCCTCAGTCTACATCCCAGCGTGAATATCATAATCAATACATCTTCATTTGCAATATTCCCACAGCGAGTCTATAACGGGCTTGGCGTTGAAAGTGTCGAATGTGCATTATTGAGTCTCATATTCGACTTTGATTATTGGTGTTTTTATCGCTTCTCAAGATCATTAAGGGGTAGGAGGGAGGGAGGGAAGGGAGGGAAAGGTGTGCCCAGGTGTATATAACCTTTCTTTCCCTCATACCTCATTCCTTCGCTCTTTCGCTTTCTCTTTCTTTCTCATTAATATTCACACCTGTCTGTTGTTTGTGTGATTCGTTGTTTGTTGTTTGATCTTGCCTCGTGGTTTGTGTTGAAGGAAATTGTTGTGTGTTGTTCTAGTGTGTTGCAAAATTTGAGCAACACATGGATGCGATTTTAGTGTTGGTAATACTTATATTTTTTTTTTCTTCTTCTTGCAGTTTTTATTTGCAGTGAATTGTATTGTGTTGCTTTTTTTGTTTGTTTCTGAGTGAGTGAGAGAGAGAGAGAGAGAGAGAGAGAGAGAGAGAGAGAGAGAGAGAGAGAGAGAGAGAGAGAGAGAGAGAGAGAGAGAGGTAATTTAAAACTCTGTTGTGTTTTATAAGACGAAATTCTGTTTGGCTCGAGTTTTTTGTTTTGTGTTTTGAGAGTTCACATTTTTTGCTCTTTCTTTCTTCCTCTCTTCCTCTCTCTCCCTCTCTCTCTCTCTCTCTCTCTCTCTCTCTCTCTCTCTCTCTCTCAAGGTATTCTAATATTTACTCTAAGTTGTTATTTGTTTCCTCGTCACGTAAGATTTCATTCTCTATATAAATATTTACCATTATTTCACATTATACTATTTCGGTCACAAAAAAAAAGAGGAGGAGAAAAAAAAGAGAAGAAAACAAAGAGAAACAACAATAACAACCAATCCGTACCTTTTCCTCCTCCTCCTCCTCCTCCTCCTCCTCCTCCTCCTCTTCCTCTTCCCCTCCTCCTCCTCCTCCTCCTATCACAAAGACATCAAACCAAAAGCTTCTCCCCTCTTTTCCCTCCCTCCTTTCTCCCTTTCCTCCCATATGCCGCTCCTCTCACCCTCCCTCCTTCCCTTCCTTCATTGCCTCCTGCCTCCCCTCCTCTCCCCCCCCCCTGCCTCATCCAGACCCGCCCCACGCAGGAACAATAATGTAAAGAAGTGCAAAGAGCAGCGGAACACTAAGATTCACTGCCATATTCTCTCTCTCTCTCTCTCTCTCTCTCTCTCTCTCTCTCTCTCTCTCTCTCTCTCTCTCTCTCTCTCTCTCATTCTACTTCCTTTCCATTACTTACTCGTTCATATTACTTCTTCATTCTTTTTCCTTGTTCTACACTTCTCTTTTTTCCTCTTCATCTTTCTCTTTTTCCTTCTACACTTCTCTTTATTTTTTCCTTCTTCTTCATCCTTCTTTCTTTCTATTAACTAAATCTTCCTTCATTCATGTTTTTCATCCTCGACTCCTTTACTCCACTATCCTTCTCTCTCTCTCTCTCTCCACCTCATACTTCTCCCTACTCCTTCTCTCCCTCCATCACCTCCTTTATCCCTCCTCCACCTCATACTCTTCCACCTTCCTCTCACCTTACCTGTCCACATCCTCTCACTTTCCTACATGACTCTCACAACTTCACTCTCTCTAGCATCAACACTACATCAAAATCCCTTCCCCTTCCCCTCAGTCCCCTTCAGGAGTCCCCCATCATGGCTTCAGAGGGGATGGAGTACTGTTCCCCTCAAGGTTACAGACGTCTTCCCCTCTTCCCTTCTTCCCCTCACCTGCTGCAGACACGCCCTCACCACGACCTTGGCTACACTGCCCCTCCTTGGTTCGTCTGTGTCACCTTATTCGATTACTTGATCTACTGTGAGGGAGGGTGCGTGGTCGTCTCTCTCTCTCTCTCTCTCTCTCTCTCTCTCTCTCTCTCTCTCTCTCTCTCTCTCTCTCTCTCTCTTTCCCACGATCTACCTTCCTCCACACCCCTCCACTCCCATCTCCCTCTCAAACTCCTACCTTTTCAACTCCCTCCCCTCTCTCCCCTCCCTCTCCCCTTGTCCCTCCCTGTTCCTGATTACCCACAACACAAAAATGTAACACAAGTGGGGGGTACCTTCCCCTCTACCTCCCCTCTTCCTCCCCTTTTTCTTAACGTTCCGACCAGGCTGTTTGGAAGGTAGAAGAGGAAAATGAGGGAGGAAAAGAAGTAGGAGAGGGGGAGAGCAAAGGAAGAAAAGAGGGGAGAGAAATGAAAAGGGAGAGGGGAGAGAGTGTGTCCTTTCCTTCTATACACTCTTGCCCTCTGTCTCTTATATAGGAATAAAGAGAGAGAGAGAAAAAACAAACAGTGATGGATGTAAGACAGACCAAGAGGAACACCAGTAATGTAAAAGAGAGAATGAGAGAGAGAGAGAGAGAGAGAGAGAGAGAGAGAGAGAGAGAGAGAGAGAGAGAGAGAGAGAGAGAGAGAAAACGCCTTTATAATAATTAATCCTAACCACCCCCTACACCCCCCCCTGACCCACCACCACCACCACCACCACCCACCCCTACACCGCCGGACCGCCCCGTTTACAGGCTCCTCAGGCAAACAAATTTCATTATGCGGTTCTAGAAACATATTGACCATTGGACCACAAATTGCGTCATAAAGTGGAGGGGCAAACCATTGTTCCGGTACGATCTGCGTGGATTTCATTGTCCACTCCGGCTGGGGCTCAACGCTTCCGCCGCCTCCCTCCATCATTTTTCCAGGGATACCGTCTCGGGTTTTTCCCCTTATTTTTGCTAGTTTCCCCTCCCCTCTCCCTCCTGTAGTTTCCCGAATGGTATAAAGGAAAGTCTTACTGCCCACTGGAGGCTATGAATACTGGAATGAGTGAGGGGGGCAGGGTGGCAGGGTGGGCGTGGAAGTGGATACGGTAAGTGGGCGGGCTGTGACGTTACGGCTTCCTGCAGGGGGTGAGTGGGACCTCGGCTGTTTCTTCCCACAAAGACCTCCCTTCGGCGCCGCCTTCTGTAGCTGCCTGACCGCAATGGTGATGATTTTATGGCAACTTACGGACGAGATGAGACTGCCACGGGGGGGGAGGAGGAGGAGGAGGAGGAGGAGGAGGAGGAGGAGGAGGAGGAGGAGGAGGAGGAGGAGGAGGAGGAAGAAGAGGAGGTATAGAGGGCCTCTTCAAAACACCAGGTGCCAGAAACACTCGCTCTACGTTAACAGTTTGAAGCAACACAACTTAATTCTCCATCCCTGATTTTTTTTCCTCCCTCACTCGGCGCTAAAAAGTTAAAAGGAGAGACACACGGAGAGAGAGAGAGAAAAAAAAAAAATGGAACTAAAAGGATGGAGGAAAAAAAAAGTTTGTGAAGGGACAATACAGATGTAGTGATGCTTGACGGGGAAACAAAACAACATCAACAAACAACAACAACGAGGATGATGATAATGATAATGATGATAATAATAATAAGCTGGGGAAAAAAACAAAGAAAAAGAGGAAGGAAAAACAAATGAACAGCGATGATAGAGAAAGAAAACCTATGAAAATACACACACACAAAAAAAAGGATGATATGATTTCGTAAACACACACACACACACACACACACACACACACACACACAGTACTCACGAGCCTCCATCGCCACCTGCGCTTACCTGGAAAAAGAGAAAAGAACAAACATGAATACAACAAACATAAGGATTAAAATAGAACAAGTAAACAAACACCATTAACATTCTTACACACACAAAAATTACAGAGAAAAACTGTGTTGCATATTCTAGATTCTTTGCAACACCTGAGAAACACTTTGTATATTGTTGCCTGTCATTTACACAGCGTCGTCTATAATCTCTCTCTCTCTCTCTCTCTCTCTCTCTCTCTCTCTCTCTCTCTCTCTCTCTCTGCATCCTGTTCCTCTCCTTCCCCTTTTCTCTCTCTTTCTCTTTTTAATGACATTCTCGCTTCATACCACTGTTTTCGCTCACTTCCGTTATACTTCGTCTCCCTCATTACTCTCTCTCTCTCTCTCTCTCTCTCTCTCTCTCTCTCTCTCTCTCTCTCTCTCTCTCTCTCTCAATGGCCAGAAAAAGAGGCACAAGGGCAGTGAAACAAGAGATATTAGAGTTGCTACTTTCCATACATCAGATAAAATGCTGACCAGTGAGAGAGAGAGAGAGAGAGAGAGAGAGAGAGAGAGAGAGAGAGAGAGAGAGAGAGAGAGAGAGAGAGAGAGAGAGAGAGAGAGAGAGAGAGAGAGAGAGAGTTGTAATATGAAGGATAAGTTTGTCTGTGTCTGTGTCTGTGTGTGTGTGTGTGTGTGTGTGTGTGTGTGTGTGTGTGTGTGTGTGTGTTCATCTGTCTGGAAGTGAAGTTATTCTCACCATAATTACTTCTTGTCATTGTTAATCTGCTCTCCAATTACCTTTGTTTCCTCGTAATTGGTTTTGTTATTTGCCTTCGCTTTATTTTCTCTTGTTCACCTTAATTATTGTTGTTTCCCTTGCGTGATCATATTTATTACTCTCTCTCTCTCTATCTCTCTCTTTCGTTCTTTAGTATTGCATTTTTGTTTATGATCATTATTCTACTACTACTACTACTACTACTTCCCTTTCCATCTCTCTTCCTCCTTTCCTTCCCTTTCCGAATCACCAAACTCAATTTATTTTCTGTTTCAACATTCAACGCCCGTGATTTGAGGTAACGTCACGCTTCTCACACCAATAAAAGAACCACACCTTCATTTACTCTCAGATGCTCCGTCGTAACAGGTGTAACGCGGCGCCTAAATCCAGCTTGTGTAGTGGTGCAATTACGTACAGAATTTCGTGGTTATATAGTACATTACAGAGGATGACTTCAGGAGGCTGTGTATACCATTTCTAGGACTTGGAGGGAAGGAAGGAAGGGAGGGGAGGGAAGGGAAGAGAAGAGAAGAGAAGAGAAGAGAAGAGAAGAGAAGAGAAGGGAAGGGAAGGGAAGGGAAGGGAAGGGAAGGGAAGGGAAGGGAAGGAAAGGGAAGGGAAGGGAAGGCAAGGGATGGAGGGTGTAAGTAAACAATGTATATATAAAAGTAGCATGGTAAGTATACACATGTGCATGACTGGTGAAACATGAATGATAAATACGTACATACACTGCCTACACACTGGCTTGGTAACGTAACGAGTATGTAAGCACAGTTAGTATGGAGACACACAAACACGTACACACACACATACACACATACATACAAAGGGAATCGTACACCAACAGAAACAATCTCGCCTCTCCTCTCTACTCTCCGTTATTTTGCGTGTATCAGCAAAGGTAATATCCGTCTGAATCGCCAGTCGTAAATCGGCCTCGTGTTCCGGTGCCTCTGACCATTTCGGACATCCGCTACCCGACCCGGTTCGTCTCTAGCGCGACCTGGGTTTATGAACCATCTGGCCAAGTTGTGGCTGAGAACCCCCCCCTACCACTACCTCCTCCTCCTCCTCTTCCTCCTCCTCTACTCCCTATATCCCTCCTCCTCCTCTTCCTCCATTCGCTTCCTCTCTCCCTTACCCAGTCACTACACACCGTTCAGCTTCGCACCCTTGTTTCTTCTCTCTCTCTCTCTCTCTCTCTCTCTCTCTCTCTCTCTCTCTCTCTCTCTCTCTCTCTCTCTCTCTCTCTCGTTTCCCCTACCTCTCTTTTTTCCGTGCATTATCTGTTCTTATATGTTTCTCCCTTTTCCTCTTCTTCCCTTTTGGTATCTTACATTTTCCTATGTTCTGTCTCCCTCCCTCCCTCTCTCTCTCTCTCTTACTCTTTTTATCTTTCTCTTACTCTCTCTACGTCTGCCTTTCTAATTCTCTGTCTCATTTTTTTTTTTATTTGTTTTAGTCTTGTGTTTCGTCTTTGTATGTTTATTCTTTTGTTTATTTGTATTTTATTTCTTTATCATTTATCTTATTTTCCTTTATACTGGTCTACATTTTTTTTCTTCTCATTCTCTTCTACTTCATCTTTTCTTTATTTTTTTTCCTTATTTCCCTCTTTTTCTTACACCTACACTTCTCCTCCTCCATCTTTATTTTTTTTTTTTTTCTCTGTGTCTTTCCTTTGTTGGTGTGTTTTTTCCCCCTTGTTTCCCTCTTCCTACCTACGCATTTGTGAGTACTTACGTTAGTCTTTTGTTTTGCTATTAGTCTCTCATACCTTCTTTCTTTCTTTTTCTTTTTCTTTTTCTTTTTTTTTATTTTTTGAGCCACATTTTTCTGTTGTCTTTTTTTTTAACTCTAATATAATTGTCATTCCTTTCTTTCATATTTTTACTATAATTTTTTCTTAAGTTACTTTTGTGTTTTGCCATCTGGGTCCTTCCTTCCCCCTTCTGTTTCTTTATTTTTCTCTCTCTCTCTCTCTCTCTCTCTCTCTCTCTCTCTCTCTCTCTCTCTCTCTCTCTCTCTCTCTCTCTTTTTTCTTTATCTCCGGTTCCCCTTTCGCTCTGAGCTTCTAGTTTTTTTTTTCTTTCTCTTACTTATTTATTTTCTTGTTTCTCTGTCTCGTCCTCCCTTCCTCCTCTTCCCTTCCTTCATCAGTCTTAGCTTCTCTTCCCTCTTTTAGCCGGCTTCCTCTCTCTCTCTCTCTCTCTCTCTCTCTCTCTCTCTCTCTCTCTCTCTCTCTCTCTCTCTCTCTCTCTCTCTCTCTCTCTCTCTCTCTCTCTCTAAGTATTCCATATATCTCTTAATATTGCTGGAAACTTGTATTTTTTTTCCTTATTTTGTATCTGGAATATTTTTTTGTCATGAGGAAAAAATATTATAAAGAGGAAAACGTGTCTTTCCTCACCCAGCGGATTAGTGTGGTTTGAAAATACGTGTTTACAATCAGGAAGACAATGGAAGGTATGCAGGTAAAAGTGTGGAAAGGGAGTCCAGGGTATTACTATTATTATCATCATTATTATTATTATTATTGTTATTGTTATTATTATTATTATTATTTGGTGTTTCATTCGTGTGCTGTTTAAAGGATTATTATATTGACTATTTTTTTCTTCTTCTTTCTTTATCTCCTTCTTTCGTTGTGTTTATTATTTTCGTTTTTTTGTGATGTCTTGTTTTAGTGTGTATCTCTTACCTCATTTATCTTCCTTTCCTTTCTATTTCTCATCTTTTATCCTACGTTTCCTATTCTACCTTTCTCTTAACACCACTCTTCCATCTCCCTTCACTTCTTTCCCTGTATGCATTCTTTCTCTCTCTCTCTCTTTACCCTCTTCTACCTTCCTTCTCTTCCCTTCCTCTATCCTATCATCTCCTTCCTTCAACCCTTTATAACCTCTTCTCCTTTCCCATCCTTTTGTATCCTTCCAGCCCTTCCAGTCTCTTTTCCAGCCCAATCCTGCCTTTCCACACCCTCCCATCTTACTCCTCCTTAACCCCCCCACCCTTCCCCTGGCCCTCCTTCTCCCCCAAAACTCGTAGGAAGTCAAACTGCAAGTGTCCGGTCCAATCCTCACCAGGCATCAAATATTGGGTCTCATTGTCATATTTATATCCACTCTTGTTTCATCTCCACCGAATATAAAACACACTCACGGACAGACCAATTGGAATATTGCCTCGCTTATACTCCAGGGAAAAGGGGCGTATCCACATCGAGACACACACACACACACACACACGGATGCAGCAGTAAAAGACTCCTTCTCGTAGGCGTTCAAGCGGGGTTTGTTTTTTTTCTTTCTTTTATTCTTCTTTCTCTTTCTCATCTTTCGTTTATGTTTTCTTTCTTCCTTCTTCTTATTATTATTTTCTTCCAGACTGCAAGGTCAGCACACACTCCGGACGCCGCTGCCCTCCACGGCGGACACAGGGGGAGGGAGGGAGGGAGGGAGGGTGGGAGGGAAGGAGGGAGGGAGGGAAAAGAAGGGGATAGCAAACTAGAGGGACTGAGTAGAGAAAGTCTATTTAGGAGGGAGAAGAGGGAAAGGAGGGAGTGAGGGGTCAGCTTGGTGGAGGGAGAGGAAAGTGAGAGGGAGGGAGAGGTCAACTTAGAGGGAGGGAGGGATGGAGGGGTTTTCTCTCCAGCCGGTGTATAGGACGGAGGGACAAGGGCACACCTGTTTCCTATATTGTGTTCTGAACGAGAATTGTGTTTCCTTTTTTATGTTAATGTTTATTTCCCTCAAGCAGACGTGGGAGGAGGAGGAGGAGGAGGAGGAGGAGGAGGAGGAGGAGGAGGAGGAGGAGGAGGAGGAGGAGGAGGAGATGAGGGAGGGTTAAGAGCACCAGATGATTTTCAGTATCTAAGTAACAACGGAGATTATCGTTTCAATAAAGAAAGCAATAATTCTTTCTCTCTCTCTCACTCCCAGCGAGAGCGAGAGAGAGAGAGAGAGAGAGAGAGAGAGAGAGAGAGAGAGAGAGAGAGAGAGAGAGAGAGAGAGAGAGAGAGAGAGAGATAAGAGGGAAAAACAAGGAGAGCGAAATACAAATCGACTGTCATGAGAGAGTTTAGCGTAAATCAGATCACTTGTGTTTCTTGAGCAAAACAAGAAAACAGGACAAATAGCCTTCTCACCAAGATCACTTACCTCCCTCCTTCCTTCCCTCCCTCTCTCTCTCTCCTTCTCACTCTCTCTCTCTCCCTCTCAAAGCTCATCACTCATCCCTTGACCATCCCTGCCCATCCTCCATCACCCTCTTTTCTTTTTTTTCAATTCATTCCTTCTCTTCTTTCTCTTCTTCGCGCCTTCACGTCCAGTTGCTTTCAGTGTGTGTTTCCAGGGCGTTCCAGTGCGTTCCAGTGTAGCGGGGAAAGGCTATTCACTTCGGGAGGAATGTTTACAAGGTAGCATTCGTCTCCTCCTCCCGTGCAGTCTGTCCCCGTCAAGTTGGGTGTTGTTTAAGTACCACTGGGTCTTGCTTGGCCATTTGGTGTTTTCATGGGATTATCTTTCTTTCTCTTTTTCTTTTTCTCTCTCTGTTTACAAGTTTTTATGAATCGACTATATTTTTCGCTTCCTTTCGTTTTAACTTGTCTTCACCTTCGTCAGTCTCTCCTTCAGCGTTCCTTTCACCTCCTTCTACACCACGCCCTTGCCTCCTCCTTCAAGTTTCCCTCCACTGGCTTTCCTCTTCCCTCCACTAACAATTCCTTAGGTTTCTAATCTCAAACTTCTCTCCACCTTTCCTCCTTTCCCTCCCCATCCCTTGAAGTGTTCCTTGGAGAGAAGTTTCCCTCCACACCTTCCTTTCTCCTTTCTTTGGACTCAAGTTCCTTTGGTGTTTCTCCCTCAGAAGAAAGTTTCCCTTCGTCGACTTTTCCTTCTTTTCCTCCTTTTCCTTTTCCTCCTCCACACACGCACACAGACGCACTTTGAGCCAATCTTTTCCCGATCGTCGAAGAGCAAATAAATGGTGTTTACAAATAAGCGAGGAAAAACAGCGGCACCAGCGCCATCTATATCGTGCAACATCAATTCCTGTCCACTCGCTCCCGATTTAGGGGCAAACAATGGAGGTCCAGCCAAAAGACTGTCAGGAAGCAGCTCTCTCTCTCTCTCTCTCTCTCTCTCTCTCTCTCTCTCTCTCTCTCTCTCTCTCTCTCTCTCTCTCTCTCTCTCTCTAGTTCATGTACTCCGCTGGTTGTCGTGGATATATATGCATCATCTTTATTGTTGTTGTTGTTGTTGTTGTCAGTTTTATTTGCATTCCACTTTATTTTCCACGAGGAGGAGGAGGAGGAGGAGGAGGAGGAGGAGGAGGAGGAGGAGGAGGAGGAGGAGGAAGTAAAAGAGAAAAATAGCCCTGGAGTAGAGAAGAGGGAGCGGAGGGAGAAGAAAGCAGGGAGAGGGAAGAAGAAAGGGGAGAAGCTGCAACTCTCTCTCTCTCTCTCTCTCTCTCTCTCTCTCTCTCTCTCTCTCTCTCTCTCTCTCTCTCTTTTTATTGTTGTTGCCACATCTGCCGTGTCCACTGCCTTATTTCTTTAGTTACGAGGCTCGTGTAGATGTTTCGAGAGCTGTGTATGTTTTTTTCTCTATGTGTACTCTTTTGTCTACATGTGTGCGTTGTTATGGCCGTACTGCAGCTGGTGAGGATCAAACAGCTGCTGCACAAACTATACAAGGTCGATTCTGCAACTGCTTGAGAGGTCACCGAAATGCACGTTATCACACGCAGAAGGAGGAGGAGGAAGAGGAAGAGGAGGAGAGGAGGAGGATCAGAAAGGAGAATGGATGAAGTGGAGGAGAACTGAGTAACGGGAGAAGAATGAGAGAAGAGGAGAAAGGAGGTGGAGTGTCAAGGGCGTGACTCATCTGTCTCCTCACAGTGAAAGGTAATGAAAGGATCACCTGACGAAGGAAATGAAGGATACCAAAATTTTACCTTTAAACTTTTCATCCTATTGTGAATCCTTTGGGAGTGATGGAATAATTTGAGGCGGGAGAAGGGAGAGTGTGTAGTAATGTAGACACTATTTATATTATACATGGAGGTTGTGTTGTTTGTGTGTTGTATGAAGACAGTGATGTATGTGTGACCTCTAGTATTGATAAGAGATGAGGGGATAGTCACGAAAAACACTAGCAAGGTGGATGGTAAGGAAGAGGAGGAAGAGAGGGAAAATAGAAACACACACACACACACACACACACACACACACACACACACACACACACACACACACACACACTCAGAGTCAAAAGGAGAGAAAGAAACATTGCAGAAACCATAAAACTTGCAAACAAGACAGGTAAGGTAAAAAATACGGTTGAGACATTAATCTACACACGGGATAAACTAGCTGCCGGGCCGTCAGTGAGAAGAGAGAGAGAGAGAGAGAGAGAGAGAGAGAGAGAGAGAGAGAGAGAGAGAGAGAGAGAGAGAGAGAGAGAGAGAGAGAGAGAGAGAGAGAGAGTAGGAGGAACTGAAGGTAAAGTAAGAGAGAATATCTAACAGGTACTGCACGAGGAGAAGCAAGAGGGAGAGAAGGAGGAGGAGGAGGAGGAGAAGGAGGAGGCGGGGGAAGATGAAGAACAGAGACAGACAGATAGAAAGGAGAAAAATACTGAGTACCTTAAGAAATGGACAGGATGGATGGCTGGCAATGCTACTCAAAGAAGAGGGAGAAAGACGGAATGAACGAGGGAGGGAGGGAGAGGAAGGGAGAGGCTGAGTGAGGGAGAGTGAGGGAGAGGTGGAAGGCTGACTGGCAGGGTGGACTTCTATTTTTCACTGCACTTTGAGAATACACCATCAAAGCTTGTTTATCGGGTGCAGGGGAAAAACCACATCGATTGGCAAAAAGGACGTAGGGAGGAGGAGGAGGAGGAGGAGGAGGAGGAGGAGGAGGAGGAGGAGGAGGAGGAGGAGGAGGAGGAGGAGGAGGAGGAGGAGGAGGAGGGTTGGATGAAAAAACGGAGATGTGTTCGACTACCTCTGGGTTTTGAGTGTCGATAATGCCTAGAATCTGTTTACTGGACGGCGTATCACTCAGTGGGTTCCCTGCTGATAGCCTTCTAGCCCCCCCGCCCCCCACCCCCCCGCCCCGCTGTCTCCGCCCCCTACCTATATTCAGGTCTTGTTCCAGTCGACTGTGAGAGGGAGAACTTATCAATTTTATTTTTTTTACTCGCGTGTTTGTCTATTCATATTCTCTCTCTCTCTCTCTCTCTCTCTCTCTCTCTCTCTCTCTCTCTCTCTCTCTCTCTCTCTCTCTCTCTCTCTCTCTCTCTCTCTCTCTCTCTCTTTGAATTCTATGCTGAAATTTTTTTTTGCTCTAGGTTTGTTTTTCATGCATGCTTCAATTTTTTTGAGAATGTTTTTCTGCAAATTTTCAATAACTCTTGAAAGTTCCTCGTCTGTTTATTGATCTCTCTATCGATTTATTTGTTCCACAGTTTACCTTTTATCAATCTTCATAATATTACGTCAATAAGGAACGTTCGTGATTTTCTTTTCCCCTTTTTTTCTGCTTCAATGCATATTTTTATTAGAGTTCCGCATTTTTTTTTATAAATTTCTTTGGTCACAATTATAATTTTGAGTTACCAAAGCAATCATTAAGAAAAATATAAAAAGAATAAAAAATTGGACTCAGGATTTTGTTTGATATGAAGCCAGTTCTTCATAACCTCTCTCTCTCTCTCTCTCTCTCTCTCTCTCTCTCTCTCTCTCTCTCTCTCTCTCTCTTTGCTCCCATACCTCCTTCATCACTCTCCTCCGCCTCCGTACCCCTGAGTGCGGTCCCTCCTCCCCTGCTCCCTGGACAAGGCTCCCTAGGGCGTCCAGTTTCCAGGTTTCCAGGCTATGATTGCGCTGGTCAGTCCTGGAAATCCTTCTGGAGTCCCCGGATGGCCATTCGTCTGGAGGCAGCCACGCATTTTTCACTGGTCACGTGATCGGGTCCAGTAATTGCTTACTTTCAAAGCGGTGGCAGGAGCCATTTTTAATATCGCCAATTTTGTCCCGGGTGTCGACAGTCCGAGCCGGCGGAAACACTCACACATTTTGAGTTTCTTTGTTGTTTCTTAGGAGGCGGGGCTGGGGCTGGGGCTGGGGCGGGGCGGGGCGGGGCGGGGCGAGGCAGGTCTAGAGGGTGAGGGAGAAAAGGACCCGACGCATTTTGGGCCCGATATTTCTTCCCGTCGGAGTTTCTTTGTCTCCGCGGCGCCGGGCTTGTGGCGGCGGGTACTTGGTGGGGCTTCACGCTGGGCACGGCGGCTCCTCTTCACCACGCCCCGGGAACCTGATCGATGCCTCACTCGTCTAGAAACTCTCGTGGGAGTACTGCAGGTCCTTCCGCCGCGCCCTTCCCTGGAACGCCCTTGCACCTCCCTCCCACTCCTTGTCCCATTCTTAGTAGTGGCAATAAGACGCGATGCTTCAAATGTGCTTGCATCTCATTCTCTTTTAATGCGCTAAATGAAGAACAAGATGAAGCATAATATCAGTAAAGTGAGAGGAAGAGGAGTAATACGAAGAGGAGGAGGAGGAGGAGGAGGAAGGGTGAGCATCGTTGGGGCGGCGAAGTGGTCCCTCCCGCGGTTCTGAATTAGCGTGGCCAACCACCAGTTTTGCACAAGGTGGAGGATAGATATTGTCCGCCATAACACGGTGGTGGCGGGGAATTAGTGTAGTGGATGTCGCGTGTATATTAGGCCGGAGTCTGCCGCGGAGGGAGGACGCCGGCAGGAGAACGACCCCCATTATATACAACCTGTGACACATGCACCGCTACGCCCGCCCACCGCTAGGAGGAGCCGCACACACACACACACACACACACACACACACACACACACACACACACACACACACACACACAGTCCCATACACGCACACGCAATTAATGTAGAAGCAGGTTGGGTTCTGACACCACTCAGCCTTGACTTGTGATGCTGATGCCACACAGACGCAATTTTTCCTCCAATGTAGCCATAACCGGGAAGAGGAGGATGAGGATGAGGATGAGGAGGAGGAGGAGGAGGAGGAGGAGGAGGAGGAGGAGGAGGAGGAGGAGGACAAGAGGAAGGGAGAGAAAGAGAAGTACAAGTGGGAGGGGAGAGAAAAGAGAAAGAAAGGTGAGAATGAAGAAAAAATGATGTAGGCTCAGAAGTGGAAGGAGTATTGTAGCCGAGAGTAGGACGGGAGGAGGGAGGAGGAGGAGGAGGAGGAAGGAGGAGGGCGAGAGGAGGGCAGGAGGGAGGGAAGCGCCATGAGGAAGTGCATAACCCATCCTGGCCGCCGCGGAGGAGAGGGGGAAGGAAGGGGGAAAGAGGGGGAAGGAAGGGGGAAAGAAGGGGAAGGAAGGGGGAAGAGGGGGAAGGAAGTTTGGAAAGAAGGGGATTGAAGGGGGGAAGGAGGAAGAGGAAGGGATAGAGAGAGAACAGAGAGGTGCTTCGGACAGCCCCAGTAAGTTTGTGAAGCAGTAAGTGAAGCTTCGAAATTGTAATATATAGTTTCAATGTTCCTGAGCGAGAAAAATGTATATGAAATTGCTGCTTCAAACAACGGGAAATAAAGAAAAAAGAGAAAGACAGACAGAAAAAAGAATTATAAAAAGAAGATATAATTACATAACATTTGACAGACACACACAGACACCGGTTTTCTGTTCAGCATGACCACACACCGCTTTCCTTAAAACCAAAAATTTGAAAAAGAAAAGAAAAAGAAAAAAAAAACTAAAGCATAATAATACAAATTCTATAACTACTGACTTCATGCTAATTTGAGTCTCAGAAAAGAGAGAAAGAGAGAGAGAAAAAAAAAAAACTTGAACCGGGAGGAAATGAACCAGTTTCGAATTTTGCGTGAACCGGGGATGCCACGAAGCCCTTGGAGTGGAAGGTTGTGACACGAGTCTGGATTTAGCATGCGGTAGGGGTTGGCAAGGGGCCAGGTCTGGTGTGGCGGGGCAGGGGGAAGGGGAGGCTAAGGGGAAGGGATAGGGAAGGGGAGGCTAAGGGGAAAGAAGGGGATGGGGGCAGGTTTGGGTTCACTGTGATGAGAGTGAACTGAGTTTGAGAGGAAGGAGGAGGAGGAGGAGGAGGAGGAGGAGGAGGAGGAGGAGGAGGAGGAGGAGGAGGAGGAGGAGGAGGGTTTAGTTCATGGTGGTGGTTCAGGTGTGTGTGTGTGTGTGTGTGTGTGGGTGTGTGGGTGTGTGTGTGTGTGTGTTAGTAAAGTAAGAAATCACTTTTATAATTCAAAGCCTCTTATTAGGCGCCATTTCGATTGCTTTAGGAGTAGGAAGAAGAAGAAAAGAGAAGGAAAAGAAGAAGAAGAAAAAGAACAAGAAACGAGAAGGAAAAAGAAGAAGCATTTCGATTACTTTATAAGAATGAAAAAAGAAAAGACGAAGATAAAGAAAAGAAGCGAAAAAAAACAGAGAAGTACAAAAAGCGCAAACATAACACACAAAAAAACACCAAAAAACAAAACAAAAAACCCACCACAAGCAAAGAAAACAAATCAAGACAAAAGACTCACCCTATGAAAAGGAGAGAGGAGGACGGATGAAGAAGAAAAGAGAGAAAAGAAAGAGAGAGAGAAAGGAAACACATTTAATACAGTGTTGACCATTTTCTTTTTCCACCTTATGCTTCTCTAATTCCTATCTTATTCCATTTCCTTCGCCTTGTGCAGGACTCGAGTGGAAGGCCGTTCAAGAAAATTACGAGGGGTTCCCAAACCACCACCTACTGGGAGCGGATCTACGCCAGTTCGTCAACAATGGTCACCTCGGCTCCCCTTTCTTTTTATTGGAGTTCCTGGTCACCTTCCGGAGCCAGGTCATCGAGAGAGAGAGAGAGAGAGAGAGAGAGAGAGAGAGAGAGAGAGAGAGAGAGAGAGAGAGAGAGAGAGAGAGAGAGAGAGAGAGAGAGTTTTAAGGCCCCTGGGAGGTTAGGACGGTTTTTGACTACCGATTTCAGAAGGAGGAGGAGGAGGAGGAGGAGGAGGAGGAAGAGGAAGAGATTGGTGGAGGCTGTGACTGAATGAGTATTGCTTGAGAAAGGCGTTTGGGGGAAGGAGTAAGGGAAGAGAGAAAGAGAGAGAGAGAGAGAGAGAGAGAGAGAGAGAGAGAGAGAGAGAGAGAGAGAGAGAGAGAGAGAGAGAGTGTGTGTGTAAACAATAAATATAAGAAAAATAGGTATAGACATTTATAAACAAGACGATGAGGCGAGAGAGAAGCAAAAAATAAGCAAAAATAAACCTAAACCCTAAAACAGAATTAAAAGTCAAAATAAAACAAAAGAAAAAGAAAACACAAGGAGAAGGAACAAAAAAAAAAGGAAAATACTCGTATGACAGAAAGAATACCAAAGATGACAACGAGGAAACAGGTGAAAAGGAGGAGGAGGAGGAGGAGGAGGAGGAGGAGGAGGAGGAGGAGGAGGAGGAGGAATAGGAGGAAACAAGTCTCTACCTTACACGACAAATCACTCTCCGTTTCTCTTTAGCTGAGGTACAATCATTCACAGTTGCTCACCGTCACGTCACCATTCCCTCCGTTATAGCCACTACACCGTCCCCGCCGCTGCTTTGTACCACGCCTCCACGCCTCCACGCCTCCACGCCTTCACGCCTCCCACCCTCCCATCCATCTCCCAAGGGCGCCGCGGAAAACACTGTCACCTGATCAGTACTTGTCCACGATCTACACCAAGTCCCGTTTTCTTCCTAGCCTTTATTGTTGTCCCTATGAGTGTGTGTCCTACGGCGTTTCCCTCCCCTCTTCAGCCCCTGGAGGATTGTGACGCCTCTTACCTCCCCTCTATCCCTGCACCCTTTCCCCTCACCTCCCCTCCTTCCGCGATGGGGATTAGCGAAGGAGGAGGTGACGCGTGTGCCTTTACGGGGAACTATTTTATACCCAGTAAGGCCGCGGCTGCCCCTCCACTGTGATAACCCGCCTGTGCCCGCTGTCGGCTCTCATAAACTGCACCGTTGCTCAGCCGTGTGAAGAAAGCCGGCTGCTGGCTGTCTCTCCCCCTCTCCTCCTCCTCCCCCTCTTTAGGTGTGATGGGGGGCGTGGAGGGAGTTAAAAAGTGAAATATGTATACATGATTTTTGTCTCCCTTTTTCATTTTGTTCTTTTTTTGTTTTTCTTAATCTGTGGAGTGTGTTTTATCGGAGGTAGATGTATGTGTGTGTGTGTGTGTGTGTGTGTGTGTGTGTGTGTGTGTGTGTGTGTGTGTGTGTGTGTGTGTGTGTGTGTGTGATTCTGACCTCTACCAAAATACACACACCACATCAGTAAGTAAGTCAGTCAGTCACAAACACCATTACAGAAACTTCAACAAAACCAAAACCCTTTCATAAGATAAACACAAACACATTAACTCCAAAATAAAACAAATGAAAATCAACACGAAACCAAAAAAAAAAAAAAAGGAATAAAACTGGAAAAAAAAACCTCTTTCCAGCATAAGACATAATCCCAAGAACATAATTGCAGCTTCACGTCCTGGAAACACAAGGCCTGGAAGGTGAGGGTGAGGGAAGGGCAGTCTGGAGCATGGGTGATGAGGCAAACTTGGGGTACCACTACACACCCATCACCCAAGGTAGTAATAAAGGGGTTTAGATAACTTACTACAGGGGGGGGAGGGGGGCACACACACACACACACACACACACACACACACACACACACACACACACACACACGAAGTTGAGAGGTAAGGCAATGTACAATACAGTCATGATTACAGTCAATGAATAGTGAGTGAGTGAGTGAGTGAATGAGTGAGTGAGTGAGTGATTGGATGCTTGAGTCAATGTAGAGTCAGTATATAGGGACTGACTCAATTAAAGAGGGCGGGGGGGGGAGGGGGAGGGAGGTGATGCTGGATTTAAAGAGACTGTAGAGAGAGAGAGAGAGGAAGAATGACTAGGCCGTGTGTGTAGAGGGAGAAGGGAGGATAGAGATAAAGAAATAATAAAAAAATGAAATGAAAGCTACAGAAGAGGAGGAGGAGGAGGAGGAGGAGGAGGAGGAGGAGGAGGAGGAGGAGGAGGAGGAGGAGGAGGAGGAGGAGGAGGAGGAGGGAAGATTTGACAGTAGGGGTTGTCCATTTACCATTTTCAGGGAGGATATTAAAGCGAAGAGAGCTAGTTTTACTCCCCTGCAAGCCGAGGAGGAGGAGGAGGAGGAGGAGGAGGAGGAGGAGGAGGAGGAGGAGGAGGAGGAGGAGGACAACGACTACTCCTTCGAAAGATGTTAATCCGTGCACTGAAGCAAGTTACTTTGGACGACACAAGGGTAGGATTGTGGCAGAGGGGAAAGAAGGGGAGGAAAGGGTCGGGCGAGGGGAGGAGGAGGAGGAGGAGGAGGAGGAGGAGGAGGAGGAGGAAGGGAGGAAGGCGGATAAGGAAAGGGATAAATGACATGAAGAATACAGTGGGGGAAATAAAGAGGAAGTGGTACAAGGAGGAAGAGAGGAGAGGAAGGAGGGAAGGAAGGAGGACGGAGCGAACCAGTCGATAAAGGAAGTGAGAGAGAGAGAGAGAGAGAGAGAGAGAGAGAGAGAGAGAGAGAGAGAGAGAGAGAGAGAGAGAGAGAGAGAGAGAGAGAGAGAGAGAGAGAGAGAGAAATGAGTGATGGAAAAGGGTGTTGGAGCGAATGATGAGTGGTATCGGAAAGTAAGAGAAATAAATTCAATACCCGCAGGAGAGGGGAGGAAGGGAGAGGCGAGGGAGAGGGGAGGGAGAGAGTGAGGGGAAAAAAAAGGGAGAGTGGGAAAGTGAATGGAGGGAGAGGGGAAGAAAAGGATGTAGAGGAAGGAAGAAGAAAGAGAAATAGCTGTGGAATATATAAATGGATGGATAGATCAATACAGAAAGATAGATAAACTGACCGATAGATAAAGATAGAAATATGAATAAAGAAAAAATTAGACTTTCTTTTCTTTATTCATCATTTTATTTCTCACTATCTCTTATACGCTGTTATTTTATTATTTTTTTTCTCTCTCTCTTTCTTTCTTTCTTTCTTTTTCTCTATTTCTTGACGTGGCTCGCTATTAATACCTTGTCTTACGGTGAATCTGATCCAATCAATTCTTGTCACCTTCTTCTCCTTCCCATTGATTCCCTTTAATTATCATTTTTTTCTCATCTACTTCCTTTCATACATCTATTTTCTCTCTCTCTCACAATCCCTGTTTCTCATTTTAATTATTTTGGGTCAATATTTCCTTTGCACAATTTATTATTATTTTTTTCTTCTTTTGTATTATTTTCTCTCCTTTTCGTCACTTCTCTGTTCTTGTTTCTGCTTCATAAATCTATTCGTCTTTCCTCTCCTCGTATGTTCTCCTCTCATTTTTACATCACTCCTTCAACGCCTTCTTCAGGATGTGCTCAGGTCACTTACACACCTTCCTTACACCTTCCTCTCACTTTCACAGGTAACTCTCGCCATTGCAAGGAAAAAAAACAGTAGAAGTAGAAGGAGGAGGGGGAGGAGGAGGAGGAAAAAATGAAAGAGAAACAGAATAAAGCATAGAGAGAAGGAAGGAGGAGGAAGGAAGATGAAATATAATAAATAGTTTAATGTAAAGTACAAGGAAAATCAACAAAAGAAGATGAAGAGTGGATAGGAAAGAAGAATGAGAAGGAGGAGGAGGAGGAGGAGGAGGAGGAGGAGGAGGAGGAGGAGGGAGAGATAGGTTTGTCGCCGTCGTCGACAAAGACCCAAGGATTATGGAAGGAGAATGTTTTGGGTGAGAGAAAAAAAAAGAGAAGAGAGAGAGAGAGAGAGAGAGAGAGAGAGAGAGAGAGAGAGAGAGAGAGAGAGAGAGAGAGAGAGAGAGAGAGAGAGAGAGAGATATGGCGTGAACAGAACCATTGTTATTGCTGAAGTATGGCAGGACTTAGCTTGATTCTGGTGCCATCTTTACTCTCTCTCTCTCTCTCTCTCTCTCTCTCTCTCTCTCTCTCTCTCCTCTCTCTCTCTCTCTCTCTCTCTCTCTCTTATAATTAATACGCTTGTCTCTAATGAAATATAATGATGTTGATGATAATAATAATAATAATAATAATAATAATAATAATATGAAAACAAGGATGATAATAACAATGATAATAATAATAATGATGATGATTAAAGACGATTAAAGACGCAACAAGACGACGATAAAGAGAAACAATAATAATAGCAAAAAATAATAAGAAGAAATAATTAAAACTGAAGAAAACAAAGAAACGAATATAAGAAAGAAAGAAAGAAAGAAAAAAAGTAGTACATTGAAACAAAGGGAAAGAAGGAAAAAAAACAGGAAAAAAACAGGAAAAAAGACAGAAAAATAAAAAAACAGCGCCAGAGAAAGAGAAAAGAAGAAGAAGAGGAGGAGGAGGAGGAGAGGAGGAGGAGGAGGGAGGGGAGGAGGAGGGAGGAGGAGGAGGAGGAATCTGTCAACTTCCTGAGCCTAATCCTTTATATGTCAGGCAAAAAATGCAAGTCCTTCCCGCCATCTCATCGGGCAATAACTCTCGCTTTTATTTCCGCGGGAATTTTGTTCTGCGTGAGGGAAGAAAAATAGGCGTGGGAAAAAAAGGAGAAAATAGGCCTGATAATATTCCTCTTTTTCTTTTTTTTTCTTCTTTTTTTCTTTCCTTTATGATGATGTGAGATAGTGTGAGAGTGAGAGAGAGAGAGAGTGAGTGAGTTTTTCTCTTTACTTTGTCTTCTATATTTTCTTGTTTTCCTCTTTTTCTTCTTCTTCTATTATTTTTTTCTTTCTATTATTATTCTTTTTTTTATCTGTTTGGGTTCGTTTCTTATGCTTGTGTTCTGCCTTCTGTTTCTTCCTTCCTTTCTCTTTCTCTTTCTTCTTCTTCTTCTTCTTCTTCCTTATATCTTAGTCTCGTCCGCCATCTTGTTACAATGACGTCAGAGTTGTATTATATAACTTTATGGGTTTTTTTATATTTGTTTATTTATTTGTTTACTAGATATGTTTGCTGTGATTTTATTTAATATTGTTTTCTTTAGTTTTTTTTCCTTTCTTCTCATGGCACTACTACTACTACTACTACTACTACTACTACTACTACTACTACTACTACTACTACTACTACTACTACTACAGGTTTCAGATCTATTCAATAAATCAAGAAAAAATCACACACACGTTACAATTGAATTTTTTTCCCACAACAAAACATCAAATAAACTATGCGATTAAAGAGAAAATGTGTGTGTGTGTGTGTGTGTGTGTGGTGTGTGTGTGTGTGGTGTGTGTGTGTGTGTGTGTAGCGTGACACCTGAGACGACTTAAGGGGGAGTGGGGGTGGGAGGTAAAACGCACATGAAACACACACCTACATGAGGATTATTCCGTACATACACGCAAGTAACCCCTTCCTATGTACACAAAGATGGAAGCGGCGTGTGTATGTATGTGTGTGTGCATGTGTGTACGTGTAGGTTTAGGAGAAAGTATTATAAAAAATTGATTATAAGATAAATATATTCTTTACAGACGAATTACACACACACACACACACACACACACACACACACACACACACACACACACACACACACACACACACACACACAAGAAGACACAAGAAAAAAGAAAATGAGTAGAATGTATACATCTATTTCCTCCTCCTCCTCCTCCTCCTCCTCCTTGTGCTGAGTGTCCCGCTTAAGCCTCTCTTCCCTCCCTTCAGTATTCTTCCTTCCCTCCACGGCTTCCCTCCTTCTCTCCCCCATCAGCACCGATAACGCACAATCTCTCGCTCAATTCAAATTAATGAGATTGACTGGATGGTAATTAAGCTAAACTCGGGGCTCCTCATCACGCTACCTCCCTCCTCCTCCTCCTCCTTCTTCTCCTCTTCTTCTTCCTCTTCCCTCGTCTTTGCTTCACTCCTTCTTGTCATGTTATTTTCCTTCCTCTAATGGTCACGTTATTTACTCTTCGTCTCCTCCTCCTCCTCCTCTTCTTCCTCTTCCCTTCTCGCCTCGTTTCGCCTCTCTTCATTACTTTCTTTTATTCCCGTGTGATTTTCCACCATCTCTCTCTCTCTCTCTCTCTCTCTCTCTCTCTCTCTCTCTCTCTCTCTCTCTCTCTCTCTCTCTCTCTCTCTCTCTCTCTCTCAAGTAATTTAACACAAACGTCATTGCTTGTTGCATTAATTTATATATTTTTTTGTGGTTTGTCGTTCGTTTATATTTATTTTTAAAGAACAATTTATTTTTAAAGTAGAGATAATCATTTTTTGTTTGTTTATTTGATTCGTAAAAGTATTTGTTAAAAGTTAGTACAAATACAGACATATAGACAGACAGACAGACAGACACACACACACACACACACACACACTCGTTAACACCAAATCGATCGATGAGACAACGGCTGCGTCCCCGAAAAAAGGACTAGGTAGCACACACACACACACACACACACACACACACACACACCCACACACACACCCACACACACAAAGAGGTGCTGTCATGTTACATCTTCAACTTAATCATCAAAAGTCATTATTCTCTCCCTCCCTTTACCCTTCTTTTTTTTTCCCTTTCTCTAACTCTCTGTCGCTCTCACACCCTCACCTCCTCTCTTGTAGTGGTGTTCAGGGTTCTAAATATTTGAGGACACCACCCTGAGAGGACACAGCCGCGGGAACACTTAATAATAGAGGGTGTAGGGTGTCCGTTTGTCCCGTGAGCTTCCAACACTCACCGCTACACTCATCCATTATGCCAAATCCTGTCAGATTTCCGTCATTTTCAATCATGATGGATTATTCTGTGAGGTGTCCATCTGTCTGGCCGTCTATCCGTGTCGTGGTGGCTCTCTCTCTCTCTCTCTCTCTCTCTCTCTCTCTCTCTCTCTCTCTCTCTCTCTCTCTCTCTCTCTCTCTCTCTCTCTCAGACAATGTTGCTCGTGTCCTCGATTTGCTGAAAGACAACTAAACAATGGTCCCCGCGTCTCCTCGGTCTCGCGCCCTTGAAGCTGCGAGCGAGACAACAAGATACACAAGTCTGTATAGTAGCGCGTCACGCCGAGACCTGCCATGCTAATTATAAAAGTACTCACTCAGGCCATGAAGCAGAGCGAGGCCACGAGAGGAATACTGTAGAAATTAACCCTCTTTTGTACTCTCTCTCTCTCTCTTTCTCTCTCTCTCTCTCTCTCTCTCTCTCTCCAATCAATGGTGTTTACCTGTGCTGCTGTAATACAGGTAAGCTTGACGCAGGTGCCCGTGACGTAACACACTCGTCACGCACTCATTGCAGTGTCTCCCGCGACTCACACACAGACACAGACACACGCACACACGCACACACGCACCCAGCAAACACAAGGGAGCAAGAGGGGAGGTGGAGAGGGAGGGAAATTAAATGCACGTAAACAAGATAAACAAAGCCCATGGTGTGGCAAGAGCGGCAGCAGCTCATCACCCAATCAGATGGCTGCGTCGCTGCTGGAGATGTTTAAGTGATGTTTACTATGTAAATATTTTGGAGAATGAATCAGATAATGCATTAGACGGAGAGCCGTAACACAAACAAGTCCATCCTTCTCTCTCTCTCTCTCTCTCTCTCTCTCTCTCTCTCTCTCTCTCTCTCTCTCTCTCTCTCTCTCTCTCTCTCTCTCTAATGTTCTCTTTCTCTTCATTCCTCAGCTCCTCCCGCCGCAGGAGTGCACACCAAGTAGGTTTTCCCGTCAATCAACAAATTGGGCGCCGCAGAGCATTTCCACCGCCGCGTTAAGTACTTTGTTTGCTCAATTTTTGCCTTCTATTGATTTAAATACTTGGCGAAGAAGCAGGAGGAGGAGGGGGAGGAGGGGGAGGTGGTGGTGGTGGTGGTGGATGTAACAAGGTTTTCGGGTGGGCGGGGTGGTGCAGTATTTCATCTTGACTCACAACTCACTCACTCCTGACTCAATATAATGAAGGAAGTGGTGTTCGCTTGCCACTGTGACTCGTACCGGCAAAGGTTCACTGATTCAAAGGGTTCGAAACGTGCTTCAGTGGCCAAGGGAAACGAACCACGGTCGAGTTTATATAAGATTACAAATTTCTCACTTTAAAAAAAATGAATGTAATATGATGATCACGACTACTACTACTGCTACTACTACTACTACTACTACTACTACTACTACTACTACTACTAATAATAATAATAATAATAATGATAAATTCTCCAATATTTTCCGCTCAACAAGACGTGGAAACATAAATAAAAGCCACGTTGAAAGACACTAAATAAAAAAAAAAAAAAAAAAAATAAAGAAAAACGAAGAAGCACTTTTTCTTCTTAGTATTCATCGGAGGAAAGAGGCAAAGTCCACTGATGCTACTCTTCCTCTTCCTCCTCCTCCTCCCTCCCCTCCAAACCTCTTCCTCTCCTCCCCACAACTTTTCTACAGTCGAATCAGAGTTCCTCCCTCCCTCCCTTCCTCCCCACCATCACCCCGCCCTCCTCCCCTCTCCGACCTTTTTACAACACGGCCAAGATTCATGGGGGTCAGGGAGGGGAGGGGAGGAGGAGGAGGAGGAGGAGGAGGAGGAGGAGGAGGAGGAGGAGGAGGAGGAGGAGGAGGAGGAAGAGGAGGAGGAAGAGGGAGGGTCGAGGCATCATTCTCTGCTGACTCAGGTCTTCAAACAAACCCAATGGAATACGATAGAATACGCGAGACCGTTAAAACAGGGAAGAATGTGGCTGAAGCTCTCTCTCTCTCTCTCTCTCTCTCTCTCTCTCTCTCTCTCTCTCTCTCTCTCTCTCTCTCTCTCTCTCTTCAGTATTCCTTTGCACATCGTCCGGTTGAGTGATGTAAAGGAAGAGTAATTTATTTTTATCCTTTAAAAAATTATGAAGGAGGAGGAGGAGGAGGAGGAGGAGGAGGAGGAGGAGGAGGAGGAGGAGGAGGAGGAGGAGGAGGAGGAGGAGGAGGTAGATTTATTAACATTACATGATGAATTTCTTACTGTTAATCCACTCATGGTATTGTCATCACGTGTCTTGTTAACTTATAATCACTCTCTCTATCTCGCTCTAATTTACCTCTTTAATCCCCTTCCTTCCCTGCACCCATTCCCTCCCACCCACCTACCACCCACTCACCTACAGGTACGCCCAGGTGTATATAAGGTGGAAGTGGAGTGGTTTTGGGTAATGTGGAATGCAGGTGGTCAGGTAATGTTAGTGTTAAGATTAATTTGGTTTTGTTTTGTTGGTGATAAGGAAGGGAATGTGTTAGGTAGAGAAGTGTCAGTCTAGGTTTTGTTTTGTTTTGTTCTTGTGTTGTGTTACGATAGTGAAAGGTATGTATGTATGTGTATATGATAGGATGTTAATAAAGGGGAAAAATAAATAAATAAATGAATGAATATAAAAAATAGAGGAAAAAAAAACCCAAAAGATTATAACACAAAACCAAACGACAAAAGAAATCGGTGAATAAAGTTTAAAAAAAAAGAAGACAAAGAGAGAATCGTACCTTATTTATCGGACTAACACTGTCTGTTGCACACACACATACATACATACACACACACACACACACACACACACACTACCCACTCCCCCCACACACACCTACACCTGCACACACCTTGTCCTTAGTAGCCTTACCTACACCTAACTTATTCTGAGGGTGAAGATGTCTATTGAAAAGGTGAATGTTGAAGGGAAGGTGAGGGGAAGATGATGGGGATGAGGGGAAAGGGCGATGGTGTTGAGGGATGATACAAAAGAGAAGAGGAGAAGAGGAGAGGAGAGGGGAAAAGGGGTCTGTTTGGGGTGATGCTGAGAGATGAGGGGAAAGAGAAGGGTTACACATGTATTTGAGGGTAGAGGAGGAGCTTGCCAGGAGGTTAAAGAGGGGACGGGAGGGGAGGGGAGGGATACCTGGAGGAGAGAGTGAAAGGCAGATTGTCAGGGTGAGAAAGAGGGGCAAGGAGGTCACTGATGGATGGAGGGGAAGGAAAAAGTTGAACTAGGAGTGAAGGGGAAGGGGAGGGGAAAAGGTGGGTTTGCTAAGACAGAGGAGGAGGATGCGGGGAGCGTTACCTGAGACGAGGAAGTAAAGCAGGTTACAAAACAAAGATAATCAAGTAATTTTCTGAAACAAGGATCAATTTCAGTCGATTTCATGAGTTTGTTGCATGTTTATCTTAGCGTGGAAGTGTTTTGGGATGACCTCGATTACCCATCCCCTTTCTCTCTCTCTCTCTCTCTCTCTCTCTCTCTCTCTCTCTCTCTCTCTCTCTCTCTCTCTCTCTCTCTCTCTCCAAGTGGGCCTCTCCTCGCCCCTGGCCTCCAACACATGCAAGCGCCATGCCATAAATCACACTCAGAACACAAACATTTGTTGGACAAATAAAAAGATCTATATCACAAAACTGTTATATTTTATTTAAAAATAGAAATATTTGTCCACTGCCCGGGCGGGACTCGGCTTGTGTGTATCCTTCAGTGCAATTTCCCCTTTTTTTCCCCTAAGCCTGTAAAGTGACGACGATGGCCAGCGAGTCACTCACACAACTCTACGGATTCTCCCCATAACAGTTCACTACAGTCCGGCCGCCCTTCCACCCCCGCGCGGCCTTAGCTACGGTTATAAACACCTCACACACTCCAGTACTGTTTCAAGTGTCATTTCTGCAGCACATTAGTATAAGCAGCACACCTTCCTCACCTAACACAACACTATTCTTCAAATAAACCACATATGTAATATTGTACAAAAGTGTTACCAAGCTCATGTGTGTGTGTGTAAGTATGTGTGTTGCCTAGATAATGTGTCAATACTAAAAACACACACACATACATACATAGACTCAATTTATAGTGAATGTGTTGCCTTGGAAGGTTTATGTTTTATTCCTTCCTCCGAGAATAGGAAAAAAAACAATATTTACAAAGGCCAGAGGTGAAAACGGGGGATATTTTGACATCCATCAGTGATTTCCTTAAACACACACATACACACACACACACACACACACACACACACACACACCCACACACACACCCACACACACAGACACACACACAAACCATACACTATCCCAGACATACAGGAAGAGATTGAGTGTGTGGGCTTGAGAGAGGAATAGACGAGAGGTCGGAGAAGGAGGAGGAGGAGGAGACGGAGAGGAGAGGAGGAGGAGGAAGAGGAGGAGGAGGCGGTCGGCAGCTCAAAATAAGCTCCTCTGGGAACGATTATTAACGCATTGCTTCTGACCAAACACAAGACGAGCAGCATCTTGGCGGTAATCATTAAGACGGTATATTTGTTTTCCCGGTGTGCCAGCAAGACGTGAGTATGCAAATCATTAGCCATATACCTCAGCGTGCCTGGCTGCCGGAGGAACTAGAACCCAAAGGAAGATGCCTCAACCAAGGATAACTTTTCATTCCTCTTGCGTGTCTGTGTGTCTGTGTGTTGGGTTGGTTTCTCTCTCTCTCTCTTTCATGTTAAAAGAGAGAGATAATTATTACTGATCCCTAAGTTTAGTTAAATAACCATTACTTCTGCTACTATTACTACCACTATTATTAATTTCTTTAACTATTATACTTATTCTATTACTGCTACTTACAATAACGCTGCTAGTACTACGGCAACAACAACAACAACAACAACAACAACAATTACTCTCTCTCTCTCTCTCTCTCTCTCTCTCTTGTTTATTTGTTTTGTTTATTTGTTTACAGTTAATATTCCACAGTTAACCCGCCATCGTTAGTCACGAATGAAAACGTTTGTCCATGTGAGTTTGATTCACAATATTTCGACGCTTATAACTCAAGGTACAAAATAAAATAAAGAGAGAAAAAAACCAAAAACAAAAAGTATATAAAAAGATGAAAAATATTACTTTCATTCTTTCATTTTGCAAATATACAAATATGACATTAATTTCTGAGTGCATAAGTCAGCTATATCGCTTTACGGAGGGAGGGAGGAGTGGAGGGAGGGAGGGGAGAGGAGGGAGGGATGGAGGGAGGAGAGAGGAAGGATGGAGGGAAGGCGAGGATAGAGGTATGTGAGGCGTAGAGGAAGGGAGGAAGGGCAGGGAGGCATGAGGAACGAGGGAGGAAGGAATGGAGGGAAAGGAAAGGGGAGGAGGGCTTTATAGGCGTGGAGGGACTGGAGAGAAGGCGGAGAGAAGGAGGGAAAGAGAGGGAGAAGGAGGAAACAGAAGGAAAATGTTGAATTATTCTGGTCATCGGTGAATCAAAATTAAGGAAGCGACGTAAACACACACGACCTGAGGAGAGAGAGAGAGAGAGAGAGAGAGAGAGAGAGAGAGAGAGAGAGAGAGAGAGAGAGAGAGAGAGAGAGAGAGAGAGAGAGAGAGAGAGAGAGAGAGAGAGAATGAGGTTTAAAAGTAAGAGCAATGAATCAAAAACGAAACATCGAACATAAGATGAAGAAAGAAGGAGAAGGAAGAAGAGGAGAAGAAGAAGAAGAAGAAGACAAAGAGGAAAAGGGAGGAAGATAACTGGAAGGGAGAGCGGGGTGCGGTGTGAGGGAGACAGAGGGAGGGAAAGACGGAGAGAGAGAGGGAGAAAGAGAGAGAGAAGGGGAAGGAGGGAGGGAGGAAGAGGGAGGGAAGGAGGGAGCTGAGTCAGCGTACTCTCCTTGTTTACGATGGGTTTACACCGTCCAGAGAAAGAAGTAACTGCAGGAAAAAGCTCACGAGATAGTTAAGGAAACGTCTTTAGGTGGAATCTATATATTTATCCCGCGAGAAAGAGAGAGAGAGAGAGAGAGAGAGAGAGAGAGAGAGAGAGAGAGAGAGAGAGAGAGAGAGAGAGAGAGAGAGAGAGAGAGAGAGGTGGGTGATGGTGTATGGTGAATGATGAAGCTTGGTCAAAAACACACACACGCACACACACACACGATAAAGATATATGTTCTCTCTCTCTCTCTCTGTCTCTCTCTCTCTCTCTCTCTCTCTCTCTCTCTCTCTCTCTCTCTCTCTCTCTCTCTCTCTCTCTCTCTCTCTCTCAACGATTGTCATGTACGTACACACAATGGGATTTTCGGACAAGAATTTCGACAATGGCCCGGGTCTGTCCTTTACTTTTCGAGGTAAATTGGGTCACTTTTCGGGAGAATCTTCAAGAGGGATTAACTTTCCTCTTGGTACTCTTATTTTTCTCTCCCCTCCTCCCTC
>JAPQNM010000028.1:3006530-3016530 GCA_029783475.1 Metacarcinus magister | reverse complement strand
GAAAATAACGACAACAACAACAAAAAAAGACGAAAGGAAAGCAAGAAAGAAAAAATAAATAAAGGTGGTACATTTTCACAATAACTTTCGAAATTGAGAACAGAAAACAGAAAGAACAAAAAAAACAAATAACACCAAACGAAACCAAACCAACAACAACAACAACAACAACACATAAATAAAAAAAGAAAAACACCGAGAAGGGAAAGTGAAAACAAAGAATAAATAAAGAAAAAAAATGAAAAAAAAAGATACAGGAAATGAGATCAAGGCGAGGAAAACACTTCTGGGAAAATAACTTCGGAAACAAACAACAACAAACGCGAGGGAAACAAAACACTGAGGAGGAGGAGAAGAACGAAGGAAGCAACACAAACAAAAAGGAAAGGTAAGACAACAAACAAATGTAGAGGGGAAGAAAATGGGGAGGAGGAGGAGGAGGAGAGAGGGGGGGATGACTCAAGACGAAGGAAAGTGAGGGAGTAGGAGTAGGAGGAGGAGGAGTAGAGGGGACAGTGAGAGATAGAAGGAGAGACGTGATTAGCCCAGAGTGATTAGGTATGTAAATTAATGTTAAGTCGATCAAACTGAGCTCGCTATAGAGTCGCAACACTCCAGCAGCGTCTTCAGTATCTGGAGTAATTAGGGTCAAAATGGTCTGGCGGCGTTGCAAGGAGTACGCCGGGGCCTAATCCAGCGTGATCAGCCCCTAAGGCCTTTTGATGGAAGGCCCAATATCCAATATAATGGTTCTCATCCGCCAAAATACATGACTGCTAACCTCCGCCCCTCCGTAGCGTCACGTCCGGAGGGAAAAACAGCCTCAGCTTATTTGTATATATAAGAGAAAGGGAAAGGTGATGAGGCTGACGACCGGGGTGCTGTAGGGCTTCTCTCCATGCTACCGTCACTGCTACTGTCATCGCCTTCGTCATCCTCTCCTTCATCCCTCACTCACTCCATCCTCCTCCTTCTTCTTCTCCTCCTCCTCCTCCTCCTCCCAAGATCCAGCCTCGCTTTGAATATTCGGTCCCTGCCAACTCAAGCTTAAAGACTTTGTTAAACCTCTTCTTTGGCGTCTTGGACTGAATACAATATCGGCGGCCAGTTTGGAGGGGAACATGTGGCATTCTGAGCAAGAGTCCAACACAGGAAAATAAAGATAGAGATAGAGAGAGAAGGGAAAAAAAGGTAAAGGTTGCGGTGTTTCGGAAAAAAGGTCTTTATTGATGAAGATTTGTTGAGATAGATTTGCTTTGTGGTTTGTTTCCTGAAGAAGGCTCCTGAAGGGGTATTGGCGGCCTGTTATATCAAGGTTGTTTTGCAGAAGTAGGCTGTTTTTCCCCTCTTCCCCCCCCCCTCCCCCAAAAAAAAAAGTCTTGTGTGGCTTGGGAATCATTCGTTATTTTTTCTTTCTTTTTTCCAGTAGGTGATGTAAATTTTTGTTGTAGTTTTCAGTTTTTTGTGTGTTTGTGTTTATTTAAAGGTGGCCTCCAGGGGTTAATTGTTGTAGATTTCTTTGACGAAACTTGGCGAAAAAATTTAAAAAGTTATATAAAATAGTTGTCACTGAAAAGGACCAACAATCAAGGAAGAAATATAAAAAATAAAAACATTTTGGTCTAAAAAAAAAAAGCAACTCTAATTATATAACGGAAAACTTAATGAGAAATATCTAATTGAAGAAAATGAGAGAAAAAAACCTCATAATCTTACAAATAATGAGATAAAAAATACGTCAACAAACTCTTCTTAAGCTGGAAACAATGGTAAGTCTCTGGCATCTGTTATTTTTTGGGGAAGGGAAAAAAACGTAGGAATAAAAAAGATAAAAAGGAAAAAAATAATATGGTACCCGATTCTACTTTTTTGGGGAAACGGTTGAGTGAGTGACGATGTGTTAGCGTTGTTGTTGTTGTTGTTGTTGTTGTTGTTGTCATTGTTGTTGTTGTTGACAATAATGGTGCATCTGTGCGTTTAGATTTTGTATGTTCGTTCGCGTGCCTGACTTGCATGAGGGTACGTTGTGTGTGTGTGTGTGTGTGTGTGTGTGTGTGTGTGTGTGTGTGTGTGTGTGTGTGTGTGTGTGTGTGTACATTTTTTTTCTGACTGACGGAGATAATGAATGAGTGAGTGAATGAGTGAAAGAAAGAAAGAAAGAAAGAAAGAAAATACAAAAACACAAGGCGTCCCCCCCCTTCCCCCCCCCCATTTCCTTCCCCTCCTAACCTTCCCCTCACCTCCACTACCTTCCCCCCCGTGACAACCCATGCATTAAACTGTCCAGGCCACAACCCACTGCAGACATTCTCCTTCTCATGCCCGCTCATGTCTCATACACCCCCCCCCACAACACACACACACACACACCCACACACACACACACACACACACACACACACACACACGAGACAATAACATACATTTTCGCATCAAAGCACTACTACTACTACTACTGAAAATGACACAACCAGAGAGAGAGAGAGAGAGAGAGAGAGAGAGAGAGAGAGAGAGAGAGAGAGAGAGAGAGAGAGAGAGAGAGAGAGAATGATAAAAATGTAGCCGATCATTTGGTATTCTGCATAATAAGGGAATGGGACCACTGAGGCAGGAGGCACCCTGGGCGTGCCGCGCGTTCAGATGCACACCTCTGTAAACACCTGCACCACCACCACTGCGCCTCCACACCCGCACCTCACCCCCGCCCCCCGCACCCCTCCAGTCCTCCTCCTCCTCCTCCTCCACCCTCCCTTCCCTCCAATGCCGTCGTCGTGCTCTGTTCCTCCACTTCCAAATCCAGCTCTGCCTCCGATTTGGGACACTCCTCTTACCTCCTCCTCCTCCTCCTCCTCTTCCTCCTCGACCTCCAAGGAAGAATTTGTGGTATTTGAATATAAAGTAAAAGCAAAGAGAAATAATTTGTGATATAAAACAATAAATGTAAACTTTTTTCCGCGTTGAGAGAGAGAGAGAGAGAGAGAGAGAGAGAGAGAGAGAGAGAGAGAGAGAGAGAGAGAGAGAGAGAGAGAGAGAGAGAGAGAGAGAGAGAGAGAATCTTGTTAAAAAGTGCAATAATTGAAATTATAATAACATGAGGAGGAGGAGGAGGAGGAGGAGGAGTACAATGAAGCAAATACTACTACTAATTGTAATTCTTTTTACTACTACTACTACTATTACTATTACTATTACTACCAAATTCCCAACACTCTTTCCCCTCACCACACACCTACACCGCTTTCCCCTCACCCACTCTCATTCCCTCCACACCCTAGAGAGAGAGAGAGAGAGAGAGAGAAAAAAAAAAAAGGAATCACACTCAAACATAGACCAGAGAAGAACATAACATTTCTCTTCATTCAAACACTACTAACCTCCACCACACACACACACACACACACACACACACACACACACACACACACACACACACCACTACTCTTACTCTCGCAACACAAACCTTAACAAAAAAAAACACATACACACACACCCACACATACACATACACACACCCAAAACACTGCCTCACCCAAGGGCTCAACACCACTGCAACTTCCACAACAACAACAATAACAGTAAGAGATGGGAGGGCATATGCAGGCGTGGAGTTAAGGAGGAGTGGAAAGTGTCCATTCACACGACTGACGAAGGGAGTGGAGTGAGGGGAGTGAGGGCGAGTGAGAGGGAGAGAGAGGGAGTGCAATGAGAGGGAGGGAGAGGATGAACAGAGGCGTAGAATGAGTGAAAGAGAGGATGAGGAGGAGGAAGGAAGGAAGGAAGGACGGGGAAGAGAGACAGGAGTGATAAAGATAGGAATGGAAGGAATGGAGAAGAGAAGGAATATAACAGGAGGATTAATTAAAAAATAGAGGAGAAAGAGAAGACGAATGAGAGAGAAGAAAGAAAAAAAAATGTAAAGCAGAGGACACATTAGACGTAGAAACAACTTAAAAGAAAGTGAACAAAGGAGAAGTGATAGAACAGGAGAAGAACAAACACGAGATAGGGAATGAAAGAGAGGGTGACAAAGAAGAGAGGAGAGGAGAAGAGAAGAGAGGAGAGGAGAGGAGAGAGGAGAGAAGAGAACAAAGAGAAACGAAGGAAGGAAAGAAGAGAGGACGGAAAACAAAACAAATACGAGTAAGCAAGAAAACGACAAGATGGGAGGCTGTATAGGAGGAAGAAAAGGGAGAAGTAAAAGGAAGAAGAGGAGGAAGAGGAGGAGGAGGAGGGTAAGTGGGGGTAAGGGGGGGGCTGGCCATACCCTAATGATTGCCAAGCGTCAGAAGGAAGAGCGCTAACTCCGCCCGGAGGATTAGAAGAGAAAAGCTACTTAACAAATTTGAATCTCAGATAAACACTAAAAGCTCAGAGGAACATTTCGTCACTAAAAGGATCACGGGAGGAGGAGGAGGAGGAGGAGGAGGAGGAGGAGGAGGAGGAGGAGGAGGAGGAGGAGGAGGAGGAAGAGTAAGACACATGGAGGAGAAACAAGAGGTGGGGGAAGACAAGAGGGAAGATGAGACGAGAGGTAAAACACACACACACACACACACACACACACACACACACACACACACACACACACATACACACTGAAGGAAGCTAAAGTATTGTAACCTATCAAAAGCTGAACATTAACTACGAGAGAGAGAGAGAGAGAGAGAGAGAGAGAGAGAGAGAGAGAGAGAGAGAGAGAGAGAGAGAGAGAGAGAGAGAGAGAGAGGAAGACTCCGATAATGGACCAGAGAAGCGAGTAGAAAGATTACTTAAGACTTTTAACTAATGGTTACTTATTGATCCAACTCCTCCTCCCCCCCCCACAACAGTGTACCCTTCGATCCCCCTCCCCACCCCCCATACACTATTTTTAACGGATCTCCCACCACACTACTATACAGAATAGGATCCATTTACAACACTATGGGATCCTCCACTACACTATATAGGAGTGGAAACATCCCATACATTATTTCAAAACACCTCCCACTACTTTATACACACAAAGGCACCCATTACACTATACTGAAGGGGGTTATAATATACTAATTCAATAGAAACAATACCCACTACAATAACCTGAATTGGGGGGGGGGACACGTAACCACTACACTACACCCACACAAATGGTACTTACTACACTTTACAGAAGGGGACACCCGACACACTATACTGAAGGTGTGGGTGTAAGAGGAGGAGGAGGAGGAGGAGGAGGAGGAGGAGAGGCGCCACTGCTGCCACAAAAATAGAGCACAACAAAGAAATTTAGACTCACCACCAGCATCGTCTTTTGGGGGGCGCGGGCGTGTCAGAGGAAGGCAAACACGTACCTGAAACACAAACAAACAAACAAATGAATAAAACAACAGAGCAATACGTGAGCCTTCCCACTCTCTCTCTCTCTCTCTCTCTCTCTCTCTCTCTCTCTCTCTCTCTCTCTCTCTCAACCGCCACCACCACCACCACCACAAATAAATAAACATACAAACAAACAAACAAACAACAAAACAAAACAAAACAGAGACAACACACACACACACACACACACACACACACACACACACACACCACACACCAAACAACAACAATAACAATAACAATAACAATAACAAAAGGAAAACAAAAACAAACATTACTACTACGAACACGAACACGCACACACACACACACACACACACACACACACACACAGAAAAAACAACTTACAAAAACAACTTAAACAAAACACATTTCTTTAAATAATCATCTAAGTAAAAGTAGAAAATAAAAAGTAATAAAAAAAAAAAAAACATTATTACACCCCATTATTTTGTCTATTAATCACCTTGAAAATATACAATCAAACTGTATAAATATTAATAACACGAGGACAAAGAACAACTGTATCTTTATTACTAGTGAGGAGGGAGGGTGAAGGAGGCGCCGACGAAGGGAGTACACGGGGAGTCCTTCCTTGACCTTCGGCAGCAGTAATAGTGGTAGGAGGAGGCGGTACAAAGGGTGAGAGTGTGAGGGAATTCTCTCTCTCTCTCTCTCTCTCTCTCTCTCTCTCTCTCTCTCTCTCTCTCTCTCTCTCTCTCTCTCTCTCTCTCTCTCTCTCTCTGTTCTGTTTGTAGCCCTTTCCTCTCGCCTCTCCTCCTCCGCCTTCTCTTTCCTCTTCCTCCCTCTCACCCTTCTTCCATCCCTCCCTCCCCTCTCCTCCTCCTCCTCCTCTCCCAACACCAAAATCATAAAATATCACCATCAGACTCGAGCTACTTCAAGCATTGCCTAAATTCTATAGAGTCCCAGAACATATGAAAAACATAATTTTCATATCAAAAAATTCTTATTCAGATTCGTCTTTGATAGGAAGAAGGAGCCGCAGACCCTCCCGACAAACGCCAACTCAAGATTGAAGTCGAAATAATTTGCAAATGAAAGCGGCTGGATCGTGAATGGATTTGAAAATAAACGTCGAGGGTAAACATGAATTCCCAATCACAGACGAGGGAATAAAACTGGGGAGGAGGCTACTGGGCTCCGGCTTTTATGGCTGCTGGAAACCGCTTTAATAGAACCCCCAGAAAAGTTATCAAATAGTGTCACGTTTATTGTTACCGCCGCTATGCTGTTGTCGCCGCCACCGTCAAACTTCACTGCTGAATAAATGAACAGAACCGAGGCGCTTCGTACGGCCGGGAGGAGGAGGAGGAAGAGGAGGAGGATGAGGATGTGCAGGGTGTTCCTCACTTCCCCCGGGTGTATGTGTGTGTGTGTGTGTTGTTGTGTTGGTGTGTTTGTCCTTCCTGACCCTGCTGAGTGAGTGCTGAGTCTCGTGTGGATGCTGCAGTGGTGGCGTGGTGCTGATGGAGCTTGTATGTGTAGCTTCGTGTAGTTATAGTACTCATCTGGTGTTATGAGAGGGGGGGCGGGGGGCGGGGGGGGTTCTCAGTTTTTGGTTTTAGTGTAATAATGTAAGTGTTGGGATTTTTGGTTTTCTTCAGTGTTTTTTCTTCCTTCGTTGTGGCGCTGCGATTCTTCATCAGCTGTTTGTCGCCAAGCACTTCCCGCCTTCGTCAGACAGACACACACACACACGGACAGACAGACAGACAGCCTTGACATCCTCTAGCAGCCACCAACACATACAGCCCCTAGTTAGGACACACACACACACACACACAACACACACACACACACACTCTCAGCAAGTTCCAACGTCGGACCACGCTCGGCCACCCCACTCTACGCTGACTGCACTCCTCTCTCTCTCCCTCTCTCCCTCGCCCTCTCGCAAGGCTCCAAGGGTCGCCGAAGTGGACGGTACCATCGACATGTTAAATTAACCCACTTTCAGGCATTCCTGTTAATGATTTACGCCTCAGGGACGAATAGTGTGGCGGCGGCGACGGCGGCGGCAATGTCGGTCACTTAGCAAAACAAAGGCGGTGCTCAGTGTGACGTCCTGCACCTCTTAGGCCGGTCATCGATACCCTATTTCCGCTCTACACTTCCACACCAGCAGCCGGCCCGTGTCCCCTCCATCCTCTCCCTCTCCCTCTCTCTCTCTCTCTCTCTCTCTCTCTCTCTCTCTCTCTCTCTCTCTCTGGTCCCCTCACGCACACACAACTTAGCTGGTGTTTAGATTTCAGACGCTCCCCGCCTCCACCCCGTCAAAATGAGAAGGTTGCCAAGCCGGCCGTCGCTGCCTAAGACATCTTTGTGTTAATCACGCCCTGCTCCCCGTAAATGCCCGCGCCGTCCCTACATTAAGAGCCACCACCACTGCCGTCTACAGAGTATTGATTGTCGCCCAAAACCCATCACCTCCTACTCGTGTGAACTGGTGCTGTCGACGAAGCAAACTGTGAGGGCGTCTTTCGCAAAAACTCCTGCGAATATTAATATGATTTGAGGCACGGACGCAGCATTGCGAAACGCCCTCGAACAATTGGAACCATTTTCACATCTGATTACGTTCATTCCATAAGAAATGCCAGATTCCTGCTGAGAATACATTAAGGCAAGTTTATACCAATCAGGACTGTAAATACAATGATGCTTCAGCGACAACACTGCAAACTCCACACTCCCGTCTACACAAGTGTCACCTTCGAAAATTTTGCGAATCTGATATTAATTTCCGCACATCCCTCGGGAAACTCCTGGCGGGGAGTGTTCCGGCGGAGGCGCTACATTGTGTGGGTGACAATTCCCCCGATGAACCAAGCCGCGAGTCCTAAAAAGCAAGCGACAAAAATACTCCGGCAGACGAGCGTTGGCAACTGGCGTCGTCATAGGTAAACAAAACCTATCAGAAGGGACAACAACGTTACTCTCTCGATGCAACCCACTGCCAGAAGGACCGTCTTGCCCTCGCACCGACAAGGGGGAATGAACCTCACGTTGTCTGTACATAAGGTCGATAAAGAGGCTTCCCAGAGTTTATAAATGAGGAACCAAGCACTCTGTATCGAGTCCATGTGTTGTTTATGCAAGCGATGCTGGTGTCTCCGGTGATTATAAATTGAATTTCGTCGTCTTTCAAAAACCTTCCAAGGCTCGGATTTTTTAAAAAGCTCCCCGACTTTACTGATTGTTCAAAGCCCCTGTTTTTGTTTTGCTAATTGACGTGGAAAGCAGCACCGAAAAAAGCGTCGTTACCCAGCCCTCGTGACCCCGTTAACACGCTCGTCATCACTTCATCGTCAATCGCACGTTCGCGCTTCACAAGAGAACATTCGTAATTACGGGTGGCGCAACGTGAGACGCCCCGCCGTCACCGCCACCACCACCACCGCCGCCGCCACGCTGTCCTCGCTGCCTGCCCGGGAAGATAAACAAACAAGCAAACTGAGAGTAAATAAATAAACAAACAGACAAATAAATGAATATACACAAACAAACATACCTCCACAGAGACGAATAGATAGATAGATGGATAGACGCACGGAGGGATACAGATAGATAGACACCCACCCACACACACACACAGACAGACAGACAGACACACACCAATAGACAAAACACACAAGGAGACACACATAAAATCACACATTCCCTCGGCAGTAACACCTCAGGAGCAACACAACACAATGCAAAACTTCACCCTTCCCTCACCCCCACCGCCACCCCCCAAAAAAACACACACACCCTCCCTGCAACCCATCAACACTTTACGTACTTTCAACAACGCACTTTCTGTTTTGTACTTAAGAACGAGTGTGTCATGGCAGATGAGTACGTTCCTAACCCTCCCTCAGCGCCTCCTCCAGGTGATGGCACACACACAAGGGCTCTCAGGCAAGCACGTCACAGTTACCCTAGCGAGGCTCACCCCTTAGAACACCCCTTAATAGTCAACCTCACCGCTAGAGAGATCGAACCGCCGACGTCTCCCTCAAACCAATAAAAAAGGGGATGATGGGGGTGGGTGGAGGAGGAAGAGGAGGAGGAGGAGGAGGAGGAGGAGGAGGAGGAGGAGGAGGAGGAGGAGGAGGAGGTGGGAGGGGAAACGGAATACTAATATAAAAAGGGAGAGACAGAGACCGTGATTAAACAGTTACACTTCTCTGTTACTTCTTGATGCTACGTTAATTAACTTTACCTGGGGGAGTCGAGGGGTCATTTAGGACAGGTAATGCTTTGTTACAGATGGAGAGGAGGTGAAAGCCGCCCTTTGAGATGAAAACTGAGACTCCTGACGATACAGAGAGAGAGAGAGAGAGAGAGAGAGAGAGAGAGAGAGAGAGAGAGAGAGAGAGAGAGAGAGAGAGAGACGTGAGTGCGGGAAGGAATTAGTGTGAGGCGAGCGTTTGGTGGGAAGCAAGTGAGAGGTGTGAGTGAGGAGGGTGGGAGGGAGGTGAGCGCGGAAGGAGGGATGTGAGGGCGGCGGGAGGAGTGGTGAAGGAGTGAATGAAGGGACTGAGGGAAGGGAGAGGTAGGTGAGGGAGGCGGACGATTGAGAGAGCGAGTGAAGGGAGAGAAGGGACTGTTTGAAATGCAAAAGGGATATGGA
>JAPQNM010000028.1:2999030-3001530 GCA_029783475.1 Metacarcinus magister | reverse complement strand
CCTCACCCTTCACCCCTACGTGTCCCCATCGTCCATGTTCGGTTCACGTGACAAACAAAAGGAACGAAAACATTACACACACAACCATTTCTGATATTCAGGTGAGCAGGGGGACGAAAACACCTTTGCGTGACACCACCTTAAACACACGCTGTCTAATGCTCTTGTGGGGGAGGGAGGGGACGGGGAGGGGGGAGGGGTCAGGTGGGGAGCCTCAAGGTGGTCTGAATGAGGGGAAATCAGACTCTTGACAAAATTCACCTCACCTGTCCCCTCCCTCTCCCTCCCCAGCCAATCAACAGGTGAGTTTTGTTTATACCTTAATTATGTGGTTATGTAAGGTGACGTTTGACCTCTGCGTGCACCTTGGGAAGTCTTTACCTGCACGACGACCTCTTAATAACACTATGAAGGGTAATGAAGTTAATTGGTCCAGGTGAGAGACAGGTAAGCCCTCCCCCCGCCCCCCTTTAAGACCCAGCCAAACACCTGTCCAAACTTTGCATTGAGATGATATAAATAAGGATGTTTGTTTGGTCTTATACCTTGAGGCTTTATTAATGAGATCGCGTCAGTCAGGTAAGCTCAGAAGGGAGGGAAGGGTCATGTAACGAGCTGTGGGCGATTAGCTTTATAATGCCGCGGGTAATTACTGATCCAGCGTGAGAGCGTCGTGTCACGCCTCGCTGAGTACTGACCCACACACACACACACACACACACACACACACACACACACATACACACACACACACACACCAAATGATAAAAAAGACATAACACCCAGAAACATAACCCATTCCTATTTTAACGACACACACACACACACACACACACACACACACACACACACACACACACACACAAGCCCCCACCCGTACCCTCACCACCCTACGCCACCCCACACGCACAGGTAAATAAGTAAGGTGGGCGGACAGGTGGGCTTGTGAGGACTGCCCGGCGTCCCCCTGGTAAAGGTTACACATGGAAGTTTCAAAGTGTGGCTCTTGATTGTCACGTTTCTTCCCCCGCCACACACGCGTCCCTGCGGAGTCACGAGAAGGTTAGTGTGCATTATTTACGTGGCCCTTGCTGTTTGTGGCTTCTCTCCTTGCCTGTTTGTGTGTGTGTGTGTGTGTGTGTGTGTGTGTGTGTGTGTGTGTGTGTGTGTGTGTGTGTGTGTGTGTGTGTGATGTGAAAGTTAAAAAAAAAAATTGGTGATGGTATATTTTCACTTGTCTATTTTTATTTCTAAGTATCATTGACTAAGATCAAAATAAATAGAAGAAAAAAAACATCCAATTCTGATTAAAATATTAAGGTTTTCAGTACATCACCACCTCCTCCTCCTCCTCCTCCTTCAGTAGCACCTTAGCCAAACACCCCACAGGAAGGACATTACCTGAAGGCGACGCTGCAGGTGAACAGAGGAGACAACAACTACCTGATAGAGGCCACGTTGATTTTGAATACACCAAAACACGCTAATCACAACCCAAAGGAATCGAGGTACAAGGTCTATTTTCAAACACCCTTTCCGGAGTCAGCTGTTGCATGGTCACCTGATTATGTCTAAGGGTGATAATGGTCCTGTTTTAGGTTTTTTCTATAAGAGTATCGGCCTTATTACAGGTGTGGGTTAGGCGTGTGTGTGTGTCCCGATAGCCACACACACACACACGCGCACGCACACACACGCACACGCACACGAGTCTCCTGGTGGTGTGCGTGACTATCAAACATTGTGTGTCGTTTAAGCATGTCATTGTCAAAAAATAGGAAGAGGAACAGTCATGTGTGTGTGTGTGTGTGTGTGTGTGTGTGTGTGTGTGTGTGTGTGTGTGTGTGTGTGTGTGTGTGGAAATATGTATTGGGAGGTAGTGTGGATTGATGAGATGTAGAGGTAAGTAAGGGGAAGAAGGGGAGGGAAGGGAAGGGAAGGGGAGTAGCTGAGAGGGGAGGGAAGGGGATGAGGGTGAGGGGAAAGGAGGGGAGTGACCCATATTGACACTATACGGTACTTCCCTCTACTCACTACTTCCCCTCCCTTCACCCTCCCCCCCCTAACAGGAAATATTACCGAGGGGAGGGTGAGGGGTAAGGGAAGGGGAGAAAGGGGGAAGAGAGGTATTGGGGGTGATTTGTACATATTGTCTCTTATGATTACGTAACACACACACACACCCACACACACACACACACACACACACACACACACACACACACACACACACACAGACACACACACTACAACAATGAGAGAGAGAGATAGATAAAAAAAAACAAGGAAACTTTTAATGTAAACCAGAAAAATATATAGGTAAAAAAAGAGAAAGTTAGACAAACAAGAAAATACGTAATAAAAAAAAGAAGAGAGGAATGAAGGTTTGTGTGAGCAAGACTCGTAATTATGTGTCTGAGGGGTATCAGAAGGAGTGTTGGCGTGCCTGTGTGTGTGTGTGTGTGTGTGTGTGTGTGTGTGTGTGTGTGTGTGTGTGTGT
>JAPQNM010000028.1:2984030-2996530 GCA_029783475.1 Metacarcinus magister | reverse complement strand
GAGAATCATAGATAACAGACACAGAAAAAAGACCAACATCAAGTACTAGACAAAACACGATACATGAAGAGGAGGAGGAGGAGGAGGAAGAGGAGGAGGAGGAGGAGGAGGAAGAGGAGGAAGAGGAGGAGGAGGAGGAAGGGGCACAGGTTATCTCCAGGTGTATCGTTTCCATGATGATTAAAGGTCATGCACGAAACAATTAAACGCACACACACACACACACACACACACACACACACACACACACACACACACACACACACACACACACACACACACACACACACACACGACAAAAAAAAACACGGCGACCAAACACACAAAACAAAACACAACAAAAGAAATGAAGGATGATGAAATATAAAAAAAAGAGAATGAGAGAGAGAGAGAGAGAGAGAGAGAGAGAGAGAGAGAGAGAGAGAGAGAGAGAGAGAGAGAGAGAGAGAGAGAGAGAGAGAAATGAGGTATAGTATGTAGTACCCCCTTTTCTCTCCTCACCTGTAGTCACCCCTTCCCTCCCCCCCCCCTCACACCCACTACAACTTTGATACACCAATCAGGGATGAGATGGCACGTGGTTGACAGCACGTTGCACCTCCTTCAATATGCAAGTTCCGATGACCTTTCCACGCTAGCTGCTAAGATGGTGTTTTAGTGTGTGTGTGTGTGTGTGTGTGTGTGTGTGTGTGTGTGTGTGTTTCTCTCTGGTAAGATTTCTTTTCTCATTTATCTTCCTTATCTTACTCTATTCTACTCTATTCTCTCTCCCTCTCCCTCTCTCTCTCTCTCTCTCTCTCTCTCTCTCTCTCTCTCTCTCTCTCTCTCTCTCTCTCTCTCAGATGCAAAAGTAATGGCGGTAAGATGTGAGCCAATTAGCCACACGGAGCACCACTGACGCCGGGTCGCGGTGTATTCGTAAAACATTGACTCACTCTAATTACCTGGAACACTGCAATATTGACCGGCGGTGATTACACGAAGCACGTAATGACCTTTGTCTACTTGTTCCACGTCGCCCTCAGGTTCTTGCGCCTCTGGAATGCCTCTCTTAATTGTCTAATAAATCAGTTAGGGTCTCCAAATGGCAATGCCTCAAAACCCTGCCTTACACACCTTGCATACCTGGGTTAATTATGGACGAGGTGAGGTGATTGTGGGAACACTTGGCCTTTTTTTTTCGTCTTCTTTCCAGTGTGTAATTGCTAAGTGTTTTTGATATATTTATAAATTCTACTTGATGGAGTTTAAATCTATTCTACTGTTTCTAATGGATGTGTTAGTGTATTCCTCTTATATTCCCTTCATCTCTTAACCAGTATGAATTCTTAACTACGTAATGAGAGGAAGAAAAGAGGTTTGTGCATTAAAAAAAAAATATTAATGTACTTTACAGCTTACCTCCCCCCTTACCCCCCCTTGATAACCCATGACCCACCATACACACACAAGCTAACACCCACCCATCTGGAACTCACGCCCACAGCCACCCACAGACACCCACGCCCAACTTTTTGCTAAATTAGAGAGAGGATCTGATGGGTCTCGCCTTATCTATGGTTAGCTTGGCGTGGAAAAAGTTAAAATCGGTAGAAAATTCCAATTTCCTAGAGCAGAGATATTGGCTAAATTGGGGGATCAGTGATATTCAGTGTGTGTGTGTGTGTGTGTGTGTGTGTGTGTGTGTGTGTGTGTGTGTGTGTGTGTGTGTGTGTGTGTGTGTGTGTGTATGCAAGAAGGGTATACAAAAAAAAGTGCGAGAACAGGCAGAGAGACGGACACACACACACACACACACACACACACACACACACACACACACACACACACACACACACATGAAATAACATCGAGGTCAAATTTCTTAATTAAAATCAAATATTCTCAAAAAGGTCAACAACGACAATGATTCACCAAATAGAAAAAAAATCTTAACTTATTCATGACAACAATAAACACACACACACACACACACACACACACACACACACACACACACACACACACACACGCACACAAAAGTCAAACACGTGAACTTCATTTTAGAGTTAAAGAAAAAAAAATATATACACGATTATACTTAACATGAAAAAATATAAAACATCTCTTACGAAACGCATTACTTCATTAAATTCAGAAACCACATGTGTTGCTTGTACCTGTTGATTAATGTCTACCTGTACAACCCTTAATCTTACCTGGGCAGACTACAGCATCCACCCTACACCTTCCCTTATCATACAGGTGAGGAGCAAGCACACACCCACACACCTGGTCACACTTTGAAGACGTGAAGGAAGGAAGACAAAGAATCACACATCTTAGAATTGAACACAGTTTGCAACACCTTTCATTTTACACTTTTAACCTGTCTTCTCAAGCCCCAAGACGCGATACACGAGACACACACTATAAAACACTGCCGCCTACATGCCCCGCCCAATTCTGCCCAACTCCGCCCTGTTACCCTACCCTCCCTAGCCCCATCTTACACCCACACTTACTCCATACCCCATCCTACCCAGTCTCCCTTACCTACTGCCTACCTCAGTCTTGCCCCAGCCCACCCCGTCACCCCCGCCCCGCCCCGCCCCTGCCCCGCCCGCTAGTCTGTTACCTAAGGGCGGGCGTACATGATTGAGGAGTGTGTGAGCGGCGCCAGGACCCGCCCCTACTTGGCTGGGAGCTGGGCAGGTGAGGGCTGGCGACACCTGGCGGGAGACTAGAATTCCACCTTCAGCAGTTTCTATGCCCGAAGGAAGCTGACTAATCGAAGGTGGAACGGGAGGAAGGTAAGCTGAGATAAGGTTAAATTTGTGTGTTTAAATGGTTAGGTAAAGAGAGGAGGATCGGTGTAAGGGAAGACAGGTAAACAGGTTAAAATGTGGGTGTACTGTGAGGTGAAGCCAGGTAGGAATATTGTTTAAAGAAGCGGAAGTGAGCGGGTTGTGGTGAGAAATTTATGTGGATGTACATTATGATAAAGACAGGTGTGAATTAAGGTGAGGAGCATGTGATTAATATCCAGGTGAGAATCTGGAGTGAGTAAGACAGGTGATAGTGAAGACTCAGGCGCTCCGGTGACGGCAGGGGAAATAATCTTACTCACACGGTTAAGAATAAAGATATAGAAGACAAACCAGAGCAGGGAAAAAAAACAAAACCATGGAAGCATTCACGTTTTAAACACGTCACATCCTGTCTTGGGTGTTGAAGATGATTTACTAAATACACGAAAAGTACACTAAATCTTTTCCTATTCATTCCCAGTAAGATTTCTCTCTTCCCTTTCACTCTGGCCTTACCCAACACCCCCCAGACACCCCCCCCTTCCCTCCACCCCCCCCAGCGTAGAATGATAAGTGATATGTGTTCTCCATTAAGAAAAAAATGTTTGAGGTCAATATTTATTCGACCTCATTAACAAGAGAGCAATTTTATTAGCAATTTTCCTCCTTGTTAGGTGATCAAGGTTCCCTGAGCTGCCTGACACCGTGTTGGTTTTTGACTCTGTTAGGGAGGGAAGGAGGGGAGGAAGGGAGGAAGGGGGGGAGGGGAGGAGAGTAGATGGGGTAAGGAGGGGAGAAAGAAAGACTGACTAGTTTGAAAGTGAGATTCAGACGTAATTTTAATGTCTGTCCGTGTTTGTCTGTCTGTCTGTCTGTCTGTGTGTCTACAATGGTGATGATGGTGACTAGAGTGACTGTAACTATATGGTGTGTGATGGTGAGTGGTGAGGAGGGTGTGGTGATGGTGAGGGTGAAGGTCGAAGGAAGAGGAGGAAAGAGGAAGAGAAAGAGGGAGAGGAAACGGAGAAGGAATGGCAAAGCCGCCCTCAATTAGGCTTGTCTTCAGGAGGAGGAGGAGGAGGAGGAAATTAGAAAGAAGATGAGGACGACGAAGAAGAAGAAGAAGAAGAAGAAGAAGAAACAGCAGAACTAGGAGGATGAGAAGCAGGAAAGGCGTAGGAAAGGATGAAAAGGAGGAGGAGGAGGAGGAGGAGGAGGAGGAGGAGGAGGAGGAGGAGGAGGAGGAGGAGGAGGAGGAGGACTTTTGAGCCGTCTCAGTAATGTAAGATAAACATTCGAATTATCAAAGAATAAACACTTCTCGACGCTGGGGAAGGCAAGGCAGGTCGCTCTCCCGCCTCTCAAGGGCGTTACCTACACTAAAGATATATAAAAAAAAACCTACAGATATATTAACCAAAATAAGAAATAGTTTAGTCGCCCATCCGGTAAATTAATCGATAGAAAACGAGCACCAATCACGCCTCCTCCAACGTGTCAAAGTATCAAGTAAGATCGAGTTTCCAGTGTTGTCTAAGGTTCCTTTCGCCTTAGTGAGAGAGAGAGAGAGAGAGAGAGGAGAGAGAGAGAGAGAGAGAGAGAGAGAGAGAGAGAGAGAGAGAGAACCCAATCGTCTTTGTGCCTTCATTAATATAAAGGAGTTCTAATCCCCTATCGTGCTTAATTAAGTGAAAGAACTTCCAATCGTTTGTCTCTATATCCCCCAATCTCACACACACACACACACACACACACACACACACAGTAAGTGGCAGCTACATTTGTTCCATCTCTAACACACTTCTATTAACTGGATAAGGATAAGCCAAGGAATTGTCTGCTGGTTAGGGAGGGAAATGGATAATTTACCTTTATTGGAGAGTGAAAATTAAGGTGTGTCTGAGCCCCAGGTGTCACGGGGGGACCTACCTACCTGAACCCTGGCCCTTAATTGGGAACTCAGGTAGATGGAAGCACTTAAGAGTTAATTGTCAAAATATTCCTTTGAGTTAAATAAAAATAAGGTGAAGGTACGAAAATATGATTAGTAAAAATGATAAGAATACAATTGGGGTTTTGTTATTAATTCTGTTCTAGGGTTTGAAAATAGCTAACAGAAAGAAGAAAAAATAATAGTATATAAAGTGTATATTGAACATGAAAACACGATAATTGAACAAGATAGAAGTGAACTGAGGGATGGAAAATATATTGATTATAACACATTACTTATTTAGTCAACTGAGACTGCCGAGGAGGATAAAAAAAGAGGAGGAAAATGACTTATGAAGGTACTGTAAGCGAGAGAGAGAGAGAGAGAGAGAGAGAGAGAGAGAGAGAGAGAGAGAGAGAGAGAGAGAGAGAGAGAGAGAGAGAGAGAGAGAGAGAGAGAGAGAGAGAAACAAATACAGATGAAAACCTATTACAGAACCAACACATCTCCCCCCAACTCACCCCTACCTCACCTTCCCCCCCTTTCACCCCCCTCACCCCCGCACTCAATCAACCAAGAAAGTGGCCGCCACACAATTTTCAAAGTCTAATTCATCCCAGATCGCCGGGATTTTTAATTAGTTCCAAAAGTAAGAAATTGGAAAATTAATATTATGTTCATTACCAGGAAAGAAGCTATCACAATTTTTTCAGCCCATCTTTCTTAGAGGGAGAGAGATAGAGATAGAGAGAGAGAGACGCCCCCAGCACCGTCAGGAGGGAAGGAATGAGAGAGGGAAACCATCTACAGGGAATGGAGGTAAGTAGTTTGGGGGGTGGGGGTAAAAACGCCAGGAGGGAGGAAAGAGAAGTGAAGGAGTCTTTAGGGAGGGAGGGAGGAAAGGGTGAGGAAACTAAAGGGAGGAGAAATGTGGTAAGTGTGGAGGAGGAAAGAGGAAAGAAGAGCAAAGGAGAATATAAAGGGAGATATAAATGAAATGTATAATTTGGTTTTGTGTTAAAAAAAAATAATATTGACTCATTTGTTTAGTATTTCCAGACAAAGAGGATGAAGAACGAACGACAAAGAAAAAAAAATAATAATAATAAAGATAAAAGCAACACTTCCACGTGAATAAATAATAATAGTCAAATAATTAATAACTAAACACTATTTTCACATTATGATTTTCCTTCCTAAAAAAAAATAAAAAAAAAATAATTGATTGAGCTGCAACATCATCCTTAGCTTCCCAACGCACGCCTGACCGCCACCACCAGGAGGAGGAGGAGGAGGAGGAGGAGGAGGAGGAGGAGGAGGAGGAGGAGGAGGAGGCATCAGTCTCTGTTTATGCTTCCAGAGCCTCGCCAGATTAATGTCCGCCCATCTAGTGCTGCGGAGAGAACTTTACCCTAAATAAAACAGGCAAATACTGGCGGAGGAGTGAAGGGGAGACGCCGAGGAGGGATTCAAGGCCGCGCGTCCCTTCACAGCAGCGGCAGGAGGCGGTGAAGGGGCTGGACAGGGCGAGGATACAGGAGGAAAGGAACTGACGGTGACGGGAGGAAAATAAAATATGGAAAATGAAAACAAAATACTTGATACGACCGTGAGAGGAGTATTAGAGGAGGAGGAGGAGGAGGAGGAGGAGGAGGAGGAGGAGGAGGAGGAGGAGGAGGAGGAGGAGGAGGGCGTAACGTAGAGAGGAAAGTGCGTCCAACGAGCACCATCAGATAGGAGAGTCGCGCCGATGTTGACACACTGCAGCCATCCATCACACACACGCCCTGACACCCCCACCCCACACCCATCCCCACGCCCCCACAAACAAGCCAAGGCGCCGATATACCACCCACACCCAGTCGGCAGCGTGCGGCGTCCTTCTAACTCCTCGCCATCACCCCCGTTCCCCTCCCGGCCTCCCCCCGATGCTACCTTACCAAAAATTCCCTCTAACGACCAAATCAGGCCGGGCCGGCGGAAGGAACTCAAATAATAAACCATCCAGCGCGTATCAACAACCGCCCCCCGCCCCCCAGCCCCCCCCCTGCCCCCCCTCACGTTATTTATGGGAACTTATATCAAGCACTAATGATATTTACCGAGAAGAAAAATCCTAATTGGTCCATCACAACTTGTAACAGATGTCCCCTGGAGTGCAAAATGTCGGCTCCTTCTGTGATCCTTTTCCCGGCTCAGCTAAATGATATATAAGAGAAGGAGGTGCTGGAGGAGGAAGGAAGGGAGGAAGGGAGGAAGGGAGAGAGCGAGGGAAGGAGAGATAGAGGGTGTGGACGTTACGGTGACGAATTAGTAGCGCTAAGTAAGAGGCCCAGGAGGATGGTACAGAAGAATGCTTGATACATGTAGAAGGCGCTGACGAAGGGTGGAGAGAGAGAGAGAGAGAGAGAGAGAGAGAGAGAGAGAGAGAGAGAGAGAGAGAGAGAGAGAGAGAGAGAGAGAGAGAGAGAGAGGGTGCAAGTGAAGGATGTGTCAGTACTTAGAAGGAGGGGAGAAGGAAAATATGAATGATTTACCGAATGTGAGCCTTTAATGTCCTCAGACGCCCTTGTTTCCCCAATACCGTAGAGAGAGAGAGAGAGAGAGAGAGAGAGAGAGAGAGAGAGAGAGAGAGAGAGAGAGAGAGAGAGAGAGAGAGAGAGAGAAGGGAGGTTCAGTTGTGGTCAGCATCTCCACATCTGAGAACCAAACACACACACACACTCTCTCTCTCACACACACACACACACACACACACACACACATCTTCACTCAAGAGCTAAAACCCAAACCCGGAATCGCTTATGAATTCTTAGATGCTACCGAGACATCAAAACCTACCTAACTACCTACCTCCCCTCCTCCTCTCCCCTCACTCCGGCGGCGCTGTAGATGGATAGATAGATGGAGGAGCAATCTCAAGATCCACGGATTCCCTCTGAGATGCAGTGAGCGTTTAATTGCAGCACTTAGCATCAATTACAACGGCAATGTGATCAAAGTTGAGTTCGACTTAATTATTTACTGCCCCAATCTGGCCCTCTAACTGGTGGCGGCGAGGAGGAGGAGGAGGAGGAGGAGGAGGAGGAGGAGGAGGAGGAGGAGGAGGAGGAGGAGGAGTGGGTATAGGAGTGATAGGACAAAGAGAGGAGCTAGAAGGAATGGTTGATGTAGATAGGAAGTAAGAGGACCCACGAACATGTGATGAGAGAGAGAGAGAGAGAGAGAGAGAGAGAGAGAGAGAGAGAGAGAGAGATAGAGAGAGAGAGAGAGAGAGAGAGAGAGAGAGAGAGAGAGAGAGAGAGATTTAAAGAGAAAAGGAAGAAATATAAATGTGGAAAAGTGTGCAGAAGTTAAGAAGGGGAGAAGGAGAAGGAGGAGAAGTATAAGGAGGAGAAGGAGGAGAAGGAGGAAGAGGAAGAGGAGGACAAATTTGGATTTATTGGCAATATTGGTGTCATTCTCCCTTTTTGCCTTGAAGTTTCGCGGGTAAAAATAGGTCCATAGAAATATTTATGGATAAGACGACGGTAGGGGAGGAAGATGAGCCAGATAAAAAAAGAGAAAAAAAGAAAAAGAAAAAAGAAAAAACATACACGAGATTATGAATACTTTACTAGAAAAAGAAAGAACCTTGTCACACACACACACATACAGACACACACACATACACACACACACACACACACATTCCACCCCTTACTTCACAAACATACACGTTCATACATATCTTCCCGGCCGCCCCCCTCCCGCACACACACGCCCCCCCCACCGCCCCCCCCGCCTCGTCCACCATAAAACTATCAACGTGTGAGCCCAACAAAGTGTAAACAGCAATATAAAACAGGAAAAAACAACCCTTAGATAACTGTACGGGGCAGGACAGAAGAGTAAGAGGGAGGGAGGTAAGGGAGGGAGAGGGAGAAGGGGAGAGGGTAAAGGGAGAGAGAGCTAGCAGGGAATAGTTACCTTTCTCTTTCTCTCTCTCTCTCTCTCTCTCTCTCTCTCTCTCTCTCTCTCTCTCTCTCTCTCTCTCTCTCTCTTTCCTTTTCAAACAAAAACAAAAACAAATAAGAAAAAAAAGGGGGAAAAAAAGGGAGATTAAAGCGAATGCAAACGACATCCAAGTTGTTTCCTCCCCCCTTTCCCCCCCCTCTCTCTCTCTCTCTCTCCTCTCTCTCTCTCTCTCTCTCTCTCTCTCTCTCTCTCTCTCTCTCTCTCTCTCTCTCCCCCAGCGACAGATTGCACCAAAATAAAAGCAAAGCGGACGAAAAATAATAGCAAAAAAACAAACACATACACACACACAACAAAAAAACAAACAAACAGCAGCAACAGGAAAAAAGAAGGAAAAAAAAGGAAAAAAGTGCGGTAAACGGGTTCAAGAATCTCACGTTGTTTTGGGGGGCAGGAGGGGGGGGGGGAAGGGGGCTGGAGGCGGGAAAAATACGGGAACAGGAAAACACAAGGAGGGAAAAAAAAGGAAAATAAAAAGAGAAAGGAAAGAAAGAAAAGAAAAGAGAGGAGGGAGGAAAAAAAAGGGGAAAATCACGCTGAAAGATTGAGGCGCTTGGGATGAGAAAGTGTTGGTTCTTTGATTGTTTTATTGTTCTTTAGCGAGCTACAAACACCTCTTAACTTTAACCAGCACACACACACTACCACACTACCACCACACACTACCACCACACTCCACCACACACCACCTAATGAGCAGGCACGGGAAGGGTCTTTTAAGTATCCCTAAACCATTATCTTAAGAGTAACACAAGTAGGAAACAACAAGAAGCGGAAAAAACAGAAAAACAAGAAAACAGGAAAATAGGAAAACAAGACAACACAGCCATCTTTCTTCAAACAGCGCGTAACACATCCTCATTAAACAGCAACACTAAAAACAAGTACAACACTCACACATACATACAGAACACACACACACACACACACACACAAACACACATTAACATCCACACAGACTTCATCCCCTTCACAGACAGACATTTAGACACAGACACAGACAACTTCATTTCAACCCACACACACCCAACCTCTAAACAACAACACACACACACACACACACAACCCCTCACACACCTCACCCTTGTCTCCTCTCACCCCTACCCCCCGCCCCCCCCAGCACCACCAGCAGCAGAGAACTGGAGGACAGGCAGCTCAGTACACAATCTTTATTTTCAATGTCTTTGTTTTCGTAAACAATCGCAAGTTGTTTATTCCTTTCACACGATCAGACCACCCAGAGATTACCGCGTCGGGCACAGAGCCGCGATACTCCCCTCGGGCCTTGAGGGGAAACAAACCTTATGCCCTCGTGCTTTTGGGCTGGAAATGTTGTGCGGGGGTGCCGAGGGGTTACGGCGGACGGGGACTACATTCACTGTTTATAGCACAACTCTGAGGGGAAAAAAGGGGAAACACCTCAGCCTGTTTTGACTCAAGGAGGAAGGCGAGGAAGGCTGCCCCGGTTCATAATTGGCCTGTATTCTGCTATTTTAGGCTTCTGCTGCTGCTGCTGCTGTGGTGGTGGTGGTGGTGGTGGTGGTGTTCGAGTGATATGGTGTGTGTGTGTGTGTGTGTGTGTGTGTGTGTGTGTGTGTGTGTGTGTGTGTAAGAGAGGAGAAAAAAAAGGAAAAAGAGAGCGAGAGAGAGAGAGAGAGAGAGAGAGAGAGAGAGGAAAACATCCCGACATAAAGTATTAAGAGACATAAAAACAAATAAACTCTTTCTCTCTCTCTCTCTCATAAGTTTAAGTCCCACACACACACACACACACACACACACACACACACACACAAACAAAAGAGAAAGAAAGAGAAAGAAAAAAGAGAAAAAGCGTCACAACAACCCTATTCAAGGCGGCACTAAACTATAATCCTCCCTTATAATAGTAGTTCTAATAGCCACCATTAGCGAGTACGTTTTCTATCACACTCCTACACACACACTCTCATAATAAGGAAAAGAAGATGAGGGAGTCAATAAAGTGACGCATACATATATATATAGTACACTCATTTTAACACCTCAATCTACTCCTCTCCCCTCATTTTTAACACCATATAGATGTCTACCCTAAACACTTCCTATTTCTCCCCTCCCCCTCCTCCTCCCCCTCCTCCTCCTCCTCCTCCTCCTCCTCCTCCTCCATACTTGTCATCACCAAACCCGCAACATCCTCATCTTCTCACCCATACGAAATATCACATTTAACACCCCTAGCCCACCCACACGCCCACTCACGCTACCACCCACGTCACCCTTACTTGGCCACCCACCCCGCCCATACCTCAGGCCACCCACCTGGCACTGCACGCCCCCGCCCCCCATAGCACACACTAATAACAATATACACCAACAGTCTTACCAGCCATAACTCGGTGCCTTCCTGCATGTCTTTTTGTGTCCTTCGTCGTCGCCTTCAGGAGTGCAGCTGCAGTGTGTGTGTGTGTGTGTGTGTGTGTGTGTGTGTGTGTGTGTGTGTGCGTTATATTGCCATAAAGCTTCTATTAATATCATATAAACATGGAGAGTGTGATGGATTGCACTATTAGCAAATTGAGATCCTTAATTACAAGTATTTTTTCAGCCCTGAATGCAGATGTTTACTGTTTATATCTTAATTGAGGTGATTTATTGTGTTTAGTTCTGACATTATTACGAACATCAACGTTTGCAATACAGTAATTGGGTGAAAGGAAAGGCTTCATCACACGCACACACACACACACACACACACACACACACACACACACACACACACACGCACACACACACATACACACACACAAGCGTCAACTCTTTCCAAAAAACAGTCATTCACAAACAGCAATTTAGAAACTTTTATTTAGTGCCACTGAGGAGACTGTCCCGCAACCCTTGACCTCCCACACACAGCCATGTATTCTCTCTCTCCTTCCTTCTTCCCCAGCTCCTCTCCCCTCCCGTCTCTCCCTCCTTTCTCTCTACGTCTTATTCCTCCCTCCCTCCCTCCTCCTCCTCCCACGTCGCAGGGACTCTAAACACCGCGCACTGTATAATAAAAGTGACTTCAATATTCCATGACCGGGACGAGGCGGAGTGTTCCCAGACGAGCTGTGGTTGTCTCGTTGTGGCGGTAGAAACCCCAGGAGCCCCACGCCACAGTGTAATTGGGTAAACATGCCTCCAGGGATTGGCACGCCCCTGGTACCCAACGCCAAGCAAAGCCTCCACGCCTCCCCCCCCTCTAAGACCCCCTCAGGCAGGCAATGTATCCGAAGGTGCGTGCAGTATCGCGGGTGTTTACGCTTTCCTCTATTTCTGGGCGCTGGGAGAGGTAAACTGTTTCTTGGGAGTCTCCGTGAGATTTATAAATGCGTCTGCCGGGTAAACAAGCGATGATTTAGAGTGATCCACACGTGTAAATGTTACTGCCTTGGCTGCTGCAAAGTCACACCCCCGCCCACCACCACCACCGCCCGTCATCCACCTCTTCACCCTGCTCTGTACATACACCACATTCGTTCGTTCGTTCGTCTCACCGCCTCCTCCTCCGTGCCCGCCGTGCCCGCCCCTGCACGCCGCTCCTCGCGTCGATCACACCTGCATCATTGATCACCGCCAACGCACGCAACCCTGAATTAGTTAAGAGTGATCAGTTGTGATGCGGCGGGCGAGGACGGGCGGCGGGCGGCGGGCGGAGGCGAGGACGGCGCGGACCTCACTCACCCACGCACGCCACACGTCCGCCTCACCGTCGCCCAGTACACCGCACTCAAATA
>JAPQNM010000028.1:2964030-2979030 GCA_029783475.1 Metacarcinus magister | reverse complement strand
GTTCTATTTTATATTTATTTATTTTTTCTTCTTAAACTAAATCCTTTCTTCCTTCCTTTATTTTCAGCCTGACTTTCTCCCTCTTTTTCTTCTTCTCAGAACTGGCTTCCCTCCACATATTCTCTCCCTATAGACTGACCCCTACCCTTTCCTCCCTCCCTTTTCCCTTATTGCATCGCGACTCCTCCCTCCTTTCCTCCCTTCTAGACCAAATTACCTCTCCACCCCCCCTCCCCCTTCACCCTTCCTTCAGTAGTCACAAGAAGGTTAACTAAACGAGGAAGCTTTACACTCACACCATCACCCTTCTCCCCTCACCACCCTCCCCTCACTACCCTCTCCTTTCCCCTCAGCGGCGCACCACGACCCCTTCAGGAGACAAAGGCCCCTGGAGGATTACCGTCGAAGGCCCACATCGAGGCGCGGCTCCCAAAGGCGGGAAGAAATCTACTCCAATAATTAGCATAGAGAGAGACCATTTTCTTTTTCTTCTCCCAAACTGACGCTTCGGTAAGGAGGCGCCCGCATTGCATACTTCTTTTTTTTTCTCTCTCTCTCTCTTCCTCTTTTTCTTTCTCTTTCTTTTTATTTTGGTGGTGTTATTTAAGAAGGATATAATGTGATACTTGTGTTTATATGTACTTCGTTATTGCGTGTTTTAGAGGAAGACAATTATCATCAGCACAAACACATGAAAAAATAGTGAATATAAATGAAAAATATAAACATCACTATCCCGTCACCACCTGTCCTGTTCCTCCTCCACACTTTAGACAGGTAAGCGAAGCACTGATTGGCCGAGTCTCCACCTGTCACGCACCACTCACAAGACTCATTCCAGTCAACAAAAACGCGGACTAGGAATAAAACACCAGAAAGGAGACGCAACACTGCTTAGTAACCTTTTCAGAAGAGTCTTTTGCCGTTCAATTGAAGTTTTTAAAAGGAGGTTAGAGGAGAATTTAACTTACTCCGTTTGCTCTTTTGTTTTTTTCTTGTGTGTGTGTGTGTGTGTGTGTGTGTGTGTGTGTGTGTGTGTGTGTGTGTGTGTGTGTGTGTGTGTGTGTGTGTGTGTGTGTTTTGTAAGTAGTAGTTTATTGGGATGTTATTTTGTTGCTTGTAATGTATGTTTTTTTTCTTTCTTTCTTTTTCTAATTCGATAATCGTTATATATTTTTTCTATCAATCAATCTCTCTCTCCCTCTCTCTCTCTCTCTCTCTCTCTCTCTCTCTCTCTCTCTCTCTCTCTCTCTCTCTCTCTCTCTCTCTCTCTCTCTCTCTCTCTCTCACCCCCTCATCCCGCCTGGAGGCACGCGAGGCACCGCTAACTTTTGACAGAAAATGTAGGCTGGGACGAACACTTATGACTTAACTATCTTCACGACTCAGCTGTCCTCCTGCACCCGCCCTTCCTGCTAATTACCGCTTAATCAGGCCGTTCCGTACAGCAGGAGGAGGAGCAGGAGGAGGAGGAGGAGGAGGAGGAGGAGGAGGGGAGGAGGAGGAGGAGGAGGAGGAGGAGGAGGAGGAGGTGCAGTCTCTTAGGAGTGTCTCGTCTTACTTAAAAGGGGTCAGAGAGGCATTAAGATGAGGAGTAGGCGGAGAAGGAGGAGGAGGAGGAGGAGGAGGAGGAGGAGGAGGAGGAGGAGGAGGAGGAGGAGGAGGAGGAGGAGGAACGTATAGGTAGAAAGAGGAAAGGTAGATGAAGACGTGGATGAAGGTAAGACGATAGGTAACCAGGTGTTCTATAGTTGATGAGAGAGAGAGAGAGAGAGAGAGAGAGAGAGAGAGAGAGAGAGAGAGAGAGAGAGAGAGAGAGAGAGAGAGAGAGAGAGAGAGAGGAGAGGGAAGGGAGGAGAGGGGAAGGAGGGGAGGAAAGGGGAGTTGGAGGGAGTGAAGCCTTGATACATGTGGCTTCATTAAGGTCCACAGAGAGTGAAGCTTTACGGGATAACCTGCCAAGCAAAACACACCTGTCTGATAGTGTTACTCAGGTGCACACACACACACACGTACACACACACACACACACACACACACAGGTGGAAGGTGAGTGGAATCATATACATCTGAAGGAGTAAGATTTATGGATTAAAACTTTGGAAATGCATGTTTATTTATCTATTTTTTGTTTATATGTGCGTGTGTGTGTGTGTGTGTGTGTGTGTGTGGGTTTGGGGGGGGGTGAGGGGGGGGGCGGAGTGAAATTAATGTGTGTTTTGGGTTTATATATGTGTTTAAAGGTATATATAGTTTTGTATTGATATTTTCTTATTAATAGTTTCCCTTTTTTCTTCATCTATTTTTTTTTCCTTTCACGTTTTGTCACTAATACTTTTTTGTCTTATTCTTATGTCTCATTGTTTTTCTCTTACATTCTTTCCCCCTTTTTTTTCCCCCTCGGTCGGGTCTAAGGATGTTTTTTTCTAATCAATAAATTTCCCCTTTTTTCCCCTCACCCATACCATTATTTTCACTCATCTCATTTGTCACCTGTACACGAGGGCCACCTGTCTTCCCTAACACTCACACCTGTCCGTACCTCCCTCCCCTCATTCCCTCACACCTGGTAGGCCTCCCCCCCTTCTCTCCCTTTCCCCTCACTCCTTGGCAACCCCTTCTCTTCTCCCTTTACCTTGGCAATCCATCTCTTCCTCCCTTCACTCCTCTTCTCTTCTTGTCAGTCTTCTTCTTTTTATCTACCTCAGCTTGGCAAATTCTCTCTCTCTCTCTCTCTCTCTCTCTCTCTCTCTCTCTCTCTCTCTCTCTCTCTCTCTCTTGTTTCCTCCTCTTCCTCTTTTCTTCTCCATGCTCTTTAATCTCTTCCTCTCCTTACCTACATCCAATCCTTACTCCTCTACACTTAATCATTCTTTTCCTCTCTTCCCTCCCATCCACCTCCTCCTCCTCCTCCTCCTCCTCTTCCTCCTCCTCCGTCGTCAAAAATCCACCCTACCTATCACAGCTGGTCCTCTCTCGAACAATTGTGATTAAACTTGGTCGAAATTAAGAAAATTAAAATGAAGAGCTTCCCCAATTCTCTCATTTCTTTGAACTATCACAACCTAATTTCTTGTTTTTTGAGCGAAAGTGCCGCGATCACATTCCGGGGGAGCGTTTTTTTATCTCTTATCGTAGTTGATCATTAAGACGTAATCATTAGAAATTTGCATATGAATTTCGTTCTTTTCAGCCGTAAGGAGGGGGAGAGAGAGACGGAGTTTTGGACAGTGTTACAACTCTTTCTTTTTTTTCATCTCTCTGTCTCTCTTTTTCTGTCTCTGTCTCTCTCTCTCTGTCTCTGTCTCCCTCGCCGCCGCTGGAGACGTGAACTTGTGTTAAATTGCGTACAGAAGCAAGTTTTCTGTAGCCCAATAAACTAGAAGGACGCAGCAACTTTCTGACTTTCTTATCATCCGCATTTTCTTTCTTTCTTGCGAGGCGACTGTTTTGTAGCGAGTGATTTAAGGGAAGATTGTGTCTGTGGTGGCGACGGCGGCAGCGAGGAAATGGGTGAAGGGGTAGTAGAGGTGGTAGAGGTGGTAGAGACGTCCCTCTTTTCTCTCCTCCCCCCAGTTTGATAAAGGTAGATGTGTGTCTGTTTGAATGTAGCAGCGTAGGTAACACAGTACAGGTAACACACCTGAGATACACCTGTTAGGGTTAATACGCAGGTGTGATATACAGAAGTAGAAAAAACATTACTATTTCTGTATCTTTCTCTGTCATGATGAAGGTGGAAGATGGATAAGACAATAAAAATTCATAGTGGATAATACTTGCATCCACTTTATATATTTTTAACAACGCTGAAGGTGGATGATGAGTCTCTGGATGAAGGTGGATGATTGATAAAGTGGATGGAGGGAGATGAAAGGTGAGAGTACATTTCCATCTCATCTAAATGCACTTTGGAAATCTATGGGTGTCGGTTTTTTATGTATCAAGTTACCAGTGAATGTAGAGAGTATAACATAACATTTCTCACTACAGACACTACATAATAATAATAATGATAATAATAATAATAATAAAAAAAAACTCCTCCTGTCAGAATTAAACTCCACACGTCACATAACAATCGCTTTCCTCTCTTACCCTCAGATTAAAAAGAACAAAAATGACGAATATTTCACACTGTAAACCCCTCGAATAAAAGGGGAAAACGGCCTCACTAACTCACACTCACTCACACCTTCACCAACACAACCTTTCTTCCCCTCAATGCAATACAGCAACACTAACACACCCCTCAGTATCACCTACATAAAAACACACCCACACACACACACAAGAACACTAGACTCCCCTCTTTTTTTCCTTAACAACCCAACACTTTCAAGGCCGCGTCCTCGACTAGTGGTGTTCGAGGGGTTAACGAGGCCAGGTGAGGACAGGTAGCAGCAGCCGGCCTCCCTTGTACACATACCTGGCCCTGCACCTGGCCTCGCAGCCCTCCTCGCCGGCGCTGGCAGTAGATCAAAACAATGAAGTAATTAATGTCAAGAGTAACAGCAGTGAGGTCTCTGGTGCGGGGGAGTAGCTGTATTTAGCTGGGGGAGGAGGAGGAGGAGGAGGAGGAGGAGGAGGAGGAGGAGGAGGAGGAGGAGGAGGAGGAGGAAGAGGAAAGGAGGAGGAAGCGCGTTTGCTGGTACGTAGCTGTCAAATCTGTACATAAATATAATTCTAATGGATAGTGATAAGGTATACCTGACAAGCACACCTGACGCCTATTAACAAGCATTGGTGCATTTCTACCTGTGGCTGACGAGTGTATGTATGCTTGTCCGTGTGTCTATATTAAGATTTATTATGCAGGTTTATGGGCCCGGTATGTGTGTGTGTGTGTGTGTGTGTGTGTGTGTGTGTGTGTGTGTGTGTGTGTGTGTGTGTGTGCAGCAACAAAACCCCCGTCCATCAGAGCCACATCTCCCCTCCTTCCCCCTACTCCCCCCCCCCGCTTACCACAAAACACTGTAGCAAAACACACGTGGCAACCAGGCGACACTTCCTAAAATTTACCCTCGACGTTAAACACTCACCAGCCTGCAAAACACACACACACACACACACACACACACACACACACACACACACACACACACACACACACACACACACACTTAAAATCAAGACAACAGAATATGAAAAAAGAAGAGACAATAGCAGTAGTAGTAGTAGAAGTAGTAGTAGTAGTAGTAGTAGTAGTAGTAGTAGTAGTAGTAGTAGTAGTGAGTGGTGGTGGTGGTGGTGGTGGTGGGGAAAGAAAAAGCAAGGTGATGGAGATGATGGTGTAAACAGAAAATGGTTCGCGCGCACCATAATTCGTTCAGTTTCCCCTCCCCCTTTCCCCTCACTCTAACTCCCCCCCCCCGCCCCCCCCCGCCCCCCATAATGTGTTCTGGCGAGGGGCGGCTGCTAATGTACGACAGTGACTTGCTTACGTGCGATAATGATTCGGTATCGCATGATGAACGGTAGGAGGAGGAGGAGGAGGAGGAGGAGGAGGAGGAGGAGGAGGAGGAGGAGGAGGAGGAGGAGGAGGGGGAGGGCAGAAACAGGGCGCCACACCAATCTCCTCCTCGTACCCTCTCCCACCTTTTAGCATTAAACTCAATTACTTCAACGCCATTCATAATTGCGCCGGGAAAAATACCTGTTTGTCCTCAGGTGATGTAACTTGAAAAACACATTAAACTATATTTTTTTTCCCTCCCATCACCTCCGTTATTCCACATTCTCGAACCTTTCACCTTAATACCAATACGAAAAGGACAAGTGACGAGATTGAAAATAGAGAGGTAGAGTGAGTGAGAGTGAGAGTGAGAGGGAGGGAAGGGAGAGGGATATGCTATCTTTGAAAGGAGGGACTGGCAGGGAGCTATTAATGATTTGTATCCTCTCGGGTTTACTCTGCTCTCCCACACTCTCTCTTCGGTGGTGTGGGAGAGGCGAGGCGGTTGACAACATGACGCGAGGGGACACACCACATTAACTTCACTTGCAAATGCATCTCCCAAATGTAAACACGAGGGTGGCCAACAGCTGGAGGAAGGAGCCAAGACGCTGCTGAGCTGAGAACGATGAGGACCCAGCAGGCGATGAAGGGGCGAGGGGACGAGAAGGTGAGTGCGTGGTGATGCAGGTGAAGGTGAGTTGGAGACGGTAATGAATCCTGCAGGTAATTCAGGTATACGTACTCACATCGGAGGCGCCTCGTTAAGCACAGGTGTATCCGGAGAGAAAACATCTAAACTAACCCACATGGAGGAGGAGGAGGAGGAGGAGGAAAATGAAGACCAAATTAGAAGAAAGATAAGAGGAAGAGCAGGAGAAAGACTTGAAGAGAAAGAAGAAGAATATGAGAAAGAGGACGAGGATGCAGAGGAGGAAGAGAAGTTACAAGAACAACATCAGCATCACTAGTAACATCAACATCAGTAACACCATCAAGGAGCAGTGACGGGAGGGTAAGGGCTGGGGTCGAGGCGGTGACAGGAGGGTAAGGGTTGGGGAGGGGGGGAGTCGGGTGGCGGGGAACGAAGCGGTGACGGGGGACAGAACGAGACACGAAGCCAGTGAGTCAGTGCGACAAGGAATAGCTGTCAGAGCATCATCTATATATACATAGCGGGACGGGCGGCCCCCATACACCAGCTTCATATACAAAGTTTAATACTGAACACACTCACCATCCGAAGGGGGGCGAGGGACGAGCTGGGTAGAATGTGTATATATAGAAGAAGATTTACACTTTTTAGATATATGGAAGAAGAGGGGGAACACGTGAAGGAAGAGGGGGATATAGGGGTGAGGTGATATGTAGTGGTAGAAGGGAGGGCTATGGGGGGGGTTAGGTTAGGTTGTAGAGGGGAGGAGGTGTAAGACTAATAAAAGCCTCCAGTTATTGGCATCACACGTCACTCCAAGCCTTACACACCTCAGGGAAAACAAACAACAGTCAACACAATAAAAGGTACACGTCTGCCTATTAACACCACCATCACATACACACATGAAGAGGAAAAGACAGGTAGAAAGAATACAAGAACAACAATTATCATCTCTAACAAAGACCATTCTACTTGAAGCCTACCAGGAGGAGGAAGAAGAGGAGGAGGAGGAAGAGGAGGAAGAGGAAGGATCACCACGCTCTCTGTCTCCCTCTTGAGGCCACTTTTTAAAGAATAATTAGAATTCCTTGTCATTAGGAGTGGGAGCTCAAACTTCCCTAAACAATGCTACGTTTCCCTGCCGCCACCTCCCTCCCTCCCCCCCTTTTTCCCTCTTTCCCTCCCTTATTGTCTCTTCCCCCCACATTTATTCCTCCCCTTTCACACTCGTTTCCTCCATCCTGTCTCTTCGTTTATCAGACTCTAACCTCTCTCTCTCTCTCTCTCTCTCTCTCTCTCTCTCTCTCTCTCTCTCTCTCTCACTGGAATTACTATCTATATTCCAAAACAACAACAACAACAGCTACTACTACAACTACTACTACTACTACTACTACTACTACTACTACTACTACTACTTTCACTTCTTCAAAACGGCAAGATTACGTTCTCCATTTCGCTCAATTCGAAACTCATGCAAGAACGAACGATGATGAACATTTTGCAAACCCGGATTCTTTTCTTAAGTGTTGAACGAAGCTAAGAGGAAAACTCAAACATTCTCTCCTTTTCTAGTTGTGGTGAGGTGGAAAAAAAATCAAAGTAGCGTGGAGAGAAGAACCTGGGTGGAGAGGGAAGCAGAGAGGGAGGGAGGGAGGGAGGGAGGAAAGGGAAGGGAGGGAGAGAAGGCGAGGGAGGAGGAAAGCAAATTACTTGGGAGAACAGGATGAGTTAAAGATGAGGGTAATGAAAGGGAAGAGAGAGAGAGAGAGAGAGAGAGAGAGAGAGAGAGAGAGAGAGAGAGAGAGAGAGAGAGAGAGAGAGAGAGAGAGAGAGAGAGAGAGAGAGAGAGAGCAGGCAGTGGGGCGTGGGGAACAATTCAAAAGTAAAAATTAGTTGAATTAACATAGACTCTGCCTCGGCCAGACAGACTTTTGCCATAAAACTGGATACGTTGAGACGAACAACAACAACAACAACATAACGAGGAGGAGGAGGAGGAGGAGGAGGAGGAGGAGGAGGAGGAAGAAAAGAAAAAATGTTACAGCAGTAGTAGTAGTAGTAGAAATAAATGGTTTTGTTTGGTTTAATGGTAGGTTGGTACAAGTTATAGATATTTGTAAGAGTACTTAAACTTATACTCAAACCAACCACAACAAACCAATACTTGTACTTGGAAGTGTGGTACCTTAATGTACTTCAACACAGGTACCAACAACTGTACTTGACCCCAAAGCCAGGTCAGGGTGGACCAGGTGGAGTAGGTGGTGGAGGTGGTGGAGGAGGTGGAGGAGGAGAGTCCACCTGCCACCAACACCTCCAGCCTTAATCTGAATTTATGGTGGAATGATCAACTCTTTCCTCAGGTGGGTGTGGCTCTCTGTCTGATACTGTATTAGCACGCCACAAAGATAGGACCACCCTCCCCCCCCTCTACCACCTCTACACCCTTCCTCACACCCTCCCCCTCTCTCATTCTCCCTCATGATCCTCCTCCCCCTCCCCCTCCTCCTCCTCCCTACCTTCACAAACACTGCCATTTCGATAACAACTTGACCCTTCCCAATTTGGAGGTCTTCTGCAACACACTTGGTTATTACGATATTACTAACTTGATCTCTCTCTCTCTCTCTCTCTCTCTCTCTCTCTCTCTCTCTCTCTCTCTCTCTCTCTCTCTCTCTCTCTCTCTCTCTCTTCTATTATTTCGTTCTTGTGTATTAATTAATGTTACGAGCTTGTCCATTTCGCGATATCAATTATTTGTTTATTTCATTTAATTTCTCTTTCTCTTTATTGCAAGCGGGAGTATTTTTTTTTCTTTTTTTGTTTATTTTGTTTTTGTTTGTTCAGCTTCAGTTCATTTTCGTGTGGCATTTTTCGCTTCGTTTTGATTGCTGTTTTCTCCTTCTTTTCATTCTTTGTTCCGTGTTATACATTATTATACATGGTGCTGAAGGTGGTGCAATCTCTCTCTCTCTCTCTCTCTCTCTCTCTCTCTCTCTCTCTCTCTCTCTCTCTCTCTCTCTCTCTCTCACACACAAACACACACAATTAAACACCTCACATTTTACATACATACAATCTTACAACCTTTCTCTCTCTCCTCCTCCAGCACACACACACACACATACACACACACACACACACACACACCTTCCTCCACTTCCCCGCAATATTCCCTCCAGTTCTCCTTCGCACACATAAAGGCTTGGAGAGAGAGAGAGAGGAAGTAAAATTCTAATAATCACATCACCATTCGGAGCAGGTTCTCAATGCGCCACAGTCCAATGCGTCATCACACACACACTCCAAAAACCAAATCTCACAAACCCCAGTTAACAACGACCGTTCCGTTTGTGAATGTCGGGGGCGGGGGAGCGGGGGAGCGGGAGCGGGGGCGTTGAAGTTAATGCGAGATTCACCCCTTGAAAAAGAGGGCGATTTTTCGGCGGCTTACGGAGCGGTGCGGCCAGTCATTCCAGCCGTAGGGAAAGGTGTGTGGAGGTGGTGCGAGGGGTGAGGTGATAGGGGTGAGGTGTGCTAAGGGGCTACTGTAGGGTGAGGTGTCAGTGTCTTCCGTGGTGATGTGTGAGGTGGAGGAATGAGTAAGGAGTGTCAGTGTGGTGGTGATGTGGTGAACGTCGCGCATCGTGGCACCAGCAGCAGCACCAGCAGCAGCAGCAGCAGCAGCAGCAGCAGCGAGGGAAAGGATCTTAATCCCCTTAACCACCCTCGAGTCATATCGCAAGGGAGTTTTTACCTTATAGCAAGGATTCAGAGGTGCGGGAATATCGCCGCCGCGCCTCAAGTACTTAGTGTATAATGGCTGGACACGACACGCCCGGGTTTTCTGCGGAATTCTTCTGTTTTCTTATTTACGCGCCCGTCCGCCCGCTCCCTCCCCCCCCCCACGCCCTGGGTGCCGCGTGTTATGCCGCCGTGCTGTGATGTAATTGTTTGGAAAGTTAACACAGGAATCGCTGCCGGAGTGCTGCCCTGCCTCTCCCGGGGTGACGAGGCGTGGGTGGAGGGAAACACGGAGGGAGGGAGGGAGAGAGGGAAAAGTTGTTCGTGTGGAGAGGTGTCTGAGGGGGGTAGGGGGGGCAGGGGGGCGGGGTGTTAGCAATGCTCTCCACCTGTTTTTCGTAAGCACCTGAAAATTCGCTCTTTAAACGTGGGGCTTGAGCCGGCCTTCAGGAGTGACCTTGAGATACACACACACACACACACACACACACACACACACACACACACACACACACACACACACACACACACACACACACACACACACACATGAACCCTGTCTGTTATGCCTACAAGTAATTTCTTCCATCATAATAACTTCCGTTGAGAGCAAAGACACTGGGAACGCCGCGAAGAGAAGGAGGAAGAGGAAGAAGAGGAGGAGGAGGAGGAGGAGGAGGAGGAGGAGGAGGAGGAGGAGGAGGAGATGCTTAGGCTACAGGAAACAATATACTCCCATGGCCACTTGCAATTAGCGGAACATAGCGACCACACTAAACTTTATTCATTTGTTATCTTAATGTTGAACCCGCGGCGCCACCTTCCTTTGGCCGGAGGAGGCGTGAGTGTGGGAGTGAGTGTATGGGAGGGCAGAGGGGAGAGGGGAGAGTGAGGGGAGATGAGGGAAAGGAGGGATGGGAGGGCCTAGTAGAGATTATATATCACGACAAAAGAGCTGAGAGAGAGAGAGAGAGAGAGAGAGAGAGAGAGAGAGAGAGAGAGAGAGAGAGAGAGAGAGAGAGAGAGAGAGAGAGAGAACACACTTATGCAGGTTACATCACTTGGCGACTAAAGACAAGGGTGTGAACAAAGAGGAGGAGGAGGAGGAGGAGGAGGAGGAGGAGGAGTAAGGGGGAGGGTAATAGCGTAGGTTATGGATGGAGTTGAGGTAGAGTAGTAAAGGAAGAAATGATAGTGAGGGGAGAACATTGAAGTAGAAATGGGTGTCTGCGGTGTTTTGAAATGGGCGGCCTTGAGGAGGTGTTAATAGTAAAGGGTTAAGGGGGTGATGAACAGGTGTGAGGGAAGGGGTGAAAGGGGAGAGAAAAAGAGAAAGAGAAAAAGAGAAAGAAAGAGAGAGGTAATAAAACCTAACTTACAGACAAACATAAAGGCAGACAGAGACAGAACACTATAGCCTTGTCACCTTCCCTCCCTCCTTCCCCTCATCATCAGTGTCCCGCCATTAGCACCGCCTTCGTCATCAGTCATCACTATCATCATCATCAAAATCATCAGCAGTGCGTCTCCCCCTACCGTGATGCGTCTTCGATTAGCCTCCGCGTCAACTCCTCCGCCAAGTAAGATGAAACGCTCCTCCAGGTAAGCGCAAAGGCGGAAGTTACCTGTCCCTCCACCTTCCCCTTTGGAATTGTTGTTGTTGTTGTGGGGAGCCAGTGGTGGGTGATTACTGTTCGATTATCGCCTGCCTGGGAGTGCCCTCATTACTTCTCCTCCTCCTCCTCCTCCTCCTCCTCCTCCTCCTTCTCCTTCTTCTTCCCCTTCTTCCTATACTGGCATATGTGTCTGTCTGTCTCTTGTTTTTTCCCTCTTTATTTTTTTTTTTCGATTTTTCGTGTCTATGATTTGGATTTTTTTTCCTGATTGTTTGGTTGGCTGGATGGGTGATATTCTGTCTTTTTTTTTCTCTCTCTCTCTCTCTCTCTCTCTCTCTCTCTCTCTCTCTCTCTCTCTCTCTCTCTCTCTCGAACACACTCTTGTCCTTCACTCCTTCTTGTCTTTTCTTTTCCCTTTTTTTTTTAACCTAAATAGAAAAGAAGAAAAAAAAAAAAAAGCTGCATTTATAATCCAAACACCGTTATATGTTTTTTTTTTCTCTGCCTAAATAATAATAAAGTCAAAAAGTCACTTCTATTTACACAGGCGTCTAAATCCACTTCCCGCGATAAGGATCAATGTTGAAAATACTCAACAAACAAGTGAATAAGTCAACAAATAAACAAGTAAATAAACAAACAAACGAACGATGAATAAATAAACAAACAGAACACAAAAAAACAACAACTATGCACTCTGTCATTATAAATTACTCAAAAAAAACACACTTATTACTCACACACACACACACACACACACACACTGTCCTACCACACTACAACTTACTCCACGCCCACGAACACTCCACTAGAAGTCTCTCTCTCTCTCTCTCTCTCTCTCTCTCTCTCTCTCTCTCTCTCTCCTCTCTCTCTCTCTCTCTCTCTCTCTCCACCCCCCCCCCAAAAGGGCCCGTGACTCAAATATCCCTAAAAGAGAAACTGGTGACGACGGGAAGGGGGAAAAAAAAGGGGGAAAAAAATACATACATGTGACAGAATTTCCACCGCCGTCGTGTTTCCCTACAGTAAGTAATTCTTTTAACGCAAACTGTTGAGGAAAATATAACCTCCCTGCTAACCCCTCCCCCCTTCCCCCCTTTCCTCCCCTCTTCTCTCCCCTTCCCATACATCCCCTCTAACGCCCCCCCTACCGAACAACAACAAAAACAATGACAGTACAATAAACAAACAGGAAAAGGGAAGAAAAAATGAAAAAAAAGACAAATAAAAAAATATATATATAGAGAGAAATACAATTAACATTAGTAAAAAACAAAAGTGACACGGGAACAAATGTATAAATTATGTATAGATAAAAAAAGAGAAAGAAAGAAAATAAGGAGAAAGAGGGAAAGAGAGAGAGAAAGAGAGAGAAAATGTATGCGTAGCCACCATCAGATTCAACAACAACAACAACAACAACAACAACAACAACAACAACGACAGTGACGACACAAACCCGCCAGCCTGAAAGAGCAACACCAAATACTAAACGCGAACAACTTGCAACAACAACAACGGCAAAACAAACAGCACAACAACAACAACAAACAAACAACAACAACAACAACAACAAAAACAAACAAGTTGGGAGGAACAGCTACAAAGTTTCTGAGTTTCGTCAGAACTTTTAGCGGCAACATGATAATGATGTTAACCTGTAAAGAGAGAGAGAGAGAGAGAGAGAGAGAGAGAGAGAGAGAGAGAGAGAGAGAGAGAGAGAGAGAGAGAGAGAGAGAGAGAGAGATATGATATAGTCAGCTTCCTGATAGCGAAGCCGACGTTTCTCTCTCTTTCTCTCTCTCTCTCTCTCTCTCTCTCTCTCTCTCTCTCTCTCTCTCTCTCTCTCTCTCTCTCTCTTACTCTTAGGATGTGAAGACGACGAGATCAACAAATTATTCATCCACACACACACACACACACACACACACACACACACACACACACACACACACACACACACACAGACCAAAAACAAAAGTCAAGTCAGGATAAAAAAAAAAACACCCATTTCTCACGCCTATTCATCTTTCACGTAAGACAACCCACAATAACCTTCGAGAGAGAGAGAGAGAGAGAGAGAGAGAGAGAGAGAGAGAGAGAGAGAGAGAGAGAGAGAGAGAGAGAGAGACGGGGGGAGACACTACTGCATCTCTCACGCCCCTGGAGAAGTGAGACGCCCCTGGCAAGCCCTTGTGACCCAGCTCGGCGCCTCATTAAGTGCCTCCGCGCCTGAAAGCTGAAAGTGGCGTGATAGCGGAGAGAGAGAGAGAGAGAGAGAGAGAGAGAGAGAGAGAGAGAGAGAGAGAGAGAGAGAGAGAGAGAGAGAGAGAGAGAGAGAGAGAACAATACCGGCTAGCTAAAGGGTCATGGCGCTAAGTGAATGAAGGCAACGAACACAAACGATATTATGTCTTCCATCACCTCTTAAAGACGCCGCCTCAGCGCTGGCAAAAATGGCTCGGAGGCAGAAAAGAAAAAGATGCGAGAGTGTGTTTGTTGGTTCCGTAAAGACGGGCCCTCACTCCCTCCCTTCCCTGGCGTCCTCGCAAGCTTCAGACCGATAACTGCTTAGATTCACCCACTGGAAACACCCTTCAAGACACACCTACAGAAGGAAAAAACCCCACTGGACGCTTACACCGATTTTTTAGGTGGCATTTGAACCTTCAGTTAGCCTCGAGGACCTATCTGAAGGCGAGGGCGACGGAGGTTAAAGAGGTGGGGACGCCGCCCTGGCAACATCGTGCAACCCATGTCTCATTGATTTTTGCAGGTCGGTTGTTTACTCGCGACTCTCAGCCGGGCGAGGAGGTAAATAACATCATGTGACAATAATTAATTAGCCTCGTCGCCATGGAAACCTGCCGTAAAGACTAGCCGTTAGACCAGATACGCGATGCTGGCGGTCCTTAAAACTTTTTGTACGGGTGTAAAAGGTGTGAGGGTAATGGGAGGTGTGAGGGTGTGAGGGAAGGTGTGATACAGGTGAAATAGGATGTGTAAGAAAGTGTATTTTTTTGTATATATATTCTTTTTTCTTTCTTGCTCTCCGTTGGTAAGAAGTGATGCTGTTGTAGAGGAAAGATTTGATAACAGAAAGAAGAAAAAAAAGTGTAGGATTAAAATTGTGTTGAGACGAGTGAGTGACTTTGTTAAACGGATTTGTTATGATGTAAAAATAAAATAAAGTGTGTGTGTGTGTGTGTGTGTGTGTGTGTGTGTGTGTGTGTGTGTGTGTGTGTGCGTATGTGTGTGTGTGTGTGTGTGTGTTCGTATGTAGGTGTGTGTGTGTGTGTTTATTTCAGGAAGAGAATGAGCAGGAACAACAGGAAGTGGAAGAAGGAAAAAAATAAGAAAATGAGAAAAACATATTAATGAGATGATGATGATAATGAGGAAAAAAACATCACACGCACACACACACACACACACACACACACACACACACACACACACACACACACACACCATCAGCATCACTACAATCCACTCGCCATCCCGTAGTAGAGAGGAGGCAACCC
>JAPQNM010000028.1:2944030-2959030 GCA_029783475.1 Metacarcinus magister | reverse complement strand
GTTCAAAATAAATAAATAAAAAAAATAATAATAAAAAAACTTTGTGTACATTTTACTATAAGCTCTCTGGTGTGTGTGTGTGTGTGTGTGTGTGTGTGTGTGTGTGTGTGTGTGTGTGTGTGTGCAAAGTATGTAACTGTCATAAATATAAAAAAAAATAGCACACACACACACACACACACACACACACACACACACGGTATATTTAGCATTCTCGGCCACAAACTCCGCCGTCGCAGCCCGCCATCGAGCCTCCAGAGTGTGCCAGGTGTTGCAAAAACTATAGACTCGCTTCTCTATGCCAGGGAATATGAAGGGAGAGAGAGGCAACCTTCTAAGACTCGACCTGATTAATCTTCACTGCTCCCTTTCAAAATTAAGACTAGGTACGTACAACTCTTCTCTCTCTCTCTCTCTCTCTCTCTCTCTCTCTCTCTCTCTCTCTCTCTCTCTCTCTCTCTCTCTCTCTCTCTCTCTCTCTCTCTCTCACTTACACAAACTTGACTCATCTCCTTCCCTATACCCAATGTTTGTCCCCCCCCCTTTTCTATCTCTCCCTCCTTTCCTCCCTCCCTATCCTTCCCCCACCTTGTCCTTCTCCTACCCGCTTCCCCCCCCACCCCAACCAAACCTAGCCTTATCTCAGCCCTGTTTAGCACCCACCTGGCCGGTTTCCATTTACGCAAATAACCTAGTAAATATAATCTAACATAATCAAAGTCTCGCCCTTCACACGCGGGGATAATTAATGCAAGCTTGGCCTTTACTGTCTTCATTTAGCGCGTGTTTGTAGGTGGCGGAAACCCGGCTACATAACGTGATTTGTTTACTGTTCCGTATATATCCAGCGGGAGGTGATCGATGTGTGGTTAGAAGTGGAGTCAAGATGGATGCTGTGTGGAGTGGGTGAGGCAGTAAGTGGAGTGTATGGACTATAGGTAAGAGTGTATAGAAGGAGTAGGTGTGAGTGTGGTGTACTGTGGTAGGGATGGACAAGGTAAGGTATAGGTAGGTAAAGTGTCACCTGTAATCACCTGGTATTAAGGAGACAAAGGGTCAAGAGGGGCAGGTAAGGTGTGTAGGTAGCAGGGTCTTGACAGGTAAACAAGGTGTGTCCGTCCGTCTGTCTGTCTGTCTGTCCGTCTGTCTGTCTGTCTGTCCACTCCCTAACAAAAGCCTGCCAAGCACTTAACTCTTTTGACCCGTCTTATCCTTTACGATTCTCCCATTATTTGAAGTCAGTTTCCCTTTGATATGAAACAAAAAAACAAACACAAAAAAAAAACAAAGCACATCAGGAGTATATTTTTGTATGTCTCCCTTTCCTCGTCCCCTGATTGTGTATATCCTTTCTTCTCTCTCTCTCTCTCTCTCTCTCTCTCTCTCTCTCTCTCTCTCTCTCTCTCTCTCTCTCTCTCTCTCTCTCTCTCTCTCTCTCTTCGTTTCTTATTCTCCTCCTGATTTTGTTCTATTCCACTTTCATCTCCTGATTACGAGACCGTTTAAGGGCTACTCTACACTCCCCTTACTCCCCTACTCTGACCTTCCCCTCTTCCCCTCCCTTGAACCAAACCTCCTTCCCTTCCTCCTTCTCTTCCTCCCTTCCTTCCTTCCTCCCTCCCTCCCTCCCTACAAGGCTTAACTCGCGCTGTTATTGTCAAGGGCATCGAACAATTGGCTAACGGAAGGGATTATAAGGCCAGATTATAACTAAGATAGAGATAGAGATAGAGAGAGAGAGAGAGAGAGAGAGAGAGAGAGAGAGAGAGAGAGAGAGAGAGAGAGAGAGAGAGAGTAGCTTACAATATAGAGTTACAGGTGCTTTGTTTTGGATCATAGAGGTAGACTGTAAGGCGCTAAGGTAAGTCTTCAGGTGTTCTGAGACTGCTTCTGCGTCGCCTTCAGGAGGTGAGGCTACTACGTCCCATTCCCCTTATTGCTAACTATTAGGGAGGATAACTTGTTGAGGAGGAGGAGGAGGAGGAGGAGGAGGAGGAGGAGGAGGAGGAGGAGGAGGAGGAGGAGGAGGAGGAGGAGGAGGAGGAGGTAGGAAGAGGGACACTGCATTCATCATACACACACAACAGCATCGTTTAGACTTGAGTTAATTTTTTCTGCACACTCTTCTCCTCCCCTTTTTTTCCCCTCTCCTCTTCCCCTACCATCCCATTTCTTTCCCAACGCCCCGGCCGCTTGGAGGTGCCTGAGACAATGAGAGAAAGTCCTGTGTGGTGTGAGGGGATGAGGTTTTCGTCAATGACAACGGAAATACCCTGTTGCTTTGTCAGTCAACAAAAGTTGCACTTGTTTGGGAGCTGAGTCAGAGCCAACAGCGACTCAGCACATCTGCGTGTGTGAAGAATAAACATTGCAAAATGGACATTCCTCTTCCTGATGGGGCCAAGCGAAGGCGATCTCCTACAGGCGAGGGGTAAAAAGGGCGTCTCCCAGATGTATTAATTCCTGCGACCATTACTTCTGCAGGTTACTCTCTTTCAATCTCTCCTCCTCACAACTTAGCACGAGAGAGAGAGAGAGAGAGAGAGAGAGAGAGAGAGAGAGAGAGAGAGAGAGAGAGAGAGAGAGAGAGAGAGAGAGAGAGAGTCAGGTCTTCTCACACCGCTTCACTCACACTTAAAACAACCCAGAACGCAGTGAGATGGTGACTGTCCAAACCTCAGCCACTCGACGCCAAGCAAATCATCAAGTACCACACAGAAACCAGCCAATCAGGGCGGCACTCAGGTGGGGGGGATGGGGCGGGGGGGCGGCCAGGTGAGTAGCGGAGGTGTACCTGTCACCTGTAACCCCCCCGCCCCCCCACCCTCATCCCCCAACAGGTGTGGTAATGACTTTCATGGCAATTCCACGTGAGTCTGATCAATATTTACTCAGCGTGACTTTCAATAATGGAGAGAAAAGACCAATAAAAGGAGGAGATAAAATATAATAATGATAACAATGGGATAAAAATGAAGGATTGAAGCATAACATCTGAAGGCGATGCTTTTCAGGATTATCACAAGAAGAATCCAATTAAGTATGACGAGTTCTTTGTATCCTGTGATCATAATAATAATAATAATAATAATAATAATAATAATAATAATGATAATAATAATAATACTAACACTATGGTGATGGGTTAGTGAGGGGAATGTTATAGGAAGATTTATAAAATGCAAGTAACTTGGGAATTTTCTCAAATTTCACTCATCATTATGAAAACACTAAGAGAGACACGACTCATGAGTGTGTGTGTGTGTGTGTGTGTGTGTGTGTGTGTGTGTGTGTGTGTGTGTGTGTGTGTGTTTGAGTTCAATTTGTATTTGTGGTCTGTGTGTGTATTAGTGTTAGTGTGTGTGTGTGTGTGTGTGTGTGTGTGTGTGTGTGTGTGTGTGTGTGTGTGTGTGTACGAACATTGCGTTGCTATGCTCCAACAAACACGGGGGAGTCTTTGTCCATGTCTGTGAGCCGCCTTTGCACACACACACACACACACACACACACACACACACACACACACACACACACACACACACACACACAAGTCTAGTAATACATTAAATTGAAGATATTAATTTTTTTCCCTATAGAATAAAAAAAAATACTCACTTTCATCAGAAAATAATAATAATAATAATAATAATAATAATAATAATAATAATAATAATAGTAATAATGATAACAACTTGTATTAATATTCACGTGACTCCACTCAACACGTTCACAAACTTTGACTACCTGATAGAGATACACCTGTATAATCACGGCATCTAATTAACCTTTCCTCTACCTGGGAACACCTGTACGCGGCGGGCACCTCACATGGGCACGCAGGACATCAGGTGGGTGTCCAGCGTCCCTTCCCCACACCTGTCCTCCCTCAGGTGATGAAGAGGACATACCTGTTTAGGGTTTAGGATCCTTCCGATGTAGATCTTCTTGAAGCCCGCGATGTCTAGGCCGATGGGAGGCAGGGTGTCGCCGGGTTCGTCGGAGGGGGGGCGGCTCCCCTCCCCGCCTTCCGCTACCACGCTATCCGACACTGTTCCGCCCCCCTCGTCCCCCTCCCCGTCGCCATCACGTGTTCCGTTCTCTTTGGTTCCGGCACCTTCAGGACGGTCTCCCATTTTCTACGAGTGTGTCCTCGGCGGCGGTGACGGGCAATCTCTCCTTAAAGCTTAGAAGCATCTTAATTCACACACGACTCCGGCCGACGCAGCGCCTCGGTATATCACGAGGCCGCCACACGACGCCCTCATCGGTCACGTCACGGGTCACCGAGCTCGTCCTCGCCGCCGCCAGAGCGCTAAACGCGTCCACCCGCAGCCCTGCCACCGCGCCGGGCCTCCACACGCAGCCCGCCGCCCAGTCTCCGAGGGACGAGGCAGCAACGCTCTACGGGTGTTGCTGTTAGGCACCACACAACTCCAGCGACGCAATGTAAACACAGCGAGGAGGGAACACACTGCTGCCGCCAGGACGGGGTCGCCGCCTTGCCTCGCCTCAACGGTAACACGCACTCACGCTCTCCTTCGGGCGCCGCACACTCGAGCACAACACAGCAGCGGCAGGAGGCGGCGGGAAACTCTCGGGGAAGGGAGGAGGTGCGTGGCAGGAGGTGGTGGTGGAGTCTCGGCAGTCACTAGTGGTGGCGGGGTGCGTGGTGGTGGTGGTGCTGCCGCCAGTGGTGGCTGCCTGGCCCAGTGTGTGTGTGTGTGTGTGTGTGTGTGTGTGTGTGTGTGTGTGTGTTTACAAGACGGGGAGGGACACCAGGCCGAGGGGGCAAGGGGGGCCTGAGGGGGGTGCCCTGATATACCAGAGGTGGACGGACGGGAAAGAAGTGAAGGGAAGAGGAGGAGGAGTAGGGGGAGGAGGAGGAAGAGAAGGACGACGACGAGGAGGAGAGTAAGGAGGTAGGAGGAGGAAGAGAAAGAGGAAAGATGCTAACGTTGGTAAGAAAGGAGGAATTAGTGAACTTGGGGATAAAAGGAGTCTGAGAGAGAGATGAAAACACGGTGGAACTTCTACAGGAGTACCGTTTTTGGAGCCTCATCACGCATGGGGCGGGAGATGGAAGGGAATAATTATTGTGACGGAAATACAGGAGGGAACTTAGGGTAAGGATAAGGCGAGCTGTATTTCACGGTGTTGTCAATAAGGCGAAAAAAATACAACAGCAAGTGAAGGGGGAAAAAAGACACAAACGAGAGAGAGAGAGAGAGAGAGAGAGAGAGAGAGAGAGAGAGAGAGAGAGAGAGAGAGAGAGAGAGAGAGAGAGAGAGAGAGAGAGAGAGAGAGAGAGAGAGAGAATAAGGGGATGGGGGTGAGAAGACAAGAAAGAATTAAATGTGTGTTGATGAGGAGATTTAGGTAATCTATTTATTCGGGGAGAGAGAGAGAGAGAGAGAGAGAGAGAGAGAGAGAGAGAGAGAGAGAGAGAGAGAGAGAGAGAGAGAGAGAGAGAGAGAGAGAGAGAGAGAGAAAGCAGCAGCAACTTAAGATGAATAAACCGAAGCAGAACGTCGTGGATGAGGGACGAAGAGAGAAAAAAATATTACGTACAAGTTGGGGGAGATAGAAGATAGATAAATAGATAGATAGAGAGAATAAGGGCGACGGAGAAACTGAGACAAAGGAGCCGGAGAGGAGAGAAAGAAGCAAAAGTGGGCAAAGGGGAAACTGAAGCAGGGAAGAGGAAAAAGGGGAAATAACGAGGAAGGGAAGGTTGGAGGCGAGGGGACCAACACGCAGGAGTAATAACAGGAGACTCGGGTGCCCTCTCGCGCGCACGCACCCATGCACTCACGCACGCACGCACGCACACACGCATAGACAAGTGTGTGTGTGTGTGTGTGTGTGTGTATGTTTTCATTGGAGTTTATATGTAATCAACACAAAGCGACCGCCTGTCCGGACCATCGACGTACACACACACACACACACACACACACACACATACACACACACACACACACACACACACACACACACACACACACACATCTGCACACATATTAATGCGTGGCGGGCAAGCAGCTCCAGGCACGCACAGTTTGAGGAGGTGTCGATGTTGTGCATAATAATACATCAGTCTGTTTGTGTTGCACTGCCGCCGTTCTAAGACACTGCTCCTCCTCCTCCTCCTCCTCCTCCTCCTTCTCCTCTTCCTCCTTTCTTCTTCCTCTTCCACCCAGTTGTTACTTCCCTATACTTCCCTCTTCCACCTCCTTCCTCTCTTCCTCCCCATTGGTCATTACGTTACTACCTCCTCCTCCTCCTCCTCCTCCTCTTACTACTACTACTACTACTACTATGACTGCGTAATCCTCCCTCCTCCTCTCTCCTCCTCCTCCTCCTCTTTTTTCGCTCTCGCCTCTGCACTATTCATTTTACTTCTTCCTTTCCTTCCTTCCTTCCTTCCTCCTTCACTACGTCTTCCTTTTCTTCCGTCTACTGTACATTTTTCTCTTCCTATTCTTCCTCCTTCATCTTCTCCTTTATCGTTATGCTTCTCTCATCCATACATTCTCCTCATCTTCCTCTTCCTCTTCTTCTTCTTCCTCTCCTTCCTCTGCACCCTTATATTCCTCTTCCTTCTTCCCTACATTACTTTTTTCTTTCTCTCTTCCTTCTCCACCCTACACACGGTTTTTTTTTCTCTTTCTTCTTCTTCTTCTTCTTCTTCTTCTTCTTCTTCCCCCTCCTTCATCCTACACCCTCCTCTTCTTTTTCTTCCTCTTCTCCTCCTCCACCCTTTCACCTTCTTCTTTTTCTTCATCTTCCTTCCTCCCCCAGCCTTACACCTTCCTCATCTTCTTCTTCTTCCTCCTCCTCCTCGGACCCTACAAACTTCTATTCCTCCCCTTCGTCTTTTCTTGTACAAGTAGACTCTCCTCCTCCTCCTCTTCCTCCTCCTCCACTACCACTACTAACAAAACCTCCGCTATAGTTCCCATCACGACACCACCACCACCACACCACCACCACCACCACCACCACCACCACCACCACCACCACTACTACCACATTCATCATCAATACCATCCCATGTCGATTTCAACGCCATGACTACCACCACCACCACCACCACCTCCACTACTACTACTACTACTACTACTTTTCTCTCTCTCTCTCTTTCTCTTTTTTTCTCACTTCATAGATAAGTTTTCTCTCTTAACTGCAACTAAAATCGAGTGTTTATTTGTATTTACAATGATAAAAAGTATGAACGATGAGGAAGAGGAGATGCAGGACTAAGACGAAGAAGACGAGGAGGAGGAGGAGGAGGAGGAGGAGGAGGAGGAGGAGGAGGAGGAGGAGGAGGATATACAGTTTCAGATGATTGCTAGTAATAGACAACGGGTGTGTTTGACAGTAGTAGTAGTAGTAGTAGTAGTAGTAGTAGTAGTAGTAGTAGTATAGTAGTGGCAATAATAGCAGTTTACACCGTCCTTTTATGCAAGTCCATCGTTCATAACTAACTCACACTTCCATAAATCAGGCTTTGTATGTTGTGCAGTTATTATATAATCTTTACAACACCCCTCGCCCCCGCCCCGCCCCCCCTCAACACCCTCACCCACCCCAACACACAAACAACGATATAAAAAAAAACACCAGTACTTTCTTTAACAAAAACCACCACCACCACTACCACCACTACCACATTCAACTCTCCACTCTTCCTCCTCCTCCAAGTAGATCAAACAAACTGACAAAAACACAAACTAAATATAAAATAAAATAATAATAATAATAAATAAAAAACACACACACACACACACACCCACCCTTTACCTGAGGTCCACAGTGATTCATTTTTCACGTATCAATCCGAGGTGAGCAATAATATAACAGGTGATAACTCTCGCCTGGAGTTATGTTATTCTTAAACTCTCTAAAGGCGAAAATAACTAATAGTGAAGATACGAGAACATAAATAAGTGAGAGCATACACGTGGTGGCCGGAGCAAGGGGAGATGTATCACCTGTTAAACTTTAGTGTGTGTGTGAGTGTTGACAATAAGGAGGAAGAGAGAGTTGGAAGGAAAACATCAAGGTATATATGGCTGGCAGTCAGGAGTGTGGAGGCCCCGCGGGTGACGGATGGATTGTGGGTAAACACTGGATCTTGCCGTGAGGGAGTGAGTAAGAGAGTGAGTGAGAGTTAGTGAGTGCCAGGAGAAAGGAGGAGGAGGAGGAAGGAAGAAGAGGAGGTGACGGTGGTGGTGGTGGTGGTGGTGGAGGATAAAGGATGGATGGAAAGTAAGAAAGGTACTTCATCACACACACACACACACACACACACACACACACACACACACACACACACACACACACACAGGTAGAAATGATGAACAGCGTGTGACACAAAGCGCCTCTCCACCCTCAGTAACGCCTCTCGTCATGCCAAAAAAAGGAGGTGTTATGGGCGTGAATGAGGGTGTAATGGGCGGTGAGTAATGCGTGGGTGGGTGGGCGTGGGTGGGCGTGGGTGGGGCTCGTGACCTGTTGGTGGCAGGGGGAGAAAGGGACATATGGAGAGCGAGAACGGACAGACAGACGGAGAGACGGACAGACGGGTAGGTGGGCGTACGGATAGACGGACGAGTGGGTAGATGGGTGGGTGGAGGGGTGGGTGGAGGAGTGGGCGGATGGACGTGCCTTAACGAGGAGTCGTAATCCAGTTTGGGCCAAAAGGCTTAAGAGGCAGTGATTAGTGAGTCAATGCGTGACACACTTGGCAGCGAAAACCCGACGGCGGTGCAGACGAAGGAGGAGGAGGAGGAAGAGTAGGAGAAGGAGGAGGAGGAGGAAGAACACGAGTACAAGGGTGATGTGATAAGTGGCACTGTGGTGGTGGTGGTGGTGGTGGTGGTGGGGAGAGAGGGGGGGCGGGGGGAGGCGAGTGTGTCCTTGTCATGTTCCTGAAGGTGCCGTGCTCGGAGGCGTGTCAGGAGGACCCTCGGTGTAGGCGCCACTATGGATTACCGTGTTGTCGCAGGCTGGCCCAGGGACATGCAATTTTAACTGCCATCAATACGGCCATTTCATATTCCCAGTAAAGTAAACAAAAACACAGGAAGAGGAAGAAGAGGAGGAGGAGGAGGAGGTGAGGATACACGGAGGAGGAGAATGAAGGGAGAAGGGAGTAGGAGGGGGACATTACCTCCCTTCCTTGTGGCACTCCAGTTACAGGACAGAGAGAAACAACAACAAGCAGTCTTTGGTGAGCTTCGTACAATTGACAAGCTATAAGCACTCCCTCCGCCTCCTTGAATAAAACAGTTCAGGCTTTATTTTGCCAAGCACACCAGCGTCTTTGTCGGCGGGGGTCCAGGAGCCTTCGTCAGGTTGTTTAGGGGAGACGACGACGCGGAGAACCCAACCATCTGCCAATTTTCACAAGGTTTCGTCCGCGTTTGGAAAATGATCACACAAGAGCGTCGCGTGTTGATGTAAGAGGAGGTGGAAGGGTTGAAATTATAGCAATTGGGTTGTCGATGGAGGAAAGAAGGAGGGGAGAGACGCGGGGGAGGAATATTTGTCTTCGCCGCGGTGGTGTAGGGGCGCGATCCGTCCCAAACGCAGGTGTTATTTTACATGAGGGGACGCGATAGCCAGGGAGAGAGAGAGAAAGAGAGAGAGAGAGAGAGAGAGAGAGAGAGAGAGAGAGAGAGAGAGAGAGAGAGAGAGAGAGAGAGAGAGAGAGAGAGAGAGAGAGAGAGAGAGCCGGTGTGTTTATATTTACGTGTTTACATACTGTGTTTACTCTCCCCCTCCCTCAGTCTCCCTCTTCTCGTCCCAACACACGGCCCCTCTTCCTCCTCCCTTCACAAGCACCCCTCCTGTTCCTCCTCCTACTCCTTTTCCTCCACATCCTCCACTATTGCCTTCCTCTTCCTCCTCATCCTCCTCCTCCTCTTCCTATCTTACTTATCTTTGTGTTTTTATATGGTTGTATGTCAGTGAAAACGTTTATTTATACAAACCATTTGCTTCGTATGAAATTCAACAATCATTAATAACCACTTGGGATGGTGACAAGGTAGTGGTGGTGGTGGTGGTAATGGTGGTGGTGGTGATGGTGGTGGTGATGGTGGTGGTGGTGTTGCGACAGAGGAAGAGGAGGAGGAGGAGGAGGAGGAGGAAGAGGCGGCGGCGGAGAATGTGTTTTGTTGTTGTTATACTTGTTGTTGTTGTTGTTGGTCTGTTGTTGTTTGTTGTTGTTGGTGGCGGTAGTGGAGGAGGTAGGAGGAGGAGGAGGAAGAGAGAGAGAGAGAGAGAGAGGAGAGGAGGAGGAGGAGGAAGGGAGGAGGTGGCGTGGCAGCGATGGAGGAAGCTGCATAATTCATAGCTATACACAACATTCCTTCCATAGACTCGTAACAGCAAGATACGGGAGTCTGGAGGTAATATTGTGTGTGTGTGTGTGTGTGTGTGTGTGTGTGTGTGTGTGTGTGTGTGTGTGTGTGTGTGTGTGTGTGTGTGTGTGTGTGTGTGTGTGTGTGTGTGGGAAGGAAGGAATTGTGTCATGCTTGTCTTTCCTCATTTATTATTATTATTATTATTATTATTATTATTATTATTATTATTATTATTGTTGTTGTAATGAGTTTCGAAACTTTGAAACATCTCGACTCAGTGTTCATGAAGCGTTTTAGGAGAATACACGTTGACATCGATCGTTCCTTTATTTTCATTCCCTTCCCTTCTCTCTCTCTCTCTCTCTCTCTCTCTCTCTCTCTCTCTCTCTCTCTCTCTCTCTCTCTCTCTCTCTCTCTCTCTCTCTTGAACAAATCTTTCCGTCTAGTCATATGGGAACTAGAAAAAGAGGAGGAGGAGGAGGAGGAGGAGGAGGAGGCCGTAGCAACACCTGAAGGAGGCTTAGACAGTGGCTCATTAACACCTGAACACCTGAACACGTCATCGTCAGGTGTCGTCCGCCTTCTAAGCTCACCTGTCCTACTGTCACTACACCTGTATGACTATTTAAATTGCAGGTAAGGATTTAGAAGACGAGGTAGGTGTAAGTCTTCTCTCTCTCCCTCTCCTCCTTCCTTCCCTCTCAAATCTTCCTTGTCTCCCCCCCGTCCCTATCTCTCCCTCATTCTTCGTCCCCTATTTCGTTTTCTTCTTCCTTCCTTTGATCTATCTTCTCTTCTACCTTTCCTTCTCTTCCCTTCCTTCCCTTCTCTTCCCTCTCTCTCTCTTCCCTTCCTTCCCTTCCCCTCCCTTTACACGCTTGGAACTGGTGCGTTGGAGTCCTGGGGTGAAGGGAAGGTCACTTATCAACTCCTAGCATCAATCCCTCCCTTTATCTTCCCTCTCCCCTTCCTCTCCCCTAATTTCCTACCCCCTACCACCACCACCACCACCACCACTACTATCATCATCATAATCACAACAACAACAACAACAACAACAACAACAACAACTGGTGAAATCGTAATGACAGACCCTACCACCCTTCTCTCTCTCTCTCTCTCTCTCTCTCTCTCCTCTCTCTCTCTCTCTCTCTCTCTCTCTCTTAGACACCAGTTACCTTCCCACACATAAAGTTCTGCAGTCGCTTTACGCCGCCCAGTTCCAGGGACACTCTGTTTAATCCCTCCTCCTCCTCCTCCTCCTCTTCTTTTTCCTCCTTCTCCTCCTCTTTTTCTCCCTATTATTTGTCTAAATTGGGCTACAAAAAGAGATGTATTTCCAACAACCCTATGTATTCTCTCTCTCTCTCTCTCTCTCTCTCTCTCTCTCTCTCTCTCTCTCTCTCTCTCTCTCTCTCTCTCTCTCTCTCTCTCATTTTCACTTTGATGGTCTGAATATTTTTTTCATGTTATTTTCTCCCATCCTTTCTCTTATCTTCCTTCCTCTCCCTCTATGGTTACTTTTATTCTACTCTTCCTTTATTCCTAGTTCTATTCTATTTTTTTTGTTATTTATTTACATGTGTTGTCTCTTAATTATTATTATTTTTTGTGTGTCAGTCATCGTAAAACATGGGAGATGTGTTCACTTTCAGTTTTTTTTTCTCTCTCTCTCTCTCTCTCTCTCTCTCTCTCTCTCTCTCTCTCTCTCTCTCTCTCTCTCTCTCTCTCTCTCTCTCTCTCTCTCTTCCCTCAAGCGATTGTACTCCGGAAACAAACTCGAAACGTCATCAAAACTGCGCAAAAAAAACACTAATTAACTTAAACACACAAACAAACACAAACAAATACGCACGCACCTCACCCCCCCCTTCCCTCCCCCCCTCCCCTCACCCCCTCCCCCCTAAACACCTCCAACACTCACTCGCATTTAACAAACATTAATAATCTACTAACTTAAACACTAATGAACAAACTTCTCTCTCAACAGGTAACTAACTAACTAGCTAGTATTGGCAAACTAGGTAAGTACAGGTAACTAGGCATCCCTCCCTTGGGACACACACACACACACACACACACACACACACACACACACACACACACACACACACACCAGGAATAGCCTTTCAATGGTTTGCAATTGCGTTTCTCTCTATCATGGTTTCTGATCCTCCTGAAATCAACTCCAATGGGCAGCTGTGGATTTCAGAGGAGGAGGAGGAGGAGGAGGAGGAGGAGGAGGAGGAGGAGGAGGAGGAGGAAGATGAGAGGAACTAGCAGGTAACATAAGGTTTGTGTAGGTTTTTCTCGTTTACCTGTTTTACCTGTTCTAGAAGTTAGCACAAATATGATAAGTATATAAAACACTAAACCAAGGAGGAGGAGGAGGAGGAGGAGGAGGAGGAGGAGGAGGAGGGAGGAGGAGGAGGAGGAGGAGGGTGAGGGTGAGGAGGAGGGACAGGTAGGCCACGAGGTAAGGTCCCACGACAGGTGTTCCCTTCGTACATCTGCATCCCAGGTAACTCTGTTGATTCATACTTTTAGTGAGCATTAGTCTGGGTGGCCAGGCTAGTGTTACCTGCGGCTGACGTACAGGTGTGCCGCGGGGGATTATTAGGCAGCCTCCTGATTAGGTACTACGATCTGCATTACTAAAAAGGGATAAACAGGTTTGACAACGAAATACTTTACAGACATGTGCTGATGACTAGTGTGAGAGAGAGAGAGAGAGAGAGAGAGAGAGAGAGAGAGAGAGAGAGAGAGAGAGAGAGAGAGAGAGAGAGAGAGAGAGAGAGAGAGAGTCTTCCTATTTCTCGTCTCCTTTTCACTGATGGATAGAGTCATCAAGCTCATTTTTTACCTGTGGCTAATGTACAGGTATTTTACGGCTCATTTTTTACCTGTCAAACCGTCATCACTTGTAAACAAAAAAAGACTTAACAACTACAAGTAACAAATACAAGTGAGTACAGGTGAGTGTGTGAGTACCCAAGTAAATGAGGTTTCCGTGGCAGATGAACAGGTGAATGAACAGCAAGGATGACACGCTCAGGTAAAGACTTGGTGTAAGGTTCAAATTGATTTTCTCTATGGAAGAAAACGGAGGAGTGAGGATAATGTGCACAGGTAAGTTAACGTGAGCCCATGTACCTTAGCGCCAGGCGAGGAGCGAAGGGTTGATGAGGGACTGAACTAATATGCAACACCTGGACTGACTTTAGGGGTTACCTGGCGGGCTTACATCACGTGAGACATTAATTAATATAGATCGAGTTCCCTGGAATCCATTTGTTGCTCCATCCCTCCCTCCCCCCCCCCCCCCCCCGGCATCCCTTATGTAATCAGACCTGCCTTTAAGATACTCATTACTTTTAAGAATAGCCAATAGCTGCTCAATTTTCTTAAAGTATTCTCTTAATTGGTTGGGTTCTGGTTCTTATTGCATTGCTAAATATCCCTAGCAGCGGAGGAGGAGGAGGAGGAGGAGGAGAGAGGGAGGAGAGAGGGAGAGGAGTGAGGAGCGAGGTAGAGGAGGAGAGAGGGAGAGGAGGGTTGCTTGTTGCTCTCTCTCTCCCTATGTAAAGGTAACACACACACACACACACACACACACACACACACACACACACACACACACACACACACACACACACACACACTCACACTATTTTTTCGAGACACTGACATGAATAATAAATGAATAAACAAGACTCATTTCCTGTTCACACGAAAATAATAACAGAGTGACGCGACCATAACTCAACCAGGAGCTTACACCCCTTCCCTACCTTCACCCCTACACACACACACACACACACACACACACACACACACACACACACATCTTACCACGCCTCCCATTAACACCCCAACAACCCATACCCCTTCAATGCCCCCTTTTACCCCATTCCACTGACCCACCCACACCTTTGTTAAACATCCCATTCCATCATTATAGTTCTTTACCCCATTAATTTTTCCTCCTTCAACTCCACATCAACTCCCCATGACACTATATGGTCTCCTGCCCCATGCCAATTGCCCCTAACTGCTTCTATAATTTCCATACCCTCTTAATGACCTTCCTTATATCCTCCCATACATTTCCTACCCCCATACCACGTCCATACAACCTCGACTATGATCTCCCTCCCTCACTACACGCCCCTACAACACGTATGTCCACTTAACGCCCCTTCAACCTTCCCCCTACAAGATTTATGTCCACTACAACACCTACTAATACCCAAATAATCCCCAGTAACACTTTTCCCAAACATTAATCCCTCTTCTCTTAACCTAACACCAAAATCCCTGTAATCCCTATCATATAAATCCTGAAATTCCCACTGAAACACTTTTAAAATTCTGTATTAATCTCCCTTATTTACCACAACAGGATTCAGTTAAACGCCACAGGTTCCAGGAAACAGCCTAAGGGATGCCGCAACACTACCCAGTAAGCAACACTCACCAACACACTGCTGCCTCTGTTTGTATCCGTCCTCTGCATTACATACCTGAAGAAGAGACAAACGTTTGGTTAGAACACACATTTCCTATCTTTGTTTTGATGTAGTGTTTATTTATTTATTGTTTAGTATATATTTTTTATTTTTCCATC
>JAPQNM010000028.1:2921530-2934030 GCA_029783475.1 Metacarcinus magister | reverse complement strand
AGAGAGAGAGAGATGAGACACAAAAGGTGCAAAGATTGATTAGTAAGTGAAAATGAAAGATTGGAATCAGTGTACTAATGAGAGATAGAGAGAGAGAGAAAGAGAGAGAAAGAGAAAGAGAGAGAAGACGTGATTTGCAGATCCTGGGATTATACACACACACACACACACACACACACACACACACACACACACACACACACACACACACACACACACACACACACATACACAAACACACACACCAAAGAAAAAAAAACTGAGTAGGGAAATTATAAAAAAAAAGGGTCGAGGGAAGGGGAGAGAGAGAGAGAGAGAGAGAGAGAGAGAGAGAGAGAGAGAGAGAGAGAGAGAGAGAGAGAGAGAGAGAGAGAGAGAGAGTAAAAAAAAGAGAGAGACGTGGAAGGAGGGAGGGTAGGGTTAGGAGAGGAAGGAAAGGATGGAGGGAAGGATGGAGGGGCGTGTGGAGGGGCTGGAGGGAGTGTGGTTTACCTGGGGGGAGGAGGGTAAACACGGGACAGGGCAGGAGGACCCATCTGCCAACAGTTACCAGTTTGCATATGTACACACAAACACACACATGAACGGGGCCTCCTATATTATGTCTACATGAAGATGAATTTGATTTTCCTTAAATTAAAGTTTAGTTCCCTCAAGAGTGACCCGCCGCCAGTCTTAAGAGGCAAGGAAGAGGAGGTAGAGGTAGAGAAAGAGGAGGAAGATATACCTGAGTTTACCTGTCATCATTATCTAGGTGTATTTATCATCATTATCATTGTTATTATTATTATTTTTATTATTACTACTACTACAACAGAGTAATTTTGTCAAACCTTCTTCACCACCACACACCTGTTCACCACACACCTGGCCGTGACTCCCTCATCACCACAAAGGTTATAACACAGTACACTCCCACCCTCATCACCCTCCCAGCCACACCCTCCCTCACTAACAATCACCACTCCCTCCTTCCCTCCCTCCCTTCCTCTCTCTTTTCACTCCCAATTGGCACTACCCTCCCTCCCTCCCTCACAATCTCTCTCTTCCCCTCTCCCCCAATTGCCACTTTCCCTCCATTCCTCCCTCGTAATCGTCCCTCTCCCCTCTCCTCTCTCCTCTCTCTCCTTTTACCTTCAACGTCCATCGCTCCTTCACTCCTTTTCACTTTAAACTTCTCTCAACTTCTCCTTCCCTCTCTCTCCCTCCACCTCCCTATTCTCTCCACACTAGAACACTACTCTTTCCTCCACCTATCCCTCCCTCCCTCCGTCAGGTTAGGTATTTATGTTTAGAATTATATTTTCTTTTTCCTCATTTCTCTACCGTCGATTCCGCTTGAATAACACACATCCGGTCGTGTAAATGATGTTAGGGCGAGGATGTGGGAGGAGGTGTGTAGGAGGAGGAGGAGGAGGAGGAGGAGGAGGAATACAGTGGCATATCTTTATACATACAGCATATCCCATTTTTTCTGCTACCACAAGAACATACAAGAACATGATTTGAAGGCAGTAAAGAGAAACAGATGCATGAAAGATAGTTCAAATGAAATAAAGGAGAGTTGGATTGAATCTGGTGAGTGTGGCAGCTGTACAGTACTGATTAGTTTACTGCTGTGTCTGTTTGTGTGTGTGTGTGTGTGTGTGTGTGTGTGTGTGTGTGTGTGTGTGTGTGTGTGTGTGTGTGTGTGTGTGTGTGTGTGTGTGTGTGTGTGAATGAGGTTTTATAGTAGAATCTGTCGTATTTTTTTTGTCTGTTTACTTCTTAATATATTCTTTATAATTATGTAAAATGAAAGAGAATTAAGGAAAGAAGAAAGAAAAAAAGGGTATATATTTAGATAAAATCTGACACATCATTAACTGAATATTCTTGACAATTAACAGCTAAATAAAAAGATAAAAATTAAGCAAATAACAGCATCTTCATATGAGTCACTAATTAATCTACTAAAAAAACATTAAACACTACCACACAAAAACACTAAAACTCTCTGGTAGTGGTAGTGGTGGTGGTAGTGGTAGTTACGTATTCACACACCAGGTGGCAGCAGCAGCGTCGTGATAACCGCTGCAGGAGGTCAGTGTCTGGTAAAACGAGGCCAAGATAACAGCCAGTCTACAGCCTCCGCGTCACTATTTATCCATTTACAGCAAGACAGAAAAGAAGGAGATATAAGCACCATTCAAACTCATTCGCTTGTTAACGGAATCCCACGCTGCTGCCTCGTTCTCGATAACAGCCTACACCCCCCTCCCTTCCCCCCCTTTTTTTTCTTCTCTCTCTCTCTTCCTCTCTCGTTGTTATCTTGCGGAATGAAAGGAAGATAACTCCGCCTGTGGTGCCCTCTGGCGGCGGACATGTTAACTAGGAACGAACTCTGGCGCGGGAATGTTGAAGTGTTGACGGTGAAACAAAGGGGAAAAAAGGGGGAAAAAGGGGGAAAAAATTATAATGATGAAGTAGAATTATAAACTAGCTTCATATCGCATTGTCAAAGATTAATTCTAACATTTTTTTTGTTATTTACAGTACAATTTGTTTTTTAAAATGTATATACAAAAAAAAATATGTTCTAACTTGCATTTCGTTTAAATCCGTGTTGTAAATCCCTTAATCCTAGTCTTTATGTTCAATCCTTTAATCTCCGTCGTTAATCCCATAACACTACCAGCTTAATCTCATTCTTACCTCCTCACTCGCACAGTAACCACCCCGCAGGCACCATCTTAATCCTAACTCGCTCCACAGGCTTTAATGGGCAACTAAAATAGGGGTAACTGTAGGATTATCAGTGTTACCATAGGATCAAGGACGCAGCTAAGAGGGTTGAGGAGACGAGTGTATATATGTGTGTCTTCTATATGAATGGGATTTGCATCTCCTCCGTGTTGGCGGCACTTAGCTGAACCCTAATTAAAATGGCTTCGTGGAGGATCAGGTGTTGCAAGAATATGATGTTTCAGGGGTGAGGGAAGGACGGACAGGTGTGTGTGAGCGTTGGTATGAAGGTGAGGCGAGGCGGGAAGGAGGGAAGGAAGGAGGGAAGGAAAGGAGGGACAGGTAGGTGAAGGAGATAAATGTGAGTAGGCCAGTTTAGGCCGTACCAGAGGGTCGGGTGTTCAGACTAAGCCTATCACTTTGTGGAATCTGTGAAAGGCGGAGGAACATTCTCTCGTTCTGTGGTTGTGTGTGTGTGTGTGTGTGTGTGTGTGTGTGTGTGTGTGTGTGTGTGTGTGTGTGTGTGTGTGTGTGTGTGTGTGTGTGTCTCACGGCCTATCAAGCTTCATCCGTTTACACAAATACATGTCACGTACGAATGTGTTTATTTCCGCTGTATCTTTCACTTCTTGTCTGTGCTCAGGTCTCTCCTCCTCCTCCACTCTTCCCTCCCTCCCTCCCTTCCTCTCGTGCACCTCATCAATATCCCACAACCCACCCCTCCACGACAACCACCGTTACAAAACACACTCTGTAACATTCAAACCCCAATCACGACCCATCAAATTCACTCTACCTGTTACAACCATCTTCTCAGTTATCAAGGTGACATTTAGAGGTTGAAAAATGAATCCAAAAAACTTTAATGTAGAGTTACACTAAATAAAAAGCGTAAGCGAGGGATGACCTTTAAACAACAACTAACTAATTCACATCATCTGCCTTTGGAGACTTCGATAGCAGGTAATGATGTTGGGTAGCTTTCAAACATCAAAGGAAAGGGATACCAACTTCATTTCTTTCGTTTCCAGCCGTCCGGGAACCATTCGACGCGCTGGTGGTGGTGGTGGTGAGTGTGGTGGTGAGTGTGGTGGGTGTGGTGGTGATGGGTGTGGTGGTGGTGAGTGTGGTGGTGTGGGTGAAGGGGAGTGGGTGTTCTGGAATTCCAAAATCCATTCAGTACACACGCCATGGTTCCAGTCCTCACGCACTTATTTATACAGGTACATACAGGTGGATACACACACACACACACACACACACACACACACACACACACACACACACACACACACACACACACACACACACACACACACAGTTCCGCTTAAACATTTATCTAACTGTATTTTCTACCTCTAAACAAACTCGCTGTACTACTTTATCATACACAGACACATCAACACTCACGAACAGTACATACACTATCTCTCTCTCTCTCTCTCTCTCTCTCTCTCTCTCTCTCTCTCTCTCTCTCTCTCTCTCTCTCTCTCTCTCTCTCTCTCTCTCATCAAGTAACACAACCGTCGCTTCCAAGACAAAATACGTGAAACTTTTGTAGGAAATTTACTCCTTCCGTTACGTGTCTCCTCAGGTGTGAATTTTAATTAGAGTAAGGAAATCACGTTCAAGCTGCAGGTAATGATGGATAAAAAAATAATAATGATAACTCTTCAAAAATATCATTACACGCCTGCCATAATTATTGACACTAAACAATCACTCACTGAAACTTGCTTAGACTCCAAATTAAATAAAAGAATAATAAAAAAAATAAAAAAATAAAAAAAAATAACATCATAATAAAAATAATAATAGATATACCTTTAATTCTGGTACGTAAAGAAAATGGAACACGTGTTGGAGTGCGATGATTAAATCTCACTCAGAGGAAGTCGCAGAAACATGGTTGTAATTTGCTTGTAATTGAACGCAAATGATATCAATAAGGAAGCATAAAAAAATCAGATGAACAACAAAGATAAAACGAAATCAAAGAACACCAATGAGCGAATAGAAGACGAAGGAAAAAAAAACAGCAACAAAAAGAGAGAAAGGAGGATGAGAAAGAGGAGGAGGAGGAGGAGGAGGAGGAGGAGGAGGAGGAGGAGGAAGAGAAGAATAACAGAAAGAACAATAACAGCAATAAAATACATCATCTCCTTACCACAACATCCAATTAATTTTCAGCTCCTCCTCCTCCTCCTCCTCCTCCTTCTCTCCCTGTGGCATCGAGGCTCACGGTGCCAGGGGGTCAGGGGGCGCGGGATCCCTGGCACCTCATGAAACCAATATCCGCGTCAGGATGGGGCACGTGAGTCTCTCTCTCTCTCTCTCTCTCTCTCTCTCTCTCTCTCTCTCTCTCTCTCTCTCTCTCTCTCTCTCTCTCTCTCTCTCTCTCTCGTAGACGTAACCAGATCACGTTTATTTCAAGATATAAATAAAAGATAGAAATTAAGAGATTCAGCGCGAGAGAGAGAGAGAGAGAGAGAGAGAGAGAGAGAGAGAGAGAGAGAGAGAGAGAGAGAGAGAGAGAGAGAGAGAGAGAGAGAGAGAGAGAGCGCCTGAGTAATCGACAGGCCGTGAAGCCATGCGGGGTGCCCCTGGGGTGTCTGGGGTCAAAGGTCGTGGCGCGGCGTCGGGATGTCACGTTTGCGGCGCCCTCGATCCCACGCCTCCTCCCGCCCCGCCCCACGCCCACCTATGCACGGCCGCACGCCACAAACACACACACACTCTCTCTCTCTCTCTCTCTCTCTCTCTCTCTCTCTCTCTCTCTCTCTCTCTCTCTCTTCTTTCTCTCTCTCTCTCTCTCTCTCTCTCTCTCTCTCTCTCTCTCTCTCTCTCTCTCTCTCTCTCTCTCTGTAAGCGCATCTCTCGTCTATTAATATGAACAGGTTTCCTTTTTTTTTTTCCTTTTTTGTTCCTTCATATCTTGAACGTGTTGTGAGAGAGAGAGAGAGAGAGAGAGAGAGAGAGAGAGGGAGAGAGAGAGAGAGAATGAGAAAGAGAGAGAAGATCCACCACATTCCTCGCTATCTCTAATCTCTATCTCTGCTGCTATCTTTCTTTTTTACCTGTGTGACAGCTTCTCGGTAAATAAGCATCGGGGAAGATTATCATTTTCCTGAACACCTGCAAACGAGCGAGGTAATAGACAGGTGTAAAAAAAAAAATTGGAGAACAAAAAAAAAAGAAGAAAACATTTAAGCGAGAACCGCAAATGTAAGTGAGTGAAAGAGAAAGAGAAAGAGAGAGAGAGAGAGAGAGAGAGAGAGAGAGAGAGAGAGAGAGAGAGAGAGAGAGAGAGAGAGAGAGAGAGGTGAGCGTGTCAACCTCCGTTCATTGGTTCTTTGTTACCTGGCGTGGATGTAGGAGGAGGAGGAGGAGGAGGAGGAGGAGGAGGAGGAGGAGGAGGAGGAGGAAGAGGAAAAAAGAGAAAGAGAGTAAGCGAGGCGCCTTTTAGTCTGTAACACCACATGACAAAAATCTACACAAGACCAAACGATCTCAAGGTGTTGTAATTCATAAACACACACACACACACACACACACACACACACACACACACACACACACACACACACACACACACACACACACACACACACACACACACACAGATTAATTCAGCCACATTATTTGCGTACAGGAATTCGGAAAATATTCTCACAAATCCCAAACCATTTTTTTTAAGCTTCAACTCTTATAATGGAGCGTATTTTACACCTGCAGGGAGAGGGGAGAGGGAGAGGAGGGAGGGAGGGAAGGGAGAGGAAACGAGGGGTGAGGGGGGGTGAGGGGGGGTGGTGGGGTGTATAGAGATTTACATAAATACGTGTAAATCCTCTTACATGCTGAAGATACTGTGGCTACGGTGTCATAACATGCGATTCTCTGTGTGTGTGTTTTGTTGGCATCACTGATTCAGCTGCCAATGAGGTCAGAAATACAGAAAAAAATGCTGCATATATTCCTCTCTCTCTCTCTCTCTCTCTCTCTCTCTGTGTTTGTGTTTTGGTTTTTGTTATGTTTTTGTTTGGTCTGCGTCAGGTAATGAGAACAGCAGTTGTTGATGTGATGATGATGATGATGATGATGATGATGATGATGATGATGATGATGATGATGATGATGATGATGATGATGATGATGGAGGAGGAGGAGAATATGAATAAGAAAACAAATAGTAAAAAAAGAAAAACAAAAAGTAGGAAAATACGGCTTATTATGACTAATTATGGACAAAACGACTACCACATACTCATTTCCGACACACACACACACACACACACACACACACACCCACACACACACACACACACACACACACACACACACACCCACACACAAACACACACACAAACACAAACAAACACACACTATCCACCTTGCACCCTTGTCCCTCCCATCGGTGTTCTGTTGCAGCTTCCTCCTCCTCCTCCTCCTCTTCCTCCTCCTCCTCCTTCTCCTCCTCCTCCTCCTCCCCCGTAGAACCCCAGGGGCGGCGGGGGAAGCATGCTGATTGCCGTACAAAGGCAGCTGATGACCACACAAATACAGGGGCTTGAGTGCCATTGTGGAGCCCTAAACACCACAATACTAGAAGTGGCCAATTTGAGAAACGCCCTGTCTTATCTTACACGCTGGGAGGAGGAGGAGGAGGAGGAGGAGGAGGAGGAGGAGGAGGAGGAGGAGGGTGTAGATAGGGTGAATTGGTCCTCTAAACTGATCCCGTTATGTTGTGTTTGATTAATATTCTCTCTTGATGTAAATTTATTATTATTCTCTCTCTCTCTCTCTCTCTCTCTCTCTCTCTCTCTCTCTCTCTCTCTCTCTCTCTCTCTCTCTCTCTTCACAGGTAAGGGTGAGGTAAAGATAAAGGTAATATTCAACAAGTGGAGGTAAGGCTCTGTGACCTTCCTCTTTGTCAGTCAGTCAGTCAGTGGGAGGTAAGAGGGCACTGCAAGTCTTAATCAACGCTGCCACAATACAATGGCAGCCACAACACACACACACACACCCACACACACACACACACACACACACACACACATCCTCCTCCTGTCCATAGCTTACCACATACACTCCGCCGCAAAGCATGTATTGGCTATAAAAGAAAACCGGTTTGACACGCCATGAACACCACCACCACCACCACCACCGGATTCTGAGTTCATATGATGTACAATTCAACCACATAATACCTTCCCCTTCCCTTCTATTCCATTCCCCTTCCTTCCACTACCAATCCCTCCTCTTCCTCCTCCTCCTCCTCCTCTTCCTGCACCACCACCACCACCAGCACGAACAGACGGAACATGCACATAAAAACTTGTCAAATTATTTAGCATCAAGTTTAGTGAGTCGTCAGTAGTGTGCTTAGTGTTCAGGTGTGAGAGGCAACACAGCGCTGGCCAAGACCTTAAACATTTACAAGGTTCCAATATACAAGCGTGACAGTACATACACGCTGAGAGAGAGAGAGAGAGAGAGAGAGAGAGAGAGAGAGAGAGAGAGAGAGAGAGAGAGAGAGAGAGAGAGAGAGAGAGAGAGAGAGAGAGAGAGAGAGAGAGAGAGAGAGAAAAAAAAACCACACTCCCAAGCTTACAGGAACATCAACACTTCACCAACAATAAAAAAAAAAAATAATAAAAAATGAAAAATGCTTCCTCAACCTTTATCAACACTAAGATTTCCGTTTCCTTTCAGGCAAAAAAAAAAAATTAAATAAATAAATAAATAAAATTACCTCCTCCCCCATCACCACCGCATGACTCTCCTACAGAAGTCCTACACGGGAAACAAAACACATCCTAGGAGACTCAACACAAAAACTTTTCCTACATCCCTATCCTTCTATCAAGCAGTTCCTTCAGTCTACCCTCCCTCTTATCCTATCCTTCCTTCCCTCCCTCCGTCGGCCGTAGGAGGTGACGACCCATGGTAGTGGCGTCTTTATGGCAGGCTCGACAGGTACCAGTGGGGCGAGGTGGCTGGAGGTGGGGTGATAGGAGTGGGGTGATGGGAGGGGGAGATTAAGAGCGAGAGGCGTAATGGTCTGTAGAAACAATGGTGGTGGTTGTTTGGAGAAGAAGGAGGGAGAGAAAGAACGGGAGAGTGTGTTAGGGGAGGGACGCAAGAGGAGGAGGAGGGGAGAGAAGGATGAGGGTAAGGGTGAGGAAGGAAGGAAGAGGTGAAGAGGAGGTTGGTGGAAGAAGGGGTGACATACTTGAGGGGAAGTGTGTTAGAGAGGAAGATACGAGGTGTAGAGGGGAAGAAACGGTGCAGCAGGAGGGAAGAAAGATGGGGAGGGGAAGAGAGAGTAAGGTGTTGAGGGGAAGGGAAGAGAGAGGGAGAGGGAGGAGGCTAAACAGGGTGTGAATGAATGAATGAATGAATGAATGAATGAATGAATGAAAATACAAGTGAGATAATATGAAACTAATGTACAATGATAAAAAGATCGATGAGGGAAGAAAAAAAATTAAAGACCTACGTTTAAGAAGAAATAATGGAAAGAGAATAGAAAGTTTGATGCTTGATAGGAGAAGAAAAAAGAAAAGTGCAAGAAGAGATGATAAGAATGCTTGATAACGGTGCACAAAAAAAGACAAGTGAGTGAAATAACACACATATGAAAAAACAAAACACACACGCACACACCCACACACACACACACACACACACACACACACAGCTTCCGCTCCTGACGTGTTCCTTAATACCTTTCCCAGTAACACCTTTCTCCCAGTAACACTTTCCTGCACACTGACTACCTCCTCCTCCTCCTCCTCCTCTTCCTCCTCCTCCTCCTCCTCCCTGACATTTTCCCCTCCACACCACGGTCGTTGTGTGTTTCTATATCTCTTTCTCTCTCTCTTTTTCTCTCTTTCTCCCTTCCCCTCTCTTTCTCTGTCCTTGCACCCTCCTCCTCCTCCTTTCTCCTCCTTCCCTCCCAACCTCTCTCCAAACTCACATGTCCCCCTCTCTTCCTCCTCTTCACCCTCCCTATTCTCTCTCTCACCACACACACACACACACACACACACACACACACACACACACACACACACACACACGCACGCACACATGAAAGGGGGGGGAGGGGGTGGGAATTAAGACAAAAATGAGACAAACACAATAACGGGACAAAGGCAGTGGAGAGGAAGCGACCAACACGAACGAGAGAGAAAAAAAAGAAAAGAGAATAAAAGCCACGAGAGAGAGAGAGAGAGAGAGAGAGAGAGAGAGAGAGAGAGAGAGAGAGAGAGAGAGAGAGAGAGAGAGAGAGAGAGAATGAATAATAAATAAAAACAGATCATAACAATAATTAGTAGATAAACAAAAGGTGATAAAAAAAATTGTTAATGTTACAATAATATATTTTTTTTCTTCAAACAACTAACTTAATTAATGACTTTTAGAACAACATAAGATAGAGAAAGAGAGAAAGAGATAGATTTTGAGTTATTTCTCCTCCTCCTCCTCCTCCTCCTCCTCCATAGAAAGGGAAAGAAAATGGAATACTTACTAGGGAGCATATAGAGGGAGGAGGAAACTCTGTGGTGACGGGGAGAGGAAGTCAGTGGAGGAGGAGGGTAGGAGAGAGAGAGAGAGAGAGAGAGAGAGAGAGAGAGGGTAAGAGGAGGGAAGGGAGGGAGGGAGGGAGGGGTGATAGGACGAACGGGAGGAAGTAAGAGAAGTGGAAGAGGAGGTGAAGGGGCTTGAGGGAGGGAGGGATGGAGGGAGGAAAGGAGGGAGGGAAGGAGGGAGGGAGGGAGGAGGCGTGACGAAGGTACCACAACTTGCCCCCCCTCCCCCTCCTCCTCCTCCTCCTCCTCCTCCTGTGTTTAGTCGTGGCCACTCTTGGGGGGTGGTAGAAGGAGAGGAACAGGCAAGTGAGGAATAAAAAGAGAAAAAACAACAACTGCCATGTTTTAACAGAGAGAGAGAGAGAGAGAGAGAGAGAGAGAGAGAGAGAGAGAGAGAGAGAGAGAGAGAGAGAGAGAGAGAGAGAGAGAGAGAGAGAGAGAGAGAGAGAGAAAGCTGTGGCGGCAATAGTGTTTTAACAGAATTCTTGTCCATGCGTATTAATAACATTGAAGAAAGAAGGAAATAAAGAAAAAAAGGAAAGAAAAAAAGAATAGAGAAAAAAAGGAAATACAGCCGCTTACTGGTGGACAGTTGGAAGTAAGAAAATATTCGATAGAGGGAGGGAGGGAAGGGGAGGAGGAAGGGAGGAAGGGAGGGAGGAAGAGAGGAAGGCGGTAGGGAAGGAAAGGACGCTGGAAGGGAAGGAGGGAGGGAAGGAGGGAGGGAAAGAAGGCCTAGCACGTGCCCTTACGCTATACCTTCTCTCTCTCTCTCTCTCTCTCTCTCTCTCTCTCTCTCTCTCTCTCTCTCTCTCTCTCGCCCCCTGTCGCCTTGAAGCCTCGGGGGGAGGAGGCGTTTGCCCTCTGTAATTTGCGAGGCTTTGAGGGGCGGCGGCGGTGAGCTGGGCGTCTTCTCGGCTTCGTCATAACTGCGCGAAAAACGTCGATCTGAAGATATTCCTAAAACCCTGGGAAGTGAAGCGGAACTGGCCGGATCTAACGAGGTAAGCGCCGCCCAGACTGAGGTATTAACACTTTTTATAGGCTCAGCTCCGTCGGTTTTATGGGGCCCGACCGCCAGCTTTTGGGTGGGAAGTTGGGCGGCGCTGAGATGGGCGTGAGGGAAGGAGGGTAGGTTTTCCTGCCTCACTCAGACCGCTGACCTTGTGAGGGTGAGGAGTGTGGGGGTGAGGGAGCCGCCCTTCTCCTCCTCCCCCCCCTCCTCCTCCTCTTCTGAAGCCCCGGACGCAGCTCACCGCATGCAGTGACTCGGTCAAATTTCACGATGTCACGTGGGGTTGTGTTACCGCAGGGAGTGGCCGAGGCTCACACTCCCGACCCCATACACTGACCACCCCACCCCCCCACACACCCTCAGCTGGCCGCGTGGTGCCCGGAGCCGCCTACACGCGGCGCTCAGGGCGGGAGGCGCGACAGGGTAGGTTGAAGGGGTGGAAGGCGGAGCAAGGTTAGGAGTGAGGAAATACCAGACCACGTGACGCTGCCGGAATGACACCTTCAGGAGGAAACACGACTCTCACAGCATGAGACAAAGTGAAAGTGACGAGGACACGCGAGGCACCACGACCCGCCCGCTGCCCCTGTGTGACGTGGCGAGGCGGCGCGGCGGTGCAAGGCTCGCAGAGGCACCACCAATATCAAAACATGACAAGCGAGAGGAAGAGGAAATCGGCATAAAGATAAACAGTAATAGCGGCAGTGAGAGGGGGAGGAGGAGGAGGAGGAGGAGGAGGAGGAGGAGGAGGAGGAGGAAGAGGAGGAGGAGGAGGAGGAGAAGAAGAAGAAGCAGCAGCAGCAGAAAAAGGGATCGGGGGAGGCAGAGGGAGGAGCGTGGGACTAAAACCAATGTTCAGGTTACAACTTTCGCCAATAATTCCACCTTCAACAATTTTATTTCGCGTTCTGTGGCTGCCTTCTCGCTGCGGGTCACACCTCCTGGCAGCGCGGGGCAGGGCGGGGCGGTGCTGTGCGGGGCGGAGAGGCCAGGCGGAGTGGAGTGGAGGGGGTGGGGAGTAGGTGGGGTGGTGAGGGTCAAGCCGTGTTGTTGAGCATCTCCGGTCTTGATGCTTGCAGCTACACAAGATTATAGCGTACGCGACACTAATGAACACCTAACTGGGCAGACTGGTGAGCAAGGGTTTTTCATTCCCTTGAGAACGC
>JAPQNM010000028.1:2821530-2916530 GCA_029783475.1 Metacarcinus magister | reverse complement strand
TTCTCTACCACTCATCACCACCACGACAGGTTTTCACATTTGACCAAAGGCTGAGCACGGGAGGGAGGGAGGGAGGGAGGGAGGGAGGGAGGGAGGGAGGGAGGGAGGGAGGGAGGGATGGTAGCAGGGAATGAGAGAGGGAGGCACCGCGCGAAAGTATGAAGATACAAAATTTATTCTTATAAAACCATGTTCTCTCGGGTTTGTTCTAACTGTACAGGTGAGAGGGAAAAAAAAGGAGGGAAGAAAAATAAGGTCATCTCCCCTACCAGACATTCTTCCTCTTCCTCCTCCTCCTCCTCCTCCTCCGCGCGTGTATAGAGGAGACTTACACGATAATGAAAGTAATAAATAAGTAAATATATGGATAATAATAATAATAATAATAATAAAAGGGAGTCAGTTCGAAAAGTCAAGGTATTGTATGTAAGGCAGCAGGTGTGTGTGTGTGTGTGTGTGTGTGTGTGTGTGTGTGTGTGTGTGTGTGTGTGTGTGTGTGTGTGTGTGTGTGTGTGTCACGAGCCGAGGATGCTTACATACCTCTAGCATGTCCTTCACCTTGGTCACGCTCACGCTTACCTGGAAAGAATAAAAAACAGGTATTAATTAATCATAGTTATTGCAATACTACACACACACACACACACACACACACACACACACACACACACACTAACTACCATCCACATTAGTAAACTCTTAATCCTCTTACTTAGTCATTATTATTATTAACATCATTATTATTATTGTTACTATTATTATCACCACCACACCACCACAAATGCATTTCCTGCCCTCCCCCCACCACCATTGGGCAAGGCGGGGTGTCCGGGGCAATGCAAGACTACCCTCCCCAACCCTTCCCCAACCCTCGCCCCCCCCCCACCTCAACACTACTCACGAAAGTCAACAGGAGGTGATCTGTTCTTCCCGTTAAGGTAGGCAACTCCCTCCCCCCTTCCCTCCACCTTGATCACGGTGATGGCCCCTCCTCACCTCTCCCCTCTCCACCTCCTCCTCATTTTACTCCACATTTTCCCCTCATGTTCCTTCTCTCCTCCTTCCCTCCCCAGTCTTCCATCACGTTCCTCCTCCTCCTTGTTTTATTTTATTGTCTTCCTGGTCACACGCGAAGTAGGTTATCGCTTCCTTGAATTTGCGTTGAATTGCGTGGAAATGCAAACGCCACTAGACGAATATAAAAACAATAACAAGAACATGACGAAGAAAGAAAGAAAGAAAGAAAGAAAGAGAGAGAAAAGTAAGAAAATAAATAAATATAACCAATAACCGGATTTCCACACCAGGGACAACCACGGAAATTAACACAGTAAGAGAAAGAGAAAGAGAAAGAGAAAGAGATTTAGAGATAGGAAAAAAAAATACAGTACAAACACATCTGACTCCATATGAATTTCCTGAAGGAGTTTCGTCAGGTGAGAGAAATTGACGCCACGCCCTTTAGACTGTGTTTCCCTAAGTCACCGTCAGCGTGTTCCAGCTACCCTGCATCCTATATGTTACTCCTGCAGCCGTAGGAGACACGCAGGAAGTAGAAGGAATGTGAAGATGATGCAAACCACTTGAGGATGGAAATGAAGAGACATGGAGAGAAGGAGGGAGAAGAGATGAAGAAAGAAAGGGATTGCTAAAAAGGGAGGGAGATTGAGATTGAGAGAAGGAAGAGAAAGATGGAGAAGTAGAATGAAGTGAAGAGGATATAAAATAAAAAACAGAATTGAGAGAGAGAGAGAGAGACAAAGAGTGAGGAAGCGAAGAAGGGACAAGAAGGAAGGCAAGCAGAATGAAGGGAGTCAAACAACAAATCACTTCACAAAAGGCACCAATTCGCCTCTTCTCGTTCTTCATGCAGGTAATGACACACCTGGACACGCTAATCCCACCACACACCACCTGTACACTGTGCGCGGTGAGGAGGCGGTAAATAAAAGGTAAAAATGATGCAGCTAAGACAAACCTACTATTTTACTCCCAAGATACAAACAATTACTACCTTCACTCCGCCCAATAGAGTATCAGATGGAAGTGAACAAATTTCTTTCCTGTTGTGTCTACCTGAGCATGTGTCGGGGAACGAGTCTTGTGTCACAAATGGAAGAGGAGAGCTCATTTTGTCTTCCTATACCTGAGTTGCTTAATTGCGGTGAGGTGGGCCTTGTGAACACCTTTTGCAGTGCGCGAGACTACTCAGCCGTGAACTCTCTTATCTTATCTTGCGAGAACTCTGGAAACTTTGTGGTAATTATAAGGAAGTTTACCCTGAAAGACGCACACGTATCCCCCCCTTCCCCCCCACACACACACGCACACGCACACGCACACATACACAAGATCTTTGACACGTTAATTATAGAGAAACATTCTGAGAGAAAAAACACAACAAAAAGAATGCAAGAAAAAAAAAACGTGATGGGGAAGAAAGAAAGAAATAAGTAATAGTCACAAAGAATTATAAGTCAAGTGCTAGACAAACGTGTTTATTATTGTTTAATTAAATATATGAAGCAGAGCAGCACACCCTCCCTCCCTCCTCACCCTCCCTCCCTCCCCCAAAGGTGTACCGGTGGAGGAGCAGGTAACCAGAACCTTATCCCCCTCTCCCCCCCACCCAGCCCGGGGCACTGACAGATAGACAGACAGGCACACAGGTACGAGGATGGACGGACAGACAGCCATGCAGACATAGATGGATAGCAATGAAGACAGTGATAAGTGCATCCCACATGTTTACAGACAAACAGACAGACAGACAGACAGGCAAGCAGACACACACACATACATACAGACAGATATGTAATTCGTTCTTCTATTCCCCTCATTCTTTAATCACGTCTTCTCCGTTAGACAATATATATTTAATTATTAACTGTATATGTGTTCTATCTTCGCATGTGTTTGCCAGCTGTGTTTGTGGTGGGAGGAAGGTGCTTTATGGGGGCCACCACCTGTGTGTGTGTCTCCAGGTAGAAGCACGTGGGTCATATCACACCTTACTAGAATGAGGATGAAGGTGGAGGAGGCTGTGTGGGTGTTTAACTTAGCTCCTGGAAACCAATCCTCCCACACTACCACACCTATCCCCCCCCCTCTCCTCCTCCTCCTCCTCCCCCTCCTCCTTCCTGCACATCACCCTAAGTACCTGAACCCGACGAACAAGACAGGTAAACAAGTAGTGTTGCGTAAAAATCGTGTGAGGCTCAGCACGATCTGACACCCAAACGAAAGACAGAAAAATGAACACTGACTTAACTAAACTATTCGGAAGGAAGGGGAGGAGAGGGAGGGAGGCAAGGTAGGCTTACAACACATACTGACAGACTATAATGTAAGACAGACAGATAGATAGAAAGACAGAACGTTTATTTCTCTATTTCCACTCTCTCTCTCTCCCTCTCTCTCTCAACATCACACACACACACACACACATATACAGACACACACATGGAAATGAAAAAAAAAATATCTAAACTCAGAATAAAAGCTGATCATCCATGAAAATATCTCACATTTAAAAGCAAGAGAGAGAGAGAGAGAAATATACGATAATGATTCTGAATATTAATACAAAAATCTCACGAATACTCCCACAAACGAGGGAGCAAAGAAGAAAAAAAAAAAGAAAACAAAAAAAGAAAAGAAAAGGAAAAGAAAAAGAAAATTCTGAATACATATGCCTCGTTCTCTCTGCTGATGATTTTATGGGCAACAAGGGGAGGAGGAGGAGGAGGAGGAGGAGGAGGAGGAGGAGGGTGGAAGGGTTAAACAGGAGGAGGAGGAGGGTGCCAGAGAGGTAGTGGAGGGATGACGGGGTAGGGGAAGGGGATGGGGGGTCGGGTGCTAAGTCCCTTTCTCTTTGGGGTCACGGAGAGGGGGGGGGAAGGGTCGCAGGGGCAAGAAGGGATCAAGCGATTGTGCACTACTGAAGGGAAAAATATCCTACATCACCTCCACCTGCCCCTTCCTTTCCCTTCCCTTCCCTTCCCTTCCTTTCCCTTCCCTTCCCTTCCCTTCCCTTCCCTTCCCTTCCCTTCCTTTCCTTTCCCTTCCCTTCCCTTCCCTTCCCTTCCCTTCACTTCACTTCACTTCCCTTCCCTTCCCTTCCCTTCCCTTCCCTTCCCTTCCCTTCCCTTCTCTTCCCTTCCACCTTTCATCACTCCTTCTCCTCTTCCTTCCTTTCGAGTATCGCAATGAAGGATGAAAGAGAATAGTAATAATTATGCATGAGTAAAGATGTATATTTAGATACACTACAAAAATAAAAGAACTAGACAATAAATAAAGTTGCAAAACCACATCGTGCAAGCGACCTACTGCCACTCAAACGAGGAAAACAAGATCGATAAACAAAAAATATTACCATAATTCTGCATGATAATAATACGTTTCTATATATACAGAATCTACGAGCTGGCAACACACACACAGACACACACACACGCACACACACACACAGAGACACACATGTACACGTATAGGAGGTCCCTCGTCTCCCGTTTTTTTCTCTTCTTCTCATCAGTTAAAATGTAGAATATTTACCTGCTGGACTCTATTGGCGACAAAAGAAAATTGATCAGAACAAAAACCTTTCGATTCATGTTAGATTGGAAATGTTCGCTGATTAATATCAATGGAAATCATCACGGAAATTGCCAGGAACACGATTCTATCTTTTATATGTGAGGAAATAATAAGAAAAATACACAGACACACAGACAAAAAGACTCGATGTGCTTTTCAGAACTCTTTGCACTTTGGTTACCGGGGTTAGGGAAAGGGGGCAGGGGGGGGAGGGGGGGGTGGCTATGACCTGTAGCGGCGCAGAGCGAGGTTGTGTTACTGCGCTGCGCTACCTGACGATGTGCTCCGCGACGTGATTCTGCGCCAAGAACGGATAGACAGGTAACACACTTTCACCTGGCTGTGTTGGTGAGGCTCCCACGGTACTCATGCCCTGGCCGCTGATACCCTCACGCCCCTCGCCCTCACTCACTCTCTAAGCGCCCTCAGTACCGTAACCCCACCTAATCTTCTCTCCCTCTCTCTTCTTCTCTCTTCCTGGGATACCGTCTGCACAGGAAGTAATGTCTCGGGCCGATTCATGTCCTCTATGTGTCCTCTTCTTCCTGACGCTGCACATGATAAGAAGCGCCAGTACTACACCCAACACAAAATCCAAAACTGGGCCACTTTCATGCAGTTCATCATTTAGAAAACATTAAGTATAAGTGTTCGACATCCGCCGCGCACGATTTCCCGCTCGTGTCTGACTCTCTCGGGGTGTCGGGAGGGTGTGTGTGTCGTGCCCTTGAATACCCCGAGGCAACAGGCTCAAGGGGCGGGGTGGGGCGGGGTGTGCGCGCAGCCGAGCCGTCATACTGTCACGCCGTCACGCTGGATCGCCGCTCAAACAGTTCCAAGGCGGCGGGGACGTCATGGCCACGTCGCAGTGTCGACCTGTGCTCCCTCGTCACTCCTGAAGGTTTATTGTTAGCTTCCGGGAGGGTAGTGGTGCCAGGCGTGTGCGTGGCGGCAGGGGAGGGGACGGCAGGGGAGGGGACGGCAGGCAAGGCGGCGTGGTAGACTTGTCCTCAGTCAATCATATCAATGTAAATACTTTCCACACTAAAACGAAGGTGAGTTTGTCCTGACGCGATGCCACTGATAAAGTCATCACTCTGGAGGCGGCGTGACTTGGTTTGTGTTTGTGTTCGGCGCGGCAACACACACAACACAAAGGAAACACGTTAACGCGCCTTCAAACTCCAAAATTAACGATTGTCTCAGAATTTCTCGGAGTTGTTTTTGAAGTTAATTCCAGCGGTAATGACACGTTGGGGCAGAGTTCACGCGTGAGGAACAGCAACATTGACGCTGAGGAAGGCCATGAGGGCGTGCGTGTGCGTGTGTATGTATGTATGTATGTGTGTGTGTGTGGTGATTGGGGGGGTGATGTGTGTGTGGCCTGTGGGGTCCCCGCTTCCCTCCGGCAATGTAGTCAACCCGGCGTGGCGGCGACCGTAATCACAGTGCCGCTCATAATGACTCGAATAATGATCCATTTAACTCATTTGAAGCATTCACGCCCTGATTTATCGAGTGCCTCTCACCGAACACTTAAACGCGGCTCCAAACACACCGGATCCAGGTATTACGGATGCCAGCGGTTACCAGTGACATTTGAGAGGAAAACGGGATGTGGCGAGGCGCTTCCCGACAGGTGATTTGTGTTTTTTAATGCCTCATCCTTTCCTTCATCCTCCTCTAGTCTCTCCTCATCCTGCTGGTCAAGGTATGAGGTTTTCCCGCCCTCATACCTTCCACATAGGAGAAATATAACACAAATCAAAGAAATAAAAGCATATTATAGCCAATAGGCCTAACAACTACTGCCTGTTTAGACCACATTTCCGCAATTACACCACCACCACCATGTCATGTACCATCCTCCTCAACACACACACACACACACACACACTCATGACGTCTAAAATCACCCATCCAACGACCCCCTTACAATTCTTAGACCTATTGTTCACCTAACCAGTTGTGTTTCCAAGGTATGGCAAAGAGAGGCCTACAGGATGTCGCCCACACCCTTATTTGCTCTTGAGTCCTTCCTCCACTCCACCTCTACCCCCCCCCCTCTCTCCTCCTCCTCCTCCTCCTCCTTCAGGCCTCGACGCACGCCTCTGAGGGGGGTAAGTTAGGCATCAATTGGGTAACCTGATGGAAAGGTCATCAGGTTGTCCCTAGTGTGTGTGTGTGTGTGTGTGTGTGTGTGTGTGTGTGTGTGTGTGTGTGTGTGTGTGTGTGTGTGTGTGTGTGTGCGTGAAAACAAGTTAATCTCCATTGTTTTTGTTGTTGTTGTGGTAGTACTGTGATCTGCTTGTTGTTGTTATTGTTATTATTGGTGTTATGTTGTTATCTGGTGTTGCGTTTGTGGTGATGTTGATAGTGGTGATGATGGTGCCTATAGGTGGTGATGATGGTGGTGGTGACTGAGGTAGAAATAGAATTGTTGGTGGTAGTGATGGTGGTGGTACTGGCTTTGATGGGGTGGTGGTGGTGGTGGTGGTGGTGTGTGTGTATTGTTGGTGGTGGTGTTGGTGGTGTATGCGGTGTCCAGTTGCTTCCTGTCGGCCAGTGTTCCGCAGCGATTCAAACAAACACTGCTTCAGGTTTCACTTATGGGATTCATTTGAGTCGAGGAGTGTAAGACCGAACCACCCACCACTCTCCCTCACCCTCCCCTTCTCTCTCTCTCTCTCCTCTCTCTCTCCATTTACCTGTCCAATATTCGCTCACACGCAAGGGCCACCACTCAACTAATTAACCTGAGAAGACCAAGGCATCACACCACGAGAGGAAAAAGTTGATGAGGCCAAGAAAGGTGGAATGCAACACAACACTGCTATAAATACTTGGTGGAGAATATGTGTGGAAGACTTAATAGGTGTGGGAGGGAGGGGTGGAGGAGATGGTGGGGTGATGGGTGGAGGAGAGAGAGAGAGAGAGAGAGAGAGAGAGAGAGAGAGAGAGAGAGAGAGAGAGAGAGAGAGAGAGAGAGAGAGAGAGAGAGAGAGAACCAGTGTCACAATACTGCAGCTTCCACTTCCCTGCGAGACGAGTAAAAAAAATAAATATTAATGCTGGCGTGGTGTCCATATGAGGGAGGGATGCGGGGGGGGAGGGAGGGAGGGAGGGAAGGGAAGGAAGAATCCGAGAGGGAGGAAGGGGTAGAGGAGGAGTGAGGGAGGAGGGAGGGAGGGAGGGAAGAGAAAAAAGAAAGGAAGAGGAACATTATTGTGTTATCGGAGTGTATCTGTGTCTCCTTAAAACCTATCACTTGTCTCGTGTGTGTGTGTGTGTGTGTGTGTGTGTGTGTGTGTGTGTGTGTGTGTGTGTGTGTGTGTGTGTGTGTGTGTGTGTTAACCCAACGGAACCAGATAATATCGCTCAGGTAGACTAATTAATCGAAAAGAGATGAACCTTGTGGAAAGAAAAGATGCCTGTATGTATGTATGTATGTATGTATGTGTGTGTGTGTGTGTGTGTGTGTGTGTGTGTGTGTGTGTGTGTGTGTGTGTGTGTGTGTGTGTGTGTGTATACGTCCCTCGCGTGGGTGGGCCGTCTGTGGGTTGGTGGGGGGGGAGGGTGGGCGCCTGACCAACCTGCCTTGATCCGGCGGAGTCATTCTTGTTTACCTGCGCCACGCCTCACCTGCACTGACGCTCCCCGGCCGCCTCAACGTCCGCCCTCACCTCTCCCTCACTCTATCCACCTCTCCCTCCATCATTCTCTCCATTGTCTCTCTCCTACCACTCCTTCTTCCTTCTCTCACTCAAAAGTCCCAATTAATCAATCTTTCTCTCCATTTTTACCTCCCTCCCTCTCTTACGGCTTTCCTCCCACATTCCTTTCTTTTATCTTACCCACTTCCACTCTTTCTTTCCCTTTTTCTATCTATCCATCTGTCTCTCCTTCCCTCCAACCCTTCTTTTATTCCTCTCACATCCTCCTCCTCTTCCTCTATTCATCAATCACAAATCATGTTCTTCTTTTCAAACCATTCCCTCCTTTCCTCCAACACATTACGCCCTTTCCCTCCTTTCCTCCAATCTTACGCCTTTTCCCTCCCTCTCCCACGTCATAGTTTCCCTCCATGGGGTCAGTGAGGGAGGCCCGAGGGAGGCACATTCCTGATCCTATTTTTTTCCCCCTTTCCGTCGCATTCCTTTCTAGCGACTCCTTTACGAATGTGGGGCAGTGACGATGATGCGGCTGGCTATCCCTTCCTTCCCTGTGGTAATGGTGGTGATGGTGGTGATGGTGGTGGTGGTGGAGGTGGTGGTGGTGGTGGTGGTGATGGTGGGGTGGTGATGATGGTGGTAGTGATACAAAAAAAAAGTTATGTAGCTTTAACAAAAAACATTCACCATTTCTTCTTCTGTTTTTTATTTTTTTTTATTTAATAGTTTAATTATATTCGTTTATTTATCTATTTTCATTATATTATTGCCTATTCCCTTCCCTCCTTCCATCATCCTTCTCTTCCACCTCTTATTTCCCCTTCGCACCTGCCCTTCCTATACCTGTGGACGCACGGGAGAGGTGGAACAGGTTAATTGGTCACCTTTTCCCAACCTTCTCCGCTACAACAGTTGGTCTCCTCCCGCCGCCGCCGTGTGTCCTGCTCACTAAATAGGTCCTTAGTACAAGTGGTTACCTAGTATTGAGGTTGTTATTGTTGTTTGTTATTATTATTATTATTATTATTATTACTGATTTTTTTTTGTTTGTTTGGTGGTGGTAGTGGTTGAAATAAATATTACCGTGAAGAATATTTTTTGTCTATCCTTTCTGAAATTATAATACTTTCTGATTCAAAAAACAAATAAACAAAAAATATTCATACATATTCATAAAAAAAAATCATATGAACCAATCACATAAAACAAAACAGAAAAACAACAGATATTTACAATCAAAAAGTAAACGCAATAAATGAATAAATAAAATAAATAAACCCGGCAAACCACAAGATAAATCGCCATACATTTAAGGTTTCTGAGAGGTATTTTTAGGGTCCTATTGGAGTCCCTGAAGGCAATCTAATCCCCTAAACTCAAGCTGTGTTATTATTTGCTAGACTGACGAGGCCTCTGGGGCGCCTTAACCCGATAGGAGGGAAGGAGGGAAGGAGGGAAGGAGAGAAGGAGGGAAAGGAGAGAGCCTGTTGGTATATACATCAATTAACATCCAGGTGAGACGCCTAACACCTGTCTTAGGGGCAAGGATCCCACCATGTGTCCTTTTTACATTAACTCTCCTTCTCTCTCTTTCTATCACAAACAACAGCAACAAGGATGAGGAGGAGAAGAAGGAGGAGGAGGAAGAGGAAGAAGAGGATCATGAACGGATGCAACTAGTAACCAACTCCAGGTAAGAGAGAGAAACTACACCACCAAACACGTGTAATCGACCACAAATCACTCACAGCGACTACCAGCATGAAGAGAGCGGTGAGAGAGTAAGAGTAAGAGTGAAGAAGAGGTAGGAGAGAGGAGAGTGAAGGAGGAAAACCGTGTAAGGAGGAAAGTGGGTCATTGTAAACAAAATGTGGTCAGGAAATCAATTCACACCCATGGAAGTGATTGTTAATGTGGCGTCTTTATTATTTTCGTTTGATGGAGGAGTAAAATAAGGCGTTACGTGGGGCGGAGGGAGGAGATGCGGGCGGCGGTGTGACGGAGACGGTAGGAGCGGCGGTGGCGGTGATGATGTGTGTGTGTGTGTGTGTGTGTGTGTGTGTGTGTGTGTGTGTGTGTGTGTGTGTGTGTGTGTGTGTGTGTACCTTACTGAAAATAGAAGTCCAGTACACATGTTTTACAGATTCGTTTTTTTCATTGTATTTCGTATTGTTCTTATTGAGTTTCAGTTTGTATGATTTGCTTGATGACTAAATAAAGTATATATTGTTATTGTAATTATTTTTCATTGTGGTTAATTTATTTTTTGTGTGTTCGCTAATTTAGTTTTGTGTTGGTTGTCGTCTTTGTTTTGTTAATTGGAGGTGATTGGAGCAATGGCTCACGGGAAGGTTGGTCTACCTGGCTAATTTGATGCGTATTTATAATTTGCTTTTAATTTAGTTAGAAGGAAAAGTTGAAGTAGGTTAAAAAGATTGTTGTTGGTTATTGCGATGTTTTAGAAAAGTTTGAAAGCTTTTGTTAATTCGAAAGAAATAATAATAATAATAATAATAGTAGTAATAATAATAATAATGATAATAATAATAATGAAATCAGGGCAGCTTTCGGAAATCACGCATAATAAAAACAATAAAACAATAACAATAATAATGAGTAATAATAGTAATAAAAATAATAATAATAATAATAATGATATATGCGTGAAGGTTATAAGCCATAAATTTAATGAGATTCAGGTTTTCCTTGAAGGCGGGTGGCAAGTAATATAATAATAATAATAATAATAATAATAATAATAATAATAATAATAATAATAATAATACTATAATAATACTATAATAATACTATAATAATAATAAAACAATAATAATAATAATGAGTAAGACTATATAATGACTGTTACTTCATTATTATTATTATTATTATTATTATTATCATCATCATCATCATTATCATTATTACCCAATCATGATCACCGCTTCCCGCTAACAAAACACAACACAACACAACACAACACAACACAACACAGTCAACACCACCGAACACTTAACACTTAAATCCACTACAGCAACTCTACTACCAAAAAAACTTAATAATGACCACGAGTCCTAAATAATATACCCTTATACCTAATTACATCCAACACGGCGCCTTAAACTACACGCCTAAGGGAGGAAACTAAATTAATGAACCACGAGAGTATTTTTCGCCGACAACAAGACGCGGGAAGACGATACAAAAAAAAATAATAATAATAAATAAATAAATAAGTAAAATAAATAAATAAAAAAAAAGAGAAAAGAAAAGTGAGATATTTCACATTCCATTCCGTTCACTATAAGTACGTACATGTGCTTTCACGATAATGACCCCCCCAAAAAAAAACGCACATAAACACGTACATATTCGTTTATTTATTCATTTAAACGATCTTCTCTGTACAGCGAAGAAGGGAAGGTAAGGAAGGATAGGGCAAAGGGGAGGATGAGGGGAAGACGAGGGGAGGATGAAGGGGAGGATAAGGGGAGGATGAGGGGAGCGCGTGTTCTGAGGGAAGGATAAACAAGACTGGGGTGTGGGTATAAAAAATGATGCTTCTGAAATAGGAACACAATGACGGTCATGGCGAGAGAGAGAGAGAGAGAGAGAGAGAGAGAGAGAGAGAGAGAGAGAGAGAGAGAGAGAGAGAGAGAGAGAGAGAGAGAGAGATGTGGACCTCAGCGATGGACACAACCCTTTCTCTCCTTCTCTCCGTAACCCCTTCCCCTTCCTCCTCCTCCTCCTCCTCCTTATCTAAGATCGCACATTAAGGTCTCAGTTAACAGGCCGCGTGAAGGAGAGTCACAGCACCACAGTATCCTAGCGTCCCACAGCACACAGCGGACCCTTCCTCCCACACACACACACACACACACACACACACACACACAGAAGAATAAACAATAAGTAGAAGAAGAAAGAAGGTAATAATAATGCATCCTCAATGACCACAATAATAAATAGGAAATAACATAAGAGATCGAAGAAAAAAATATAGATAGAAAAAAATGGGTTCACTTCAATTTCCCGCTAAAAAATAAAGTGTTTCAGCTCACGTATCTTTCATCTTCGTGCGACTAATAATCCCACGCCTCAAGCAGCCTCTACACCGTGACTCCTACATCATACCACAACAGCTGTTCCTGCATCCCTTTCAAGCACTATATATAAGGAAGATAGTGTATACGTTAAGAGCAAATGAGTATAAAAATGTATCGTTAACAACGTTTTTACTTCAACACATTCCGATCCTTCTGAGAATCCTCTGATCCTCTTTTCCTTCAAGGCTACAATTTTTTTTCGCCTCAGGATGAACAACAATGAAAAATATACTAGGAAACAAACTTCATCTGCGTCGCTTTCGGAATCTAGTGAAGGAGGAGAGAGAGAGAGAGAGAGAGAGAGGAAGAGTGAGAGAGAGTGAGAGAGTAGAGAGAGGAGAGGAGAGGAGAGAAAGCCATTTTGAAGGCGTGGAGAGAGGACAGACTCGTGTGAAGGAAGTCACTGGTGCTACCCTCTGCCTTTCTCCAATCCTGCCGATAACTTGTGGATTCGACAAGGGTCAGACTTCCATAATGCGGTAATGAGAGGATGGCTCTTACGGGAGTGACCCCAGCTGATGAATGGTCTGCTGACATGCCCAACCACACCACCACCACCACCACCACCACCGCCTCTCACGCCTTACCTCCCTCCCTCTCTCTTTCCTTCTCCTTTCCTTTCCTCCGTGTCGTCTTTCCTTTTCCTCCTCCTTCACTATTTAACGTTCTTCTTCTCTTCCTCTCTCTCTCATCTCTCATCTTCACGTCTAGTCACCTTTCCCTCTCTCTCTCTCCCTTCTTTTTTCCCCCCTTCATTCTCTTTCTCTTTCCCCGCCTTCTCATAATTTATACATTTACAGTTAATACATTTTTCTCCTCGGCTTTTGTTACGCTTCCCACAGACCAGAAAAGAGAAAAGGCGGGAGAGCAGAAAGGCAAGGAAGATCAGGAAACTGCCCAAGAAGAGGAGGAGGAGGAGTACTACAGGACCTCCCATCACCCTACCCACCACCACATCGTCCCCAAAACACCACGTGGATGTCTGGGTTCTTTTTGCGTTCAGTTACATAATTCATTTACATATTAATCTTCCCTCAACACCGCCCCCCCCCCTGACCACCTCCACCCACGCCCCTAATCCCCTCACCCCCACGACGCTGCGGCTACTGTAAAAATAATACCATAAAAAGTCACTATAGTCGCTCCTACGTTCCTTAGAGAAGTCCTGCGGTGTCCTCCCTCCAGCGGCCGCCTTTCCCTCCTTCCCTACCTGCATCCCATCCCATCTGGCCCACACATGGCGGCCCAGAGGGTGTGGTAGGGCGAGGGATGGGCGAGGGGGAGGCATTGAAGGGGAAGGAGGCATGTGAAGGGGGGTATGAAGGAGGTGTAGAGGGTGGGAGGAGGTTTGTGAAGTGGAGGGAGAGTGGAGGCTTGTTACGGTATGGAGGAAGAGGAGGAGGAGGAGGAGGAGGAGAGAAGGAAGAGGAGGAGGCGGCAGCTTGTGTTGAGGAAGGAATTTTTCAGTAATGTGGGTTAAGTGAGGAACCTAGTGAGAGTTCAGGTTATCACGGCTATTAAACGTTTCAAGGACGCGACTCTGTGTGTGTGTGTGTGTGTGTGTGTGTGTGTGTGTGTGTGTGTGTGTGTGTGTGTGTGTGTGTGTGTGTGTGTGTGTGTGTGTATGAGAGAGAGAGAGAGAGAGGGAGAGAGGGAAAAGGCTAAGAAAAGGCAAGTAAATCAAATAAGTCTTACCTGAAATTTAGTCTGTAAAGGTGAGTTGGAAGAAGAGTGAAGAGGTGTTAAATATTTTCTTAAGTTCAGGAGAATGTGTGCAAGTGTGGATGTATTTCTCTTTCTTTCTTTCTTGGAGGGTATGAGAAACAGGTAATAAGGCAAGTAAGAGAGAGAGAGAAAAGGAATGAGAGAGGGAAGGGAGGAGGAAGAGGCAGAGGCAGGTGTGAGTGAAAGGTGTGTTTCTTCAATGATCTTAAAAATGAGTCTTTCCTTCACGCTCATGTTTGTTTCCCTCAAGGCCGCACGTATAATTTTTTTCGTCCCACCTCTATTTCCCGGTACTTTCAGCTCCTCCCTTTCTCACTCCTTCTTCAAGCTAGCCTCGTCCTGTTTCCCTTCCTTCGTCAGGCGGGGAAACCAGATTACCAACCAACCAACCGGAAGTCAAACGTCACAGAACTGGCTTCGTCTTTATAAAGTATCACTGTTTTTCATTCTGGTTATGTCCTCTTGCTGAGCTGAAAGTCACGATCACCTCCTCCTCCTCCTCTCCCCACCCTCCTCCTCCTCCTCCTGCCGCTGGACGTGCTAGTTGGGTCTTGTTGACGCTGGACAGCCAAGTGTTCTTCAGTATTCTTCAAGTGTTCTCCCGGCATGATCCAGCCTCGCGCGCCTTGATCCCTCACTTGCCCTTCTCTGATACAGTGATTAGCGCCGCTACTACTACTACTACTACTACCACCTCCCACTGCCATTATGTCTTCTATAGCTATTTCCCTCCTGCTCTTCCTCCTCCTCCTCCTCCTTCTGCTTAGTATTATCCTCCTGACATGTCGCACTATAGTTACAGTGTCACCATAATCGTCACGTATTCCTTTCTCCTCTTTTCGTCCTCCTTCTTTTCATCCTCCCGTTATGTACGTACACCCATGCCGACCACACACACACACACACACACACACACACACAGAGCATCACTGTCTCTCGCTTCCTTTAATTAATCGAAAGAAAATGTCAGAATCCCTCAGGGCAGCAAAGATAAATAAAAAGAGAGAAAGAAGAAAATCACACAGCACATGATTAATAAACTATTATTCACACACACACACACACACACACACACACACACACACACACACACACACACAGTTGCCTGACGTCCCCTACTCCATTTTCTTTCTTTCCCCACTGTACCTTACACAGAAATATTCCTCAAGTTTTAGTTTTTTAGTATATGATAAATGTGGGTGAGTTTTTTCCCTTCCCATTCACTTTCTTTCCCTCAATATGTCACAAAGTTCCAACTCAACGAACTTTCCCAGACTTTCCACCCTGAAAACGTTCCTCAAAGACTCTTTCACCTAAATCGTACCTTCGTCCCCTACAAACAGACCTAAATAAAACACCCTTAAAGTTACCTCACCCTCAAAACCTCCTACACATACTTCCCCTTACTTGCTATGCCCCTTCCACCCTCCTTCCACGCCCCTGCAGCGGTACTCTAGGACGCGGCGTTGAGGTAGGTGGTAGAGTGGCGTGTCAAGGCTCGGCTGGGTAATGACACACAGCATTGCTTGACATATTCAGAACATGTCATTGCACACAAGCAAACCTGGATTATGTACGGCAGGGAATGAGTTTTCTTTTTTATGGTGTGTGTGTGTGTGTGTGTGATTCATGGGTATACCTTCCCCTCCCCTCCCTTCCCTTCCCTTCCTCCTTCCCCTCCCTTTCTTCGTTCTGCTACTCCTCCCCCTCTTCCTCTTCCTCCTCCTCCTTCTTCACTTTGTCTCCTTCTATCATCTATTTCTTTCTTGGTTGTTATTTTTTTGTTTATGGATTCACATTCGTAGTTCCAACTCTCTCTCTCTCTCTCTCTCTCTCTCTCTCTCTCTCTCTCTCTCTCTCTCTCTCTCTCTCTCTCTCTCTCTCTCTCTCTCTCAAAAGGGCACGTCCACATCCTTCCCTCTGATACTTTCACGTGAAAAGCCAAATTTATTTTATATCTTATTCATCACGACCACTTATCTGCAAATTTTTGGGGTAATCGAGGCAACGACAATACTGCAAAGGATGTATAAATCTATATTACGGTTTGCATCAAATTGGACACATTACACATTTCTTTCTCTTTGTCCACCTACTTGAGAATAGCTTATCAAGTAGAGAGAGAGTCACTGATAAGAGTTCATTCCTCAAATTACAGTCAATCATCAAAATATCAGCCTAAGATATACGCCAATAATGCGGGAATAATGAAAGTAAAGTAAACGGAAGTCAGATAACCTAAATACACAGGACAATACACCCTTTCCGTTATGCTCAGGACATTAACGGAAGGATATCAAGTCGTCCCGCCGGAGGTAACCAGGATCCGCCCTTAACAATTGCATCCTCAAGTCCTATTCCATTCAAGATCATACTCCTACTTCCACTCCTTCAGGTGTTTTTCTATTTCACTTTTCACTGTATCCTCTCCTCCTTCCGTGTCCCAATGGTCAGGTAATCTAATGTCCACGCCCTCTACAGGTGGCGTGTTATGTGGCCTCCTCCCCTCCCCCCCGCCCCCCCAGCCGTGACTTGGGCCGCCCGCTACCTGAGGGACGTGAGTGATCGATGTAATAACGTGAATATTATGGGTTTCCTTATTACGTCATTATGCTCAGCCCAGGGGGGGGAGGGGGAAGGGAGTACGGGACGCCTGTCTGTCTGTCTGTCTGTCTCTGGGGAGCCTCGCGCCATTAACGATTAAAAAGACACGTTGGATTTATGGTTGTATGGATGAGTCTTCAGAGGCGGCCGCTTCCCCGTGTATTCGTGGCAGCGTTGTCTTGAGGAGCAGCAGCAGCAGGAATGGTCTGTTACCTCGCTTGAACACCGCGTTAATTGCCCGGCAAAAACCACGTCACTTTTACGATGTCGTCGAGGCAAATACCGAGGTGATTAGTTCTGTCATTAGCACAACACCTGACGCGGGGCGGGGCGGGGCGGGGCGGGGCGCGGAGTGAAGCGGATCAGTGCAGGGAGATCCACTTTTCACCCTCAGAAGCAACACCACCCATACCACCCCGCCCCGCCCCGCCCCGGCCCGCCCCACCCTACCACTACTGACCCTAATGACCGGCAGCCACTCACGCACCGCCGTCACCCTCCGCACCAGCAGCACCGGAGTCCCTCACGCCGCACGAAGCCACACCGTAAGTACAGCCGCGCGCCTCACAGCCTGTAAGTACGGTCAGAAGTGCTCCACCTTCCCTCTATCGACCTGGCTAGCATGTTGACAAAATCCACAATTAGTGCCTCGCCTCCTGCCCCTCCTACAGGCACTCCCCCACCCTCGGCAGCACCTGGCGTGAGCCGTCGATAGCTGTTGCATGTAACTAGTACCCTGGCGCCTCCATCTGGCGGGGCACAGCGGCCCTAGCACGTAAGGCTCATCCCGCAGCGGTGGGGAGGGTGAGTGCCGACCGTGTGGGTGGCAGCGGCCTCGCACCTTGTTGGGAGCAAAAAATATGTTCCGAGTTATGGCGGCCTCTTACGGCGGAGATTTTCAAGGAATGCCACAGGAAGTATTTTGAGCATTATGAACATGGGAGCGCCGTTCACGCCACCTGTAAATAACGATAAGTAGGTGGAGAGCAAATCCGCGCGTTATCAGGCCCTGCGGCACGCGAGGCAGCCCAGGGCGGGGGTGTGTGGCTGGCTTGACCTACTCGGCGACGGAGGCAGCGGCGGCAGTGGCGGCCCAGCAACACTCGCAACACAGGGACACGTCACATCAAGTGTTGCACATCAGTAGTGTTACAGAGGCGGAGGAGGCCACACGCCGCTCGCCGAGACTCAGTTCACGAGGCGCCCGCAGGAGAAGCAGCGAGTTGAATGCGTTTTCGCTATTCTCGCGTCATGGCCATCAGGGGAGGATCCTTCTGCTCCTCCCACGGTGATGCCGGGAAGGAGGGAGGGAGGGAGGGAGGGAGGGAGGGAGGGAGGGAGGGAGGGAGGGAGGGAGGGAGGAGGGTAGGAGAGAGGGAGTTGGAGGCAAACTGGGCAGAACTAGACCAGGTTTATCTTAAAGAATCATTTATGCCCAGAAGACTGATTCACTTCTCTCAGGAATTCCTGATGTTTTTAAACTTTCAGCAACAGTTTGTTTACCAGCCGTCCTTCTTCCTCCCTGTTAGCCCCTACATGCCCTATTCCTTCCTTCCCTCCCCTGCGGCGGCATCCCTCCCCTCCCCTCCCCCCTCCCTCGCCTCACCAGCGCCTCAAAAAGAGAAACAAGGAGTTACTGTACAACGTAACCTCTGAGCCCGCCGAGAATTACAATCTCCTCCCAGCACAGACCATCGAGACCTTTGTGAGCACCACTCGCGGTCCCTCGCTGCCCATTTTCCCTCCTGAGTTGAAGGACAAATCGCCCTTACCGACGGCTGCCTGTGGGTCCAGAACGCCCTGTGGACCCCCGGCGCAGGGCGGTTACCCGAGCATCCGCCCGAACATTTATTATCAAGAGGGCAGGTTAACATGAATATCTTACATTTATTAACATAGATGATGGCACAAGTACCCCCTGGCAAATTAGGCTGAGGCCCAGGAAAAGAAACGACGGAGACGACCATTCTGCACCACCAGGTTTGAGGGGCAGCGGCGGGGCAGCGTAGTACTACAATTACTGTGGTGGGGATGTCTGTATACCGGCACCCCCTCCCCCTTCCCCTCCCTTAGACCTAACCCCCCAGCCCCTGCCTCCCCCGCAACACCGCCCCATACTCATCCGTCTCCGCCACCCACCTCCCTCCCTGCCCAGCCTCGTTTTATCACGCAATCTTATGTTGTCTGAACCCAGGAATGCAAATGTTATCAAGGTTTTTGTTTTGACTCAACTCCTGAAAAGCATCGCTGAGTATTGTTACTCCGCGCGTGACGGACCAATAACAACCCTCGAGGAGCTACGGACAAGGACCACGGACCAATGGGAATACAGATAAAACTACGGACGAAAATAATGAACCAATAATAACAAAGCACAACAGACGTGATGGATGATAACGGACAGAAGGTGAGGATTAGTAACGAATGGCTAGATTTACGGACAAGGATTTACGGACACGGACGGGTAGGTCTAGGGTGGAGTCCAGGTAAGTTGCAGGTTTGGTGGGAGTTCGCTCTGCCCTTCAGCGCCTGGTGTGTTTTTTTCCGTTTTTGTTTATGTACTTTGCATGTTTCGTATTTTTGTGTTCATTTTTACCCTCCCTTTCTTTTTCTCTTTCGTCGGGGCGGAGGAGAGGAAGGAAAGGGAGGGAGGGAGGAACGAAGGGAGGAAGTCGACATGGGAACCTCCTGTACACACACACACCCCCACACACACACACACACACCCACACACACACACACACACACACACACACGTTACATCGACTTTCACGTGTGTGGAGCCGGTTCCATGTGTGTGTGTGTGTGTGTGTGTGTGTGTGTGTGTGTGTGTGTGTGTGTGTGTGTGTGTGTGTGTGTGGTCAATGAAGTCAAGGCCCAAAGCATTTCCCTCCTGAAGGTTACTGCTGCAGCGGAAGGAAGAAGAGGAGGAGGAAGAGGAGGAGGAGGAAGAGGAGGAGGAGGAGGAGGAGGAGGAGGAGGAGGAGGAGGAGGAGGAGGAAGAGGAGGAGGAGGAGGAGACAGCCTTTGCCCTTCTCTTCGCCCAGCACTTATTAATGAACAACCATGTACAGTACAACGAACTGACGTGCAGAAAAAAAGAAAGAAAGAGAGAAAGAGAGAAAGAAAGAAAGAAAGAAAAAGCAATACTTCATGAGACTTTTTTCCCAAACACTACGTAAACCTCAAAAAAAGAAAGAAAGTCCAATTACAAGACTTTTTTCCCATATCTAAGTTCGATTCAATAAAATTTCTCTTGTCGACCCAAAAAGGAAGTCATTTTGTGATTATATCAATTTAGTTCCTTTTGTACGTATTAGTAGCCCCGTTGAAACTAAGGAAACAAAAAAAAGAAAAGAAAAGGAAAAAAATGACACTAAAATTATATACAAAAAAAAAAACTTACACCAGCATCATTAAGAAAAGAATAAAAAAATAATAATAATAATAATAACACCACCACGTTTAAAAACAATCAAGTCAAAACGAACAGAAACAATACGTGATAAATTTTGACTAAGTGCCATTTTCAAGTGTGATTATTATTATTCAAAAGCCTGCAAAGCAATGTACAAGGTTTTCCCAGTGTGGTGTAGACGCATTAGTGAAATAAAACAATTGGGAAAGTGTGTGTGTGTGTGTGTGTGTGTGTGTGTGTGTGTGTGTGTGTGTGTGTGTGTGGGTATATATTCCTCAAGCAATATTAACACAAAAAAAATAAATACATCATTACTTCTTTTGGTCAGAGACAGACACTAAACCTGCTTACCTCATCCTTCAATTAATTACACAAAGGCACCAAATGTCACCTTCTGTACCTGGCCATGTCCTCACCTGGCCAAACCTTCAGGCAGTCAGTTAGTGGGTCAGTTCCTTATTCAGTCCATCGAGACAAGACATTCAATTAGGTTTTTTTTCCCAGTAGTGAGTGAATAAGTAAGTCAGTTATTTAGTGAGCCAATTGATTTTTCAGGTAAAACCATAGTCAGTTAGTTAATATATTGGTCATTCAGTCATTTATTTAGTTAGTTAATTGGTGAATGAGTGAGATAATCAGTCAGTCAATGAATTTAGGTTTATTCAGTTTACTCATCACACTCACACACCTCATAACAACCCTATCCCCTTACAACCCATGAATCACAGGTAAGCTTGTTAAATGTCACCCACCACAGCCTTGCCGCGCCTCACCTCACCCCAATAACAACCCTTCCAGTCGGTAAAAATAATATGGGGCATCAACACAAGTGGCTCATTTTTCAAGGCGCGCCGATAAGGGTCATTACTCATTGGGCCTCACATGAAATTTGGTCTCCTGCTCCACGTCGAGTAATTAATAACAAAGCGAGTGACGAAGACCATCCATAAAACCTCTATAATCTTGAGTCCTCGCCCGCGGGAAGAAAATGGGATGATACAACTCCTAATGGTCCCTCACATGTGGAGAAAAAAAATATCGAGGCTTTCAAATTTAGATCGAAAATTATACACAACATATTGCACGCCGATTATACTCATACAGGTTCGGTTGTATAATTTAGTCGCCATGTCAGTCGATCCTTCACGGCACACCACTAAATACTACCTCCTCCTCCTCTTCCTCCTCCTCCTCGTCGTCCTTCACCTGGCCAATTCAATTAAGCCGGTGTAAGCAAAGTTAGGTAAGGTGCGTCAAGTCTTTTACAGAGTTACCTTCAAGACCGGTAGGCGCGCCACACGTTCAACTCATGATATTTGATACTTTTCATCGCGTATCATATTCACTGAATCAGTATTAATATTATTACATATTCATTCGTCACTCTTGATAAGCTCCAGGTGTTGCTTTACCTATGCAATCATCAACCACAGAAATGCAGCCTCGTTCCTGAACACCCCGCCCGTCAGCCTAGCAGCGTCAGGGCCCTGGGGGAGGCGATCACCTCACCTTCATCATAAGGAGCGGCGGGCGACGCCGGGCCGCGGGGTCCCGGCGGTGGAAGAGCAACTCATCAATCAGCCTGGTGGTCCTGGGCTCCATCCACGCCACTGCTATGACAGAGGCGGCGACGGGGGCGGCATCAAGACTCCTTCCTCACTGTTCTTAACTCCCTCCGCAAACGTTCACACTCAACGCCACACGACCTGTTCACGCCGCCGTCCAGGTGATCAGGGGAGCCTCACGGGAGGGGGAGGCTCATCCTGCACGAGCCATGCTCTACAGGCGGCCGCGTAACACTTTGTAGGTCTTTCCGACAAGGACTACAAACATCCCGGCGGCGGTGAGACAAGAGTTCCGTTGAGGTCCTCGCGGCTCGCCGGTGTGCGGGGCTGCCGTGTGACTGAACTTTATCACGAACACAGTAATTAATTGAGCATCACTTTTTTTTGCTCTCCCACGCAAGGAGTCACCGTCATGGCTGCCTCACACTGCCCTACGCCCACCACTCATCCCTGCGCGGGTATTTCCACTCCGGTATTCATCCACAAGATACCTCCAGCACCTCACCTTGACGGGTTCCGTGCTCTCAAGGAGGTCTCGTGCTCTCAAAATTACCTGAACCTGTAGAGAAACATTACAGTGGTGAGGCCATCATCCGTGAAGAGGCAAGGAAGACAGGAGTGACAGCACAAAACACGATCCTATAAAAAGGTTGTGACCGAGAAAAGTGATGCAACAAAGATATAATTAACTGTCGCTTCTGCTTGGTGCTTTCATGCATTATCATTCGCATTCCTAATAGACAATCATTATATAATAGAATTATAATAGACGGTAGCGTGTGTCCAAGCAAGACGTGGTGAACATTGAAGGATTGGAAGGTTGACATTCCGGTGCACAGTCACACGTGACTCACTTCCGAGCAATGATGCAAACAATTCCACACAAAGAAACACTCATGACCGACGTGACCCAATGCAACAAAAACGTTAGGATCATAAACAATACAAAAACATTCAATCAATAAAAAAAAAAACTTTTACACATTTTGATCTTATTAAACAAATCCCTCTTCCATTGTGTCTGACGTAAGTCGGATTAGTGACGGGCATATAGGAATAGTTTGAGAGTAATTCTGGGAAAACATCTACATGTGAGCAACCTCTCAGCCCCCCGAGTGTCGCCTTTACACTGAGTTAAACAGGAAAACCTCTCACTCACAGCTCGGTGGGTCACTCATTCATTCATCGGCGGTGGTGCTGCCATGGCAAGGGTGTCTCGGCAGCGTTATCAATGACACACTTGCACACTTTTTTTGTGTATATTTTCCTCTCACGGCCGCTTGCTGAGCCTCGTCACTCCTTCACAGATTGACGCTCACCCTTCGTCGGGGTCCTCCACAGGGCCTGATTAGGGTGTCAGTCAGGAGGTCAATCTTTCTAGTCACTTGTTAATCACATTCAAACTATATCACATTTATCTTTCTCTCTCACTGGTGGATGTTGTCACTCACTCGCACAGCGGCGGGGCGAGCGGCATACAGCAGGCGTCGCTGCTGCTCGCTTCTAAGTTAATAAAGTCACTTTGGGGTGAGATGGATAACTCTCTTCACCCTGACGACTGTGTCAAGTAACAATATTCCAAGGATTTGCCACCTGTTGAGAGAGAGAGAGAGTGGCTGTGGCAGGGTTAGCAGAGCACCGCGCCGCCAACACTTCACAACACACCCACCGCGCAGGCGCACACTGCCTTCCCGAGCGACACAGCAGACCGTCCCGTACCGCAGCCAACACCGACTACTGAGTAACTTTGAGACAGACCCCCTCCCTCCCAGCCGGGCCGCGTGGTGGCCGCCGCGTGTATGTATGTTTGTGTATGAGGATGGGTGTGTGTGCGTGTGCGTTTCGTGAGCGTACACAGCCTCACCAAATGACAGGCATACAATGTAGTTGTTTATCATGCGGTGTTGTCCACTGTTAGTTACATTGAGAGTGTATTCTTGCCGCGGCAGCGAGGCGGGGCGGCGGGAGAGCGAGGCGAGCCACGCGGCCACTCACTCCAGGGAAAGTGACATCTGGCATTTGCGGGCGGGAGTATGTGTGACTGCACATAGTTACCACATCTAATGGGATTCTGAACAATATCCCGGCCCTCCGTGCCGCGCGACGAGTACTTGCAAGGGTTTTGTGCGGATCGTGTCAGGGAGGAAATCTGCATCGACGTTTACTTGGCGACCACGTCTTGGGGCGCACGTCCCTATATGGCAGGAGGGAACCCTCACCCGGGGCGGCGGCCCAGCTGATCGCCCGGCAATCACAAGCAAATACTGCCGGAGTCTTGCGTGCCGGAGTCTATAAATGGCGGGAAGATTTTTTAAAAGAGGGAAGAGAAAAATATCGTTTGCACACGGAGGGAGACGCGGGGCAGCATAAGCTGTGCATCCCGCTGCGGGGTGCGGTGCTCCAGGGGCGGAGCGGCGTGCGGCGTGACGGCCGCTTCGTCACAGTACGGTGTCTGGCACGGGAACACCTACGCAAACCGTTCTAAATAGAGACGCTTCCTCTCAAGCCTGTCACCCGGGAATGACGCCACCACCTCAGAATACCCGGCGGCCTCACCGTGTCCCGCGTTACCCCGCCAGGTGTGGCCACGGAGGCAGGACATACCCCATGACAGCCTCGGACCCGATTGGACAACACACCCAGGACCAACGTCTCGCTGCGGCACACTATTGACTCCCATCGATCACCTTCATGACCTAATGGTCATTGCTCCGGTGCCAACACTAAAACGTACCTCACACAACAACAAAACTCTATCTACCTACCTATCTATCTATCTATCTACCTACCTACCTATCTATCTATCTACCTACCTACCTATCTATCTATCTACCTACCTATCTATCTATCTCTCTCTCTCTCTCTCTCTCTCTCTCTCTCTCTCTATATATATATATATATATATATATATATATATATATAATATATATATATATATATATATATATATATATATGTATGTATATATATATATATATATATATATATATATATATATATATATATATACATATATATATATATATATATATATATATATATTATATATATATATATATATATATATATATTATATATATATATATATATATATATATATATTATATATATATATATATATATATATATATATATTATATATATATATATATATATATATATATTATATATATATATATATATATATATATATATTATATATATATATATATATATATATATATATTATATATATATATATATATATATATATATATATTATATATATATATATATATATATTATATATATATATATATATATATATTATATATATATATATATATATAGATATTGAAATATAGTTAATGAGGACAGGTGTGAAGCCAGAATGGGTGTACCTTCGTCGCTGCACCGCCCGGGAAGCACTCACACCCTCACACCGTTTCGTTGTCCGTGGATCCTGCAGGGCAGCGCCGCAGCCATCTGGCCACCACAGGAGAGTGTTAGGGAGGCGAGTGTTGCAGTGCACCCGTCCGGTCAGGCAGAGTTGAGGCTTAGAAAAGCTGATTCATTGGGCCGCTCCTCTTACTCCTCCTTCTCTTCCTCTTCTTTTTATGCATCTCCTCCTTCTCCTCCTCCGCTTCGGCTTTTGTTGTTGTTGTTCTTTTCTTTTTTACACCCCTTGACCTCCTCCTTGTGACTTGCCTACGGACGCCCGCCCTGCAGCTCCGCCGCCCCGCCAGGGTCGTGCATGTCATGCTCTTGTGTGTGTGTGTGTGTGTGTGTGTGTGTGTGTGTGTGTGTGTGTGTGTACAACAGTTGAATCATGCGTGCTTCACTCCCTAAAAACCTCGCGTGTCACGCCTAAACTTTGCCTCTCTTGTTTACATGAATTGGTTGGGGTTTGCGCAACTCTGTCCGTCGGCCGCGGCGGTGTTCTTCCCCTCACCCTGCAGCAGCAGCAGCAGCAGCACAACACAACCTCCTTCCCTCACACCATTACCGAGTTTGCAGACGGATGGCTGATTTATTTAATTCATATATAACTACTACTTATCTGCGTATATTCATACATGTGCGTGTGCCAAGATTTGCGGCACTGTTACCAATTTCTATTCATCATATTACTGAAAGCTTTCTCTATGACACTTGATTCTACAAAGGGTTTTTACCGCCTCCCACACCCTCTCCCCCTCCCTCCTTCCCTCCCTTCAATAGGAACACTGGGCGCCAGGAAGCGGCCGTGTGTGGCATCCGAGTGATAATGTCAGAACAATTATACAATTATCTCCAGTAGCCATCAGGTTCCTGCCTTGACCGGGATGTCGGTCACACAGGCGCATCGGTGTGTTGGAGGCGTGAGAGAGTCGCGCTGCAGCCTCCGTGGTCACAATGCACGAGAAGAAAAAAAAGTTTATATTTTCTGTCACGCTAAAAGATGCCAAGAAACGGAATAAATGTGTCACACTTGGCCTTGTTGACAGCCATTAGACGGACGATATACCAAGGAGGAGGAGGAGGAGGAGGAGGAGGAGGAGGAGGAGGAGGAGGAGGAGGAGGAGGAGGAAGAGGAGGAGGAGCATCTTGGTGAACTTTTACTGTTGACATCTGCCTTGCCATCCGTGCGGGACTCAGCCTGCAGCAGCATGACGGTGGGAGTAACAACGCCTCCCTTACATTGAGAGGTGGCATCAGTCCCTACCAAGCCGCACCAATCTTCACCTGGTATGCGAGGCGTCCATGATCCGTTCGCGGACAAACACACTTCCCTCCGTCCCTTCCTCCCTCCCGCGGATCAACCCTCACCTCCCCCTCTCCCCTATCCCTCCACACTCCTCGGAGGCTGCACATCCCTCTTTTGCACTCTGATTTTTTCCCCCTGAGCGCACCACCGTCTTGGTCCGGTGGCGGCGGTGTGTGGAGGCTGGTGTGGGAGGGTGAGTTACCTGAGCACGGCCTCCTCTCGGCTCTACCTGCGCTCCCCTGCACCTCCCTGTCGTCCAGCCGCCCTTTGTCTTAGTCAACGTCTTGGGTGTTTAACCTGAGCTGCGTTGTGTTTAGCTTCAGTTGTTGCACCACGCAATTACACGCCACAAAAAAACACCAATGTACACTCCACGACATTACCATCACGCGCTTCACTTTCTGTAGGCGAACCACGGCGATAAGACAATAATTACAAACGAGGAGAATGTGCTCAAGGTGAAATAGAGGGTAATGCCGAGCGCTGTATCGTAAATAAGGCCGAGATATGCATCCCATCTGCATGTATACAGTGGCGGTCGCTGGCAGTTTCGCCTCTAAACACTGCCAGCCAATCAGGACCCAGATTCCAGACTTGAGGAAACCCGCGCGCCCTCGGTAAATAACACACACAAAAAGGGTAGCCCACAGCCCCGCCAGTCCCGATATTTTCGCGAATGCACTTTCACAACGACTTTTGGCGCCTTTTCATCGACCACGGACACAACGAAGTGGGCGTTGAGGGCGTGTGTGTCGTACGTGGGGGGCGTGAGGGCGTCCTGCTGCGAGGGTGAGGGCGGCTGGGGATCTCGCGAACTCATCCCTCCACTAATGGCCGGGGATAAACAAAGCGTCAGGCAAGGATACCCATTGTGCCCGAGCTGATCACATGGCGCTAACGGAAACACACGACCAGAACACCACGGAAAGGCACTGCTTACGTCTTCACTATATGTGCCTCCAACCTCCCTCCCTTCCTTCCCCCTTCCCGCTTCCCTCCATGGATAGATATGTACAGTGACCTCTACCACTTCCTCATCCGCCGCCCTCTCTTCCTCCTTCTCCGCGGGGGCATCTGGGGCATCAGTGGCCGTGATTATACGTACGCCCGTGGAGGGGTATGGGCAGCAGGCGAGGTGGGGATCCTCCTGCAACCACATGGCCCACCACAACACCTCTCCCCTCCCTCCAACCCCAACCTCCCCCCACACCTCAAGCCACTAAAGTTAGACGTGGTTTATCTGACAACTGACTGACTGACTGACTGACTGACTGACTAACTCATTGATTAATTGACTGACTGACTGATTCATTGACTAACTAACTAACTAACTGAGTGACTGACTAATTGATTGATTGATTGATTAACTGATCAACTGACTGACTGGCTTCTCACCGCTTGTTCCGTCAGCCTCAAGCCGAGGTTTTCTCCCTTCACTCACTCACAGGAAGGTATTAGTGACTTGCAGGTCACCGCCTCCGCCCCAACAAAATGGAATCGAAACAAAGACACGATGAATTATCAAAAGTATAAATAGCATACCTTTAATATTCTCCTTTGACAAATGATAATACTCTGGGTCTTCGGTAATAGCTGTAATGGGTGGCAATCCTTTTCTTAAGCATCATTTTTTTTCTTCTTTATTTTCTTCGTCTGCTAAAATTGATGAAATTAGCCCCCAATTGGTAACTGTGAAAGTGCATATTGTTTCATTTACGTGATAACAGTATTTCGTACGTGGAAAAAAAAACATGATATTTTTTTGTGGGTGTGGGTGGGGAGGTGGGGGAGGGGGTGGGTGGGGGTGGAGGAAAATAGTGCAAAGTGCTTATTTGGCTCAAGTCTTTCCTGTGTTGTTTATTCTTGCGGTGATAATGTTTCAGAAACAATGAAACAAAAATTACAGCTTGCCTCGTCCCACTCATGCTAAGGTAACATGCAAAGAAAGAAAGCAAGGAAGAAGCACGAAAGAAGAGAATGAAGCAACACATAGAAACTAAAAAAAAAGAAGTTTCCTGTTTCTTTTGTGTCTCGTGGGAAGGAAAGAAGAGTTTGAGTGAAGGTGTTCCCAGCCCTGTGCTCTAAATCAACGTGGTAGTAGTAGTAGTAGTAGTAGTAGTAGTAGTAGTAGTAGTAGTAGTAGTAGTAGTAGTAGTAGTAGTAGCAGTAGTAGTAGTAGTAGTAGTAATAACAAAAAATAAAAGAAAAAACATAATGAGAAGAGTAAGATGATAAAGAACACAACAATGACAACTAAAACAAAAGATCCTTCCATCCCACACCACACACAGTTCTCCTTCACATCTTAAGGTGGATGCATCTGACCACACGCCTTCCCTCCCTCCACCTTCCCATCTTGAGACGACCACTAACTAGCTTGTGGTCGTCGTGGTTGGTGAGAAGGCTACAGGTGAGACGGGAGGAGCAGCGTGACAGACACCTCTCACCTGTGTTTAATTGTTCATTGCTAACTACGAGAGAGAGAGAGAGAGAGAGAGAGAGAGAGAGAGAGAGAGAGAGAGAGAGAGAGAGAGAGAGAGAGAGAGAGAGAGAGAGAGAGAGAGAGAGAATAAAATGTGATGCTGTGGTTTTCTTACCTGCACGTTCACTACTTCCATCAGAGCATACACACCTGTAAAGATGAGAAAAAATACAATTATAGCAACACCATCACCAATAATAATAATAATAATAATAATAATAATAATAATAATAACACAATACAATATTCAAACAAATGCAACAGAAAATACGATACAAAAACACAAATCAATTAAGCATGAATGACAAATAACACATTTTCACAACATATATACTAAATAAAAAACAAAAACATCTGATTCTACAACAAGTATAAAAAAAAACGAACAAGAACATAATACAAATACAAATATAAATAAAATAAATTAACACATGAATGATCAAAACTCCAGTAAATATTTCTTCCACGAATTACATATATACATAAAAAAAAAAAAAAAATAAAATAAAATCACATCGAGTAGAAACCTTCCCATCCAGGTGTGTTCACAGGTAAGTTCATTTAGGAGCGAAAGAGGACTTCAGGCGCCACCACTTTCCCGATACAAGATGCAAATCCCCGGGAACGGTAGTGGCTTGGTAGGAGGTGTTGGGGGCAGGGGTGAGGCAGGGGTGTGTGTGGGGGGGGAGGAGGTAGGGGTGATGGGTGTCCCTGCCTCCCCGCCTCCCTCCCTCCCAAGGCACGAAGAGGAGAGTGCCGGAGTGACGCGGCTTTTTGTCTCTCTTATTGTTGACAGAACTTTGACCTGAAGGCGACCCCGACGTGCCTCGCTCCTTACGAGAGAGAGAGAGAGAGAGAGAGAGAGAGAGAGAGAGAGAGAGAGAGAGAGAGAGAGAGAGAGAGAGAGAGAGAGAGAGAGAGAGAGAGAGAATATTTGTTGCATTCATCATTGTAAAAAAAAAAAGAAAAAAAGAAAAGAAAAAAGAATAACAAAAAGTCTCTCCCGCACCAACAGCCTTGTAGGTACACTCGTCCAGGACAAGTGAGGTGAGAACACGCACACAGACCAATACTCTCTCCCCCCCCCTTCTCTTCCCTCTCACTCCAACCCCAGCCTCCCCCACTCCCCTCCCTCGTCCCCTCAAAACGTCCTCCACCACTCACACAACAGAAACAGAGGTTCGGAATTCCTCCCTTGAAAGACGTAATCCGCCAATAGATATGACTAAAACAGACAGTTGAAGAAGTGGTAGGAGGAGGAGGAGGAGGAGGAGGAGGAGGAGGAGGAGGAGGAGGAGGAGGAAGAAGAGGAGGAGGAGGGGCAGTGAGATGTCTTCCGTAACAGAAATCAAAACAATTACTTTTTCATAAATCCTGTGACTCGTTTCGTCTGCAGGAATCCCCCTGTTCCCCCTCCTCCAGGGTTATTGAACGTAGCTTGTTTACGAGGTAGTAGCCGCGTCCTCGTCCTCCTGCCGGGGCCGAAGGAGGGAGGGAGGGAGGGAGGGCCTGGCTGGCTGGCTGCTGTGAGCGTCGTAATGTATGCTCAGGGAAAATATGTAGCATGTTGCACTAATATAAACTCCAAAGAATCTGTCACGCGAGGGACCGTGTTTGTCGACGCCCTGGTCAACACGCACCGCATCGATCCCACCCTAAATAATGCACCTTTTCGGTCTCTAAAAGCAAAGAGCCGTCAATACCCAGCCGCTGTTATGCCCGCTCCTCTTGCTACTCCTCCTCCTCCTCCTCCTTCCGGTCCCCCGTCAATATTGTGCCGACATTCATTCACAAAATCAAGACGCGTTGTTTGAGTAAAACACACAACACATAAATTTCCAGCATTGTCTGTACATATGGCTTATTTGCCCGGCTCGCGATGCCTCTTGTTTACACTTAATTAAAGAGAGAACTTTTCGGGCGTCGTCGGGTGGGCCGCCGGCGAGGCTGTTTCATAATCATTGAATTATTGTAGGATGTATCACGCGGGCCCGACTCGCCGCTGCGTCTGCCCTGAACACGGCGCATTAAACCAACAAGCAACAAACAGATGGCAAGATTGTGCGAGGAACCCTTTTTTTTTTTGTGCCTCGACTCGGAAAAGTGCCGTGCTAATAATGGCTGACTGGATTCCTGAGATCAAATACAGGTTTTAATGAAGGGATTCAATTAATTCAGAACATATGCAACACAGGAACAACACAACAGAGATGGAGGCGCCCCAAGGTCTGAAGGAAAGCCTCTTGTTGTGTTTGTTACCTGCATGTGACTCACCATTCCAGCACACACTGACCCGCCCACAGCCTTCCCACCTGTTAAAAAGTTCACCCCTCCTCGGCCAGGTATTATGGGGTGAGGGGTGATTAGCAGCATCCACAGGTAACTCCTAATCCCTTCTAATCATACATCGTTGTCGTCGTGGGTTCAGAATGGCCTCGAAGGATTGGTTGTCACTCTGTCGGGGTTTACAGACATCACGTTCCTCGCCACGATGTTTTGATGATGTTACTGTTATTGACTCTGTTCAACGTTTTTATGTTTTATGTCTTGATGTCTGGCTACACAATTTATTTATTTTTTTATTATCATTAATTTTTTTTGTTTTTTAATCGAAAGGTAAATTTAGGAACAATGTGAAATTACAGACGTGTCACAAGGCCGAAACATACACACACACACACACACACACACACACACACACACACACACACACACAGGTCATCGTGCAGTGTTTTGGGGGGGGTGGGGGAGGGGGGGGTGAAGGGGTAATATAATGCCTCACACAGTTATTGGTGGTGACGTGCGAAATATTCCCTGTGTTAGTGGTCGGCAAGCATATCTAACAGCAGCTCCCCCCCCGCCCCCCAAAAACCTCCACGCTGCACCCGCCCCCCCCTCACCACCCCTCACAGGAAGTAACACCATTAGTGACACAGCACAAACACTAGACTTTGGAGCCACAGCGTTGTGCTCCAAGAAACCAAAAATAAAAGAAAAAAATTTAAAAAGCAGACAGCAAATACACACACACATACACACACACACACACACACACACACACACACACACACACACACACACACACACACACACACACACACACAAGGGTAATTTCCTTCCTGCCAAGTAGCGAGTGGACATGACAAGGTGAAGTTATGAGTTTTGTTGTTCACCTGCCTATTGGTCCTTCAGGTAACTTGTGGCAAATCTTCAGGAAAAGGAAGAAGAAGGAGGAGGAGGAGGAGGAGGAGGAGGAGGAGGAGGAGGAGGAGGAGGAGGAGGAGGAGGAGGAGGAGGATTGAGGAAGGAGGAGGAAAAAGGAAAGAAGAAGGAGGAGGGTGAATCAGGCTCAATTAAGGCTTTGAACACTTTTTAAGAATCGATAGGTAAAGCGAGTTATTTTTTGTTGCACAAGACTCACCACCACCACCACCACCACCTCCTCCTCCTCCTCCTCCTCCTCTGTTTATTCCTCCTGCTCCCTCCTTCCGTGACGCTTCTATTCGCCTTTCATCATAATTAATCTAAAAAAAAATCCCAATTCTGCTTCGCCGTTGTGTTAAGGAGTAAATGACTTCACGAAGGCTGCATTGCAAGGACACCCACGCCATTACCTCCACACGCCCCCACGCCCCCCCGCCACATCTAACCCTCTGAACTATCACTAAAATCCACCTTCAGAATGCTATCCACCCAACAATTTGTCCCCTTGTATCTGCTTCTCCACTTGAAATAACCTCCTCCTCCTCCTCCTCCTCCTCAATCAGTGTTCTTGGTACATTCCTTACGTACAGTACACCCACCAATAACCTTCATATAGGTACTTTCCACGCGCAGTACCTACTACTTCCCTACTTACAACAACCTATTCCTTCCCTCTCTTCAATTTCTCTCTCTGTTACCTTCCCCCCACATACAGTAACCCCCCCTTTACCTCCCCTTCCACCCCACTACTTGCCCCATAAAACCTCCACAACCCTCCCCCCTTCCTACACCTCACGCCACAGCATATTCACACGCTATGCCACCCCCTCCCCCCCCCCGTAACACCTGCCCACACCTGGTCCCTTGCGATCATTACACCAATGCTCACCGTCACACTTTAGGCCTCATTTCTGCTAATCCCTACCTGAAGCCTCACAACTTAAGCTTTACGAACATAATCCCTGTTGGCAATACTCGTACGCACGGCTTTCGTAAATAGTGTCACCGGTCTTGTCAGATTACTTACTTAACCTTGAAATACTCTTGGCACCTGACACGCAACTGTAGCACGTAATGATTTCTTAGTAATTCCACCTGATTTCTTGGTCCTCGAAGGAATACAAGGTGCATCCCGTCGCCTGGTGGAGCCGTAACGTTGAAAATCCAGAGGCGTTTTCAAGTCCCTCCTTAGCTCCACGATGAATAGGGAGAAAAACACACAAGGAGTTCGAAAGGGTCGCCTGACATCTCTATCCTGCGGGGAGATCAGGATTCAGGGGCTCGAAATAAGGGATTCTGGAAAGACTGATGACTTCCTGACGGAGGGAGTCATCGAGAGGAGTCAGGAGCCCCGGCGTACTACCTGCTCGTTTCCGTGCTAACAAATCTTATTGGGCAAGGAATGGCGATGTAGAAGGCAAGGTGTAGGAGGGTTATAATTGGGACGCAACCACCAAGAAGAAGAAGAGGAGGAGGAGGAGAATGCAAAGAAGCAAAAGCAGAATAACAATAATAATAATAATAATAATAACATAAACCATAAACAACGATAACAATAACATTTCCGTAATAGTTTTTTTCCCAATCGTGGTTGAAACTTTTCCTCTTTCCCTCCCGGACAAGACAACCACACGGAATAGAAACCTCTTATTGAGCCTCCAAGTGCGTTAATAAACCCTTCTTCCTTTACCAGATACGTTACACCAGGTGCCACAACACAAAGTCTCCCCCCCTCCCTCCCTCCCCTCCACAGGTGCTCTCCTTCCCTTACCTGTCTCACCTGGGCCCAGCACCCCCGCGCCGATAATCACACCACAGACGCCAGCTCGACCACTAACTACCGCTAATTATCTCAACCACTGGCATTACCTTCGCCACACACACACTCAGTGCCCGCCGCAACTATGAACAGTACATTATTCTTCACGTACGGAACGATTCTGCAGCTGCCCCGCCCCCTCGCCCCCCCGCCCTGCCCCACCACACTTCCCATAAGCTAACAAGGCAATGATGGCCCTCCGTTGCTTAACTACCGTCCCGAGGCGTTATCTTCCTCTGACAAATCAGGCCTGTAAGCGACTACCACCAGTGTTACAGCCTCTGTGCTTCACCTCCAGACGCTATTAGGGGCAGGGAGGGGCAGGGAGGGGCACGGAGGGGCGTGGAGATGCCAAAGGGCGTGGGATATGTTATGTGAGCCTGCCAGACAAATGAGTGTTGCAAGTAATAAAGCAACTGTGGGGAAGATGAGTGTTTGGAATGGGCGTTAAGTTGTTTTCTGAAGTGCTGACTCTCCCTGCCTCCACCACCATCACCACCATCACTGCTGCACCTCCATCACTTGCACCCTCACCAAGATAACATCATAATCAACAAAATAACACGGCACAGAAGACTATAAGCATCACTCATAGATAACCTACGGCACAGCTAAGTCATCCCAGCATCCACACACCACCACCACCACCACACACACACACACACACACACACACACACACACCTTGCACCACACCTAACATCCCTCCCTTCACACTTCACAGTATATAAAAAGGGCAGAAAGAGCACCAGCTGTACCCACGCCCTTGGATGTGGAGCAGCAAGGGTCGTGGAGGGTGCCGTTGATGCCCAAGTAACCAGGCCATCGCCACCTGCCCGCCGCTGCTGCAGGTGTTGTTGTGACCTGTATGTGCTATTCGTGGAAATAACTAGTTGTGTAAAACAGAGTGACGGTGCATTCATGTTATTATTTAGGAAAAACCGTTTTGTGGAGTGTAAGCTCTTTTTTCTACTAGTATCTCTCTCTCACTGTCTGTCTCTCTCTCTCTCTCTCTCTCTCTCTCTCTCTCTCTCTCTCTCTCTCTCTCTCTCTCTCTCTCTCTCTCTCTCTCTCTCCTATTACTAGTTCACAAACGAGAGATAGATAGATAATTAGAGAGAGAGAGAGAGAGAGAGAGAGAGAGAGAGAGAGAGAGAGAGAGAGAGAGAGAGAGAGAGAGAGAGAGAGAGAGAGAGAGAGAGAGAGATATGAGCCAAAAAAATAGTGATCAACAAATAAGCAAGTATACACATACCTGTTGTTCTCATGCTATCATCAACTTTCTACTTTTTTACACCTGTCTACGTTTTTTTTACACCTGCTTCATCTACACCCTCAACACAGTGCTCGGCTGTCGCTGTTGCTATCTACCTCAACTTCACACTGGTTCAAATCGACGAAAAATACAAAAAACACTCCTTCAGTTTCCTTACGTCCCTTCTAGCCCCGACTCATCATGCCCAGCCTTGCCCCGTACCCGTCCCGCCCGGCCCCGCCCCGCCCCAGGTCCAGTAGCTAGCAGACCACCGCCGTGCAAGTTGCTATAACAGTTCGGAAACCCTGCACTCCTCCCTCGTGCAAAAACGCGTCTCCCGCATGCAGAGAGGACCTGCAGCGAGCCGACAGACCGAAGCAGCGCCTCCTGCCCTCCCTCCTTCACCCTTCTACTCTCACCCACTCTCCCGGGCAAGAAAAACAATAGCAATGACCATTACCGACATGCATTTCCCAAAGTACGGAGTGTGGGATGATGGATGCTTCGCCGCGATCCACTTAACTACGGCGAGGGAGGAACCACCGTGTGGATATACCCTCACGCAAGAGGCGGCAGCGGCGGCGGCGGCGGCGAGTCTGTTTCTCCGGCGGGCACCAAGGCGGTCTGCTGCTGCCGCTAATATACAATATACAAGTCAGAATTACAGACTAACCTTAGAATCTTCATAGGAATGTCAAAAATAAGAAAATAAGAAAAAACTAAACCTTTCTCTCGCCTTGCGGTTGTGTGTTCAACTGCCATACTTTCCATACATAACTCAACATACGGTGCACTCTACAACCCTTCTCCCTCCACACACACACACACACACACACACACACACACACACACACACGCACACATCCACGGTCGTGTCTGCGCAGAGCCCGGGGCCACGCTCACCCAGATGCAAGTCTCAACATTATGCATGCAAGGAACTCATCTCGCATCTCAACAATTACAACCCTTACTCTTACGGCATTCATTTGATCTTCTGATAATTCTACGCCTTCTACCTCCCGGACACTTTAATACTAACCTACAAACCGTACCACTGACCTACCATTCACCCACGCCAGGCCCTTCATGTCCCCCTAGAACACAAAATACACTTAATATCCACTTCTCCGCTAACCACTGACAGACACTGAAGCAACAGCACATCCACGAAGAAGATAATTGGTGACGATCTTCAGCATCCTTGCAAGAACGACTAAAAGAATCCTACATTCACTTGTATTACTGTGAGGATTCTTGAGTCCTTCTAGGAAGGAAAAAAACGAATGAGAGAAGATTTAGGGGTAGAAAAGTAGGGTTGGAAAGGGAAGTAGGACGATAGAGACAGGAGACAGAGGTGAAATAAAAGAAATACAGAGAAAAGAGAAAGGAATGGAATAGAAGTAGAGGAAAAGAATGGGAAAATATGGATGCCGAGGGAAACAGAGAGCAAAGGAAGAAATGATGCAGATAAAAGAAAGAGGGAAGTGTATATATAGTGTAATAAAGTATGAAGGAAATGGAATAGAGAGATAAGGATGTGCATGCAAGTGTGGAAAAGGAGAGGAATAGATGAATGGATGGACACATGAAAAGCGAAAGAAATACCTCCACTATTGAAGGGTGGAGAGGAGAGGAATGTGTGTGTGTGTGTGTGTGTGTGTGTGTGTGTGTGTGTGTGTGTGTGTGTGTGTGTGTGTGTGTGTGTGTGTGTGTGGAGAAGCTTACGGAGGTTTCAGTGTGTGTATACGTGAGTTGTGGAGAGCGAGGAGGAAAAGAAGGAGGAGGAGGAGGAGGAGGAGGAGGAGGAGGAGGAGGAAAATAGGAAAAAAAGAGAAAGAGAGCGACTGAGGGATAAGTATGGCTGACAGGGCACAGAGAGAGAGAGAGAGAGAGAGAGAGAGAGAGAGAGAGAGAGAGAGAGAGAGAGAGAGAGAGAGAGAGAGAGAGAGAGAGAGAGAGAGAGAAGCACCACGACACATAGGAGACCCTACCACGCGTGACGGAGGCAGGCGTGAGCCGCGGCTCGACCTGTTAACCGGAGCAAGGAGAGAAGAAGGGAAGGAGGGGGGGAGGGAGTGGAGGAGAAAAGGAGAAGAGGAGGTGGAGGCTGGGAGGAGCAAGGAAGAGAGAGAGACTAATGATTACCAGCGAAATATACTGGATCAAAAACCATACTACATCTTTTTCGAATACATTTTGTCTAAAGTTCAAACCCATTGGCCCTCTCTCTCTCTCTCTCTCTCTCTCTCTCTCTCTCTCTCTCTCTCTCTCTCTCTCTCTCTCTCTCTCTCTCTCTCTCTCTTGCTTTACTTTTGGGCGGGCGGCGCTGTGTGTGTGTGAGAGAGAGAGAGAGAGAGAGAGAGAGAGAGAGAGAGAGAGAGAGAGAGAGAGAGAGAGAGAGAGAGAGAGAGAGAGAGAGAGAGAGAGAGAGACTTTAACACCCACCGAAGGGGACTCACACACACACACACACACACACACACACACACACACACACACACACACACACACCTCCTCCCCTGCTGAGTCAGACGCCCCACAATGCCACGTGAATCTGATAACTGAAGAAAATCCTCGCATTCCTGAGGGCGTGCAGGAGCGGCAATCAACAGTGAAGGGGAGGTGTGGAGGGCGCGGGGAGGCGTGGGGGAGGCGTGGGTACTGTGTCTTGTTAGGTCGCCTGCGTAAGGGTGACGTGGAGGTCATGTGAATGTGTTCCCATGACATCGAGTGGTAATTCAGCGTGATTCTTGCATGCTGTGGCCGCGAGGGTGAGGGGAGGACGCAGAAACAATGCTTCTAATACTAATAATGGAAAGCTTCCACGACAAACTATAGTGTTGCGTAGTGAGACGCGTCCTCGGGAAGCTGCCAAATGGCCTCCCGCACATTGTTCCCAAGCATGGCCGCTGTATTAGGCGCAAGGGTAATCTTCTTTTACGAGGCGGGTGATAGGCAAGTGGAACAGGTCACCGCTGATGCTGTCAACGCACAAAAACACGAGGGCAGAGCGGGACCATCGTTCACTGGAGGATAATAAGTTAATGTAGTCGGACTGGTGGTGGAGAAACCCTTGCTCAGCTATGCATGAAACAAAGGCAAGACACTCTGCCTTATTGACTGCGGGTCGGGCGTTGCCCTTGGCCCTCCATCGGCCCCGATCTCGGGTCCCACAGTAACCCGACGCTGCCTTTGTGGTTCCGGTCGGGGTTTTGGTCCTGCCCCGCCCCGAGTCCCAGCCCCGCTCCGGTTCTTGCCCCGACACTTTGGTCTTGGTTGAGCGGCGCGTGACGCCTGACGGAGCATCATGAGGCCGAGATGTGTAGATTATCCATTCGTGGACTCATTAATAACTCGGGTGACCTGACCCTACTTGCGCCCCGCCCGCCCCTCTCCGCCCTCACACCTGCCCTCCCCGTCCCTCCCTCCTAGTCCATCCCTCTGTCTCTCGCCTTTCTTCTTTCCTCGCTTCCTTAAGTATTTCAGGGAGAGGCGGACCCGTGCACGCCGCAGCCTCCCTTCAGAACCAAAGGCTGTGCTCTCACAAATTAAGTCATCCGGGGAGGCGCCGCGCAATGGGTCTCCGCGGATCAAATTCCTCGATCCCTTCGTCTTCCTTCCATTGTCGTTCACTCGAAGGAAATGAAAAGCGCGGTAATTATGTGCTTTGCTTACCGTTAATGAGCAGCAAACACTGACAAAGCAAGTTGCCAAAACACAATAATTTCAATAGTGGAGCTTCGTCCCCCGCCTCCTCAACCCCCTCACTCACTACCAGTCTCACATTCATACACTTCCTCACCCTCATTTTTATTTACACATCCTATCATTATTTCCATTGCCTTTCGCACGGTTTTCCCCTCACAGAATGGAAGTCTTATGAAGCATGATAGCAAATGGCACTAATGTACAAATATCTCTTTCTCCTCCTCCTCCGCCTCCTCCTCTTCCTCGTACTCATCAGCATCCATGATTTATTCCCTCTCAAGCGGGCCATGTTTACTTCCCTTGTGGCGGCGGCGGTGGTGGTGGTGGCGGCGCAGCGTGTCGTCCAACCTACACACAACAGCTTGAGGTAAAAAATGTATAAGATCAATTAACTAAACCTCACCTAAGACTTGTTTTCCTCTTCCTCCTCCTCCTCCTCCTCCTACTACTACTACGCTCTTACACCCACGCTAATTGTGTGTGTGTGTGTGTGTGTGTGTGTGTGTGTGTGTAAGTTAGTGCACGTGGTCCCTGTGACGGTGTGTGGCGGCGTGCACTTACTTACCAGGTGAGTGTGTGTGTGTGTGTGTGTGTGTGTGTGTGTGTGTGTGTGTGTGTGTGTGTGTGTGTGTGTGTGTGTGTGTGTGTGTGTGTGTGTTAGGTGTGAGAGGAGCTCCAGTTTTGTCCTTGGTCAGCCAGGCGTGGCCGAGACTGCACCCTCCTCCACCACCACCACCACCACCATCACCACCACCACCACCATCACCACCACCACCACCACCACCACCACCCTCCCCACCACCATTGTTCTCATGGGAAACCTTTGCCTCACTCCTCTTCCAGCGATTGTATATATCCTTCCTTAGACATTTATCTGTAACCTCTCCTAGTGGTGGCGTGGGTGAGGTAACCTGACTACCAGACACACATACACGGACAGAAACTCACCCACACCCACTCACACCCACACCCACACCCACACCCACACACACACCCACACACACGTAGGTACTATCTCCTGGTCCTTCCTCCCCTGCCCCCCTCTGTCACACCTGTTCATTATGAAAACAACTCAGGTGTGTGCCAGGTAGCCCACGTGTCTGTCCTGCTCACAACGACTCCTCCAAGTGTACGTATCTCCTTCAGGTAAATATCCACTTTGATTCCTTATATATACAACTTTTTCTTCAGGTAAATATATATTAAAAGGACGGAGAAAACTATAAGTAGAAATCACAATTCAATAATGAGAAGATGAAACTGATATGTACACTTAATAACAGGCAATTAACAGTAATTACCCAACAGCATTCAAGTTCAAGACAACCAGAACCTGTAGGTAGATGTAACTGATAGAAAGTATTTGAGTAATGCAATTGTGTCCAACTAATGACTACAGATCACTTACGATAACACGACTCACCGCTGTAATGATGCACCTCCCTTCACCTGTAGCACCGCAGCTCGTCTACAGGTATCCCTTCACCGCTTCTTCAGTAAAAATATCAGTAAAAAATTTCCCGGAATGACAACGAGATTTGAAGCATAAACTTTTTTTGCTGCTTTTAATCCAACATTTTAGTTTACTTTGTCACTAATTAGTTTCTTTACCTATTCTCAATCCATTATACATTTCAACTATCATTTTTAGGGTGAAACTATTTTTGGAGCTCAGTTATCTATTTCCAATCCTACACATACTTCAACCTTTTTAGAATGCCACTTTATAGTCGTCTTAGCTGACAGGTCACGACTGATACAAGTAAACTACAAGTAAGCTATGAAATGGAAGTCACTAATAACAATTGATAACAGTGACGGCAGAGGATGACAATTGATGACACCCGGTACAAGCACCATTAATGACACTTAATAACAGTTCATAACACTACAGACAATACAATGCAACACGATGCTAGTTGACAATAACACAGTAGAATCAGACCTGGCTTGCAACTATACCGCGGTAGATAGTAAATAATAATAGACTAGGAAACAGGTAATGAGCGTTAATGAGAGAGCACAGGTGAGGCCTTAAGGGCGAGGGCTGGGGTTGGGGTGTTCCTGCATTACCGTGAAAGAGAGTAGTGCAACCGGCAGTCACTTGAGGGAGCTGTGATAATATTTACACGAAGCTCACAATGACAAGCTGCGTGCAATAACAGCAAGCATAACACTCGAGCGTGCAGCAGCTAGGGAGGTGGTGGTGCTGAGACCCCTTCTTCCCCCTCCTCATTATTGTGTGTGTGTGTGTGTCTTTTTTGTGTGTGTTACGTGCTATGAATAAAATAAGGAAAATATAAAAAAATAATAGTCATTGTTACTGAAAGGGAAAACCAAAGCAAACCAGACTACATACAACAAGAAGAAGAGGAGGAAGAAAAAGAAGAAAATCAGAGGAATAAAGATAATAATAATAACAATAAATACAAACTAATAAATAAAAAAACACAACCAAGCATGTCAACCCTTTCTCCCCCCCTTCCCTCTCCCTCCCCCCCCTGCTTTTCTCTCCACCCCCTCCCCCCAGCAGGAGCATCTTCAGAAGTTCGAGATACACAGCTTCATCCCACAGACGTGCCGGAGCCGCGAGCCACTGCCCTCAGCCCCTACATATCAGCTGACAGGAGGAGGTGACGGCGGTTCAGGGGGGACGCGGCAGGGTACTCGGTGTCACTGTTGCACCTGAGGCCACTGGAGGAGGAGGAGGAGGAGGAAGAGAAGGAGGAGGAGGAGTGAGTGTTTGAGGTAGTGTGTGAGAGGTTAGTGACCCGGTAGGAGGGTTAGGTTGAAGTGATAATAGAGGAGTAAGTCCTGTGATATGTCGCTGAGAGAGAGAGAGAGAGAGAGAGAGAGAGAGAGAGAGAGAGAGAGAGAGAGAGAGAGAGAGAGAGAGAGAGAGAGAGAGAGAGAGAGAGAGAGTTACACCCACACACTTCTATCTTTTATGTTCTATACATTTATTACGTAAACCTCATAGTCTTTGAGTTATTTCTGAAATCTTAGTGGTGTACCCTGGCAAATTTGGTTCAAAATGTTACTTTTTTTTTTAATGTGAGGAAAATTGTTACATAAAGGTTCGTGGGCACCAAGAACACGATGGTTTCTAAAAGTTTTTATAATACTTTTAGAAACCAAGGAAAATATTAATAAACAAAGAAATCAAGAAAAAAAATATATAATAAGCTAATAATTTTGTACGCGTACTTTCGATTATTTCTCATAGATTCTTATATTTCTTTGTTTATTGGTACCAATATGTTTTTTATATTTATCTGAATTATTTTCAAGATAATAAATGCATTATATCCTTTTTATTTTATATAATTTTAATACAAACCAAAAATGTTACGTTAATATAATTTCTCATTTTTAGTTTATTTTCCTTAATAAGAAACAAAACATTATGGAAACATTTAAAAAAAAAAATCTTAAAACAACTAAAATAATTTTAGAATCCATAGAAAACATTAATGAACAAAGAAATCAAGAAAAAAATATTAAATAAGCTAATAATTTTGTACGCGATGTTTCGGTTATTTTTCATAGATTCTTAGTTTTCTTTGTTTATTGGTACCAATATGTTTTTCATATTTATTTGAATTATTTTGAAGATAATGAATGCATTATCTGGGTTTTATTATATATATATATATATATATATATATATATATATATATATATATATATATATATATATATATATATATACTTTTTTTTTATGCAAAATGAAAATGTTACGTCAACAATTTATTATTTTTTTAGTTTATTTTCCTGAATAAGAAACAAAACATAAAATTGTTCCAATATTTTTTTAATTTTTAAAGTGTTTATACAATATTTTGTTTATTATTGAATGAAATCCAAGTTTGTATTGCTGCATCTCTCTCCCCAAGTGTTATTGAAACATTAAACCTTCCTTAACAAGTGTTATCGTGCATTGTAACATCAACTACTTTTATTAACGTAATGTTTCTCACATCTGTCACGGAGACAGATTTTTTTTTTTCTGGGAGCCTAAAAATGGATCAGGATTGGGGTGGAAGTGAGTTTTTATAATTTTACTGCTTAACTATCAGTCCTACGGGAAACTTTTATAATACCAAAATTGTTAGGCTTAAAAAGTTCTATCTATAGCTTTGGTAACTGTCTTAATTACTTCCACTGTTTTGGAGAAATAATATGTGATAAAGAGTTTTTTTGATTAACACAAATCCATATTTTTTTCAGTTGTTTAAAATTCAAATACACTGTATTGTAGCTCATAATAAAGGGAATTGTATGCTCTATCTCTTATGTTCCATAAATTATTTACGTAAACCTCATAGTTTTTAAGTAATTAAAAAAACAATATTTATCATAAAAATCCTAAGGGTGTTCCCTGGCAAATTTGGTTCAAAATGTTATTATTTTTGAATGTGAGGAATATTGTTACATAAAGGTTCGTGGTCACGAAGAACACGATGGTGGACTCAGTTTTGTGATTACTCATATATTAAACACCGTTTCACCCTAAACATATAGTATATTGAGTCAGTTATACTCGGCAAGTCAAGGTGAGAATATAGTGCTTGTGGTGGTATGGTTTCCTTCCCCAACACCTCCCAACCTCACCCCTCATCATGTAGCAACCCTAGTACGTGCATCCCCACCTGACAGGCACGCCACGGAAGAGGAGGAGGAGGAGGAGGAGGAGGAGGAGGAGGAGGAGGAGGAGGAGGAGGAGGAGGAGGAGGAGGAGGAAGATCATAACACACACTGACGAGGAGGTAAACAAGCGCAATTTGGCGTGAGTGAAGAAAAAGCCATAACGACCGTCCATTCACACGGGGCGGCGAGGGGACGCTGCCTGCGACGCCACCACACAAAACAGCAAAGACACGACTCAGCCCCATGAGCGACGGCGCCTCGTAAAAAACACTAAAGCTTGCGGTCATGAACTTAGTGGTTGACTCTTGTGCATGTGTGTCTAGACGATGACTCCTCCTACACCACCTCCTCCTCTTCCTCTTCTCGTATCAAGTAAACAAGATACCCTCCCCTTCCCTCCCCCCCCTTAACCCACAGCAGGACAACAGAAGGGAGTCATGCAAGGGAAAACGCGGTGTTGGTTCACTGCTGTGGCCTCAATGGCGGTCATGCAACTCGAGAATTAAAAGGAACGAAAAATAAATGAACATCGGCCACCTGACACCTGTAATAATAATAGTTAAGGTAATGATGCGAAAAAAAAAGTAGTGAAACAATGACAATATCAATGAAATAATAGAAACCCTTAATAATGAAGGAAGATCGTAATGAGCACAAGGAAAAATAATTAAAAGATGTGCATTAATTACCGCATTCCAACACACTGTAACAAATTTTAGAAGGACATTAAATTGACGGCGCAGACGCTAAAGGGGCGTTTCAACACGAAAATAAAAAAATAAAAAAAATACTCTTCAGCTTCTGTATACGAGCGAAAGGAAACCGTAAACTGGTATCAAGATTTATATTTAGTGAAAGAAAACTGTCAACTGGTACCAACATTTATATTTCTCTTCACCAAAGCACTGTACTCGAGACGCTCACGGTGTAATCCTATTCTTCACTGGATTATTTACGCCTGTGAATTTTGTTTTCCTAATAACACAGCGGGAAGGTGTTCAGGTGTCTCCAGGTGAGGCGGGGGAATCAAACCACCACGCCGCCGCCATCACTAATAATACTCTCAGCCTCAAAATAATGAACAACATGTCATCTGAGCATCCTCCGGCGTCGTTCAGTACCACGAAAGCCTCCCGGAACCTCCACTGCAGCGCCTCCAGCAAGACAGACCTACAGCACATTTTCCCTGCAGGATCAAACATATTTTAGGATCCAACACTCCTTGGGATTCGATTTCGCGGCACCACACTATCGAAATTCCTGCTCGACCCTTGATGTACACAGGACCACTCTTACCTGGACACACACCGCACTAATACTCTTCATGTTTTTATTTATTTGCTGTAACTATAGTGATCTGGGTTCGATGCTTGACTACCCTTCATTTCTAACGCAACATCATGGGGTTCAGTCAGCCGCAGACGAGAACCCAATGTAACGTCTCCTATATTCTGTGGGTCTTATATTGTGTGTTTCCGCTGGTGTGTGTTGCTGCATTGCGTGTCTCTGTGTTGTGTTCAGTTGTAGATCAGGTCTCCACTTCTACTTTCTCGGCGTGGCGTGTCATTCGTTGCTTATTTTCATAGTTACAAGTTTGTCTGGTATTTTAAAGGCTCCGTCGGACTGTGTTTTGTCTGCTATAAAAGTTACACGCTTGGCCTTGCACTCTTCTTACCTGGAGATTTTGTGGTAAGTGTGTTTGTTTGTTAAGTCATTTGTTCTAATGGAGTTCCATTTATTAATATTTTTTTTACTTTTATCTTTCCACTTTATTAATATGTATAATTTTTTTACAGGGTGGTTGTTTCTATGCTGCGTTTATTACATGCTCTATGTTTTTATGTTCAGAATCCAAAGGGCGCACGCATCCTGCAGGTAGCGTCCATTCTCATAAGCCAAGAGGACGTGAAAGTGATGAGCGGCAAAGCGGTGGGCGGTAGGGAGGTGGGCGGCAGGGAGGTAGGGCAACGCAGCGTCCAGGCAACGAGTCCGCAGTAATAACACGGAGGACATCAGGCCCGCCAAACAAGGGCCTCTATTGATGTCTGTAAATATTTGAGCTTAATTCCTGCCGCAGTTCTGGTTCCTGTAATAACGCCACCCTCCCCTTAAGTAGGTGCTTCAGGACAATTCGTCTATAATTACTGGAAGCCTTCTTCAGCGCTTCCCTCAGCCCGGTAAAAGGCTTGGGACGCAATCTGAATTACGGCAGCGAGCCCCGAGTGTGGAAAAACTGGTGGAGAGGAACAGGTCATTTAATGATCTTGTTCTGGCTGGCCCGAGACTTGCCATTGTCTCTCGCGTTGCATTGTGGGTAAGCCTCGGTAATGGATTCTCTCTCTCTCTCTCTCTCTCTCTCTCTCTCTCTCTCTCTCTCTCTCTCTCTCTCTCTCTCTCTCTCTCTCTCTCTCTCTCTCTCTCTCTCTCTCTCTCTCCGGTCTTGTCAGGCATAATTTTCAGTGTCTATTTATTTTTGCTTGCTTAATTTCCCTTTAAGATTTGTAACATGAGCAAAAAATTAGTCTTCATCATACTTTAAGTTCGTAACGTAAGCAAACAGACAAATGGAAACACATTCCCAGACCGTCAAAACACACTGGTCTTTACAAAGTACCCACGAAGCATGTCCTCTAAATGACAACACATCTGCAGCATCATTTACCTTCTTGGACACCAAAGACACACACACCTGATGGAACCTTAATCATCCTACCCGCCACCTGGCCCGCCTAGGTGAACCTCGTCTCACCTGCTGCCTCCCAGACTCACCTAAACTTACCTAACCAAAACGAACCTAACCAATGCAACTCTGGCCATCTGTTTTTACCTGCCTCCTTGCCTGACCATCTCAAATTAACTCTACAGCTGCAGACTTCACCTGTCCTCACCTTGTCTGACTGCATTTTGCTAATTCATTGATTGTACCTACATCCATAAACTTGACTGGCCTTTACTTCTCATCTTACCTGTCCAAGCCAAGCATGCGCCTCACCTGTGCTCTTCTTACATATTATCTTTTATCTGTCATTATCTTCATCTGTGTTATCGTCACTTACACATACCTATCTCGTGTTACCTGGCTATAATGAGCTATTTGTAGGCTTCACGCGGCGTATTCTCACCTGGCCAAAATATAATACCTATTAGCTTCACCTGTAGTATCCTAACCACCTCATCTCATCTGGTTCCCCCTACGTCACTTCGCCTAACGGGACACATACCGCGACAAGACACCCTGACCCACACCAAGAAGACAATGCAGCGACAACCTTCACAGGGGTTCCAACATCGAGGAACAATGACACACTCCACCTCCCGATCCACACGGAGGGCAAGCAAGAACTCGGCTTTCTCCTGCATGCAGACACCGGGAGGAGCAGGGACGGGGCAAGGGTACGAAACGAGAGCAGGTATGGGAAGGAAGGCGTGAAGGACAAGCAAGGACGGAAGGAGAACGGGAAAGGAGAGATAGGACTTCAAAAGGGCTTGAAAGGAAAGGTGGGATACTGCAAGACTTGAAGACAGGTAAATAATAGCACTATAACGCATATATAAGAGGATATCAAGATAAGGCCTCATGAATTTAAGTAAGAAGAGGAAGAAGAACGGGAGGGGGTTCTAAACGAGGTCGTCAGGTCATCAGAAACTGAAGCGTTGAAACTGGATGTGCCTCCCTCTGTTTAGTTCTTCCTCAGGGTGAACTTTGGGTCTCATGCAGTTTCTCTGTCCTCCACTCCTCGCGTCCTGTTGTAGCGGATGAAGAGGAGGAGGAAGAGAACGAGGAGGACGACGAGAAGAAGAACTACAAGGAGGAGGACAAGGAGGACAGTGGCTGCGTGAAGAGGTATGATAACAAGGGAACGCAGAGGAAGTTGCGGAGGAAGAGGATAAAAAAAGAAGGATGCAACCGAGAGGGAAAATTGGATAAAATGCAAGTCTTATGAGACCACAAGTTTGACTGCGCAAAACACTTCCTTTAAAGCAGCTAACTGAACACTTCTCAAAAGCAAAGGATCAAACTCTTGTGTCCAATTACCTCATCACGCCTCATCAACAGTGTCCGGATCACACAGGTAACACGATTGATTACCCCCCTCCCTCCTTCCCTCCAGCTCACCTGACCAATTATTATTTTTTGGCAGTTTAGAGTGAAAAAGTTAGCTAAAAAGTCATGATAAAAACAAAACATATCCTTTACCAGTCGTGTGTGTTATCATAAGGCTGATAACGCATCATTCATTTACTTTCGTCAGTGCGAGAGAGGGAAGTGAAGACTGCTTGATCACTTCCGGGGTAGTGGCGGGGAAGGGGAGGCAGGAAGTCACACACCATCGGGAAACAGGCGATCGGGAACAGCTGTCGGGTAATTGCCACAGCCGAGACGCTATGACACGAGGTCTTCCCTTTCTCTCCCTCTGTCTCCCTCCTGACGGCGACGCAGAAATTAATATCAGAAGGACCAGTGTAACCTCCTTTTACGTTCTCAGACGACCCCCTTCCCTCCTTCAGGCACACCGAAGGAATGTTAAAAACCATGTGCTGCCGATCACAACAATAATCTTACAACATCTCGTTTTCTATATAGTTACTCTGAGTCTAATAGTGGGGGTAACACTGATAGATTTACGGGTCTAAAGTGTTACGCTCCGCAGGACACTCCCTCAGGCTTGACGGGCCCCGAGGCTCCTCGTGCTCCTCCCTGGAATCCTAAGGAAGGTTTAGGCTTCCGAAGGAGTGACGGAAAGAGAGTGTTTGGATGTGACGGTAAATAAAAGGTTTGTCTTTAAGCCTGAACAGAGGAAATAAAGACGCGTGTGTGTGTGTGTGTGTGTGTGTGTGTGTGTGTGTGTGTGTGTGTGTGTGTGTGTGTGTGTGTGTGTGTGTGTGTGTGTGTGTGCGCAGGCTCGCTAAAACAAAGATAACTTCCATCTGTGTAAAGTTTGAAATACAAAAATGCGAAACGAAAAAGAACATGAGTACAACACGATAATAAATGTGTTTGAACTCAAATACCTAAGCAGACACACACACACACACACACACACACACACACACACACACACACACACACACACACACACACATACCCACACACACACACACACACACACACACACACACACACACATGAACGTGCAGTGACTAAGCTCCACAAGGCTATCTTTTATAAGTCACATCGAGGAGAAAGGGTCGGGAAGGAGGAAGAGGAGGAGGAGGAGGAGGAGAAAGGGGGAGAGAAGGAAGGAAAAGGAGGAAATAGAAAAAAAATACATTATAACACATGAAACAAAATTAAAAATACCTTTAAGCAACACATTTTAACAGCACCAGCACAGCATTCAAACACAGCACACTTGAAGCTAGGTTATACAGCAAGATCATCACCTTCCCTTCACCTCAACACCCATTACCCTTTAACACCATCACCTCCCTTTCCCTCCTTTACTAACACCATCACTTCCTCATCACAATACAACTTTACATCATCTGGTCACCTGTCCTTGTTCCAGTTCTGGGAGGAGGAGGAGGAAGGGAGCGCCAAGGCAAGATATAATTGAACTCATCCCCCCTTCCACCTGTTTTACCTGTCGCTGAATTATCGTGCCATATTTGGGGTTTCCGTGTCCATGTTTGTTAAGGATTTACATCGTGTCAAAATTGCAGATCTTTTTTCACTTGATTCGCGTGGACGTGAGGTGCAGGTGATAAGATGCGATCCTTTACCTGCATTTGGTAACGTAATGAAAGAGAACCGACGAGACTTTTTACACCGCTAACTTCTTGTTCAGCCTCAAAAGGTAGTAGTCAAGTTATAAAACCCTTTGAATAGCGGTCTACCACACTTCACTATATCACTCTGTTTACCGCAAGGGGGGAATCCTGTAGTGTTTTTCTTCTTCTCCTTTATGTAATCTGACCGTTTATCTGCCTTGTGAGGAGTGTTAGGATTGCCTTTCCCAAGCTTCCGGGCCCGTGAGAGAGGTACACAGGTGCTTAGGTGAGGCCAGGTGGTGACAGCCCAGGACGCAGGAGATGAGAAAAGACTCCTCCTTTATCCTCCGCTCAGCACCTCGTTACCTGGCTCCTCGCGTACTTCAGGATCTCAGGTGTGTTAGTTATCATGTCGTCCTCCTCCCCCTCTCCCTTTCCCTTCCATTCCACCCCACTTTTTTCTTCTCCCTCCCTTGTTGCTGCTTCTTCTCTCCTATTATTGTTGGTGCTACCCTCCTCTTCTTCTTCTTCATCGACTTAATTCACCATATCATTGAAAAAATACCGATGCCAGAAATAAAACCAATAAAAAGAACAACAATGATACGTAATAAACACCTTCCCAGGGTTAAGCGAGGGAGGGGAAGAGAGGGCGGAGGAAGGGCGCCACGGAGACAAGGAGGGAGGAGGAGAGGAAGGGAGGGAGGGAGAGAGGGAGACATTAAGTTCCTGAGGGCGAGGTGAGGGTGACTAGCATGCAGGAGGGAGGGAGGGAGAGAGGGAAGGAAGGAAGGAGAAAGACCGAAGGAAGGAGGGAGGGAAGGAGGGAGGGTTGAGGGCGGCCCGGCCATGCGCGACCACCGACACACGCCCAGACTCCCTATCAGGTGCATCGGCCCGCGAGATTTCAGGTGATTCGCTCCCTCCTGCAGGTGAGTTGTGGCGCCCTGCTTCAGGCTGTCCAGGGCGTCGTGGCGGGATGGTTTCTTGTTCCTTGGTTGTTGGTAATACTGCATTTTTTGTTGTTGTTCTTGATTGTTGCTGTTTTTTTTATATTCTGTTTATATATATATTTTTTTCTTTCTTTTTCTTTCGTGTGTGTGTGTGTGTGTGTGTGTGTGTGTGTGTGTGTGTGTTCTCGTTTCCTTATGTGCTTCACTTATTCTGTGGTTCTTCCATCTCCTTCTTAACCTGTTATTCCCGTTCTCCTATTAATCTCAGTGACGTTGAGGATTACTTACAATCACATTCATTCTGCAGTTTTGAATTTTCTTAAAACTTACATCATCTGCTTTGGCTTTATTTTCTTATTAATTTTTGTTGTTTTTGTTGGCGAAGATTCTTTTATATCAATTTCGCTGTCAACCCTATCCTCTTCCCTGTATTTACTTATCACTGTTCTCCTTCATTACGTTTATTCCTTCCCTTCCCACACCTGCTGTCAACGCGGCCTCTTCCGGATGGACAGGTGAGGGTGTGGCAGCCTCGTGACTCACGCCACTCAACGCTTCATCACACCTCAAACGAGACCCAACTTTCATACCCCGGACAAAGGCGGAGGGACAGAGGAGGAGAAAACTTGAACCAGGATTAAGAGGAGTGCGAAACAAGGAATACGATGTGCAGGAGGAGGAGGAAGAGGAGGAGGAGGAGGAGGAGGAGGAGGAGGAGGAGGAGGAGGAGGAGGAGGAGGAGGAGGAGGAGGAAGAGGAGGAGCATGTTGCCTGTCAGTAACCGAGATATCACTGTCATCACCACCTCGACAATTCATCTGTACACCACACACACACACACACACACACACACACACACACACGCAGGCAGAGTGCGTGGGTATCAACAGTCACGTACCTGGTATACTTTCAATGTTAAATTCACCGTGATAATGTTAGCACTGAGAGCCTCTACGGAACTGTACACACCTGGGAGAATTTGGCTAATTAGTCTCCAGGTGACTGCCTACCAGCTCAGGTGTTACGGATATAGACACGCAGAAGGCGGTGACGCAGTGTTGTCTAAGAAAATTATAGGTTATGTTTTTCTTATATTTTAGAATGACGTGATATTTTTTTTTGCTGACTAAATAATTATATAGAAAGTATATGTATATTTTTTGTTTGGTGTTTTGTTGTGTGTGTTTATGTTTGTATGTATTTGTGTGTATGTGTGTGTGTGTGTGTGTGTGTGTGTGTGTGTGTGTGTGTGTGTGTGTGTGTGTGTGTGTGTGTGTGTGTGTGCGTGTGTGTGTGTGTGTGTGTGTGGGCGAGTCAACACACTCTCCACACGCACACACTCAAGCAGCACACACACACACACACCAGCGGAAGCACTCACGCACATGCAAGCAGGGGAGTAATAAGGAAAAAAAAGTGTTACATGCGAATACATGTGCGTGCACCCCAAGAGCAACGCATGGCAACACACACACACACACACACACACACACACACACACACACACACACACACACACACACACACACACATATTCTAGCGATGAAAACCTACAGAAAAATAGAAAACAGGAAGAAAAAGAAAACTGCTTATTTCGCTCACAGCTTAGTGTACTTAAAAATAATAGAGAAGACGGTGGGGGGACGGAAAACCCACTTAAATAACCCTTAACACCTCGGGCTAAGTACACACACACACACACACACACACACACACACACACACACACACACACACACACACCCTTCAATAACACCTTGGATTATGTACTGTAAGTCAACCTACTAAAATTTACCTGCACACGCCTCAGGACCTACATACCACACCTAATTGGCCCTCACCTGCCTGGCACCCCTCACCTGACCCGCCCAGGTGAGTTTGATCATTCAGGTAACATCGAAGTCTTACAAAGGGAAATGGCATAGTCTCAGTTTTGAATAGTAAAGAGCATCGCCTTTTCTTACTTCTTCTTTTTTCACTACCTCCTCCTCCTCCTCCTCCTCCTCCTCCTCCTCCTCCTCCTCCTCCTCCTCCTCCTCCTCCTCCTCCAGCTGTCTCATGATTAGTGTGAAATTAACGCACGCAGAGATGATAAGTAAAACTGTGTCTTCCTGTGGTGACTCGCGATGAAGACCAAGGAGGAGGAGGAGGAGGAGGAGGAGGAGGAGGAGGAGGAGGAGGAGGAGGAGGAGGAGGAGGAGGAGGAGGAAGGAGAAAAGAAAAAAAAGATGAAAACAATTCCGGTCAATTCTCTTAATTAAGATTTCTTTGTGAACTCTCTTACCCAACGATAAAATGTAGCACATATCACACACACACACACACACACACACACACACACACACACACACACACACACACACACACACACACACCTACAAACCTTCCCATTTCATACTCATGTTTACTGTTACGAGACAAGAACTAAGAGACTTCGCATAACACAATACCGATGCTAAACACGAGACCAGGTACCTCCCTCCTCCTCCTCCTCCTCCTCCTCCTCCTCCTCCTCCTCCTCCTCCTCCTCTCATTCCCACACTGATGAGTACAAGTGGAGGGCGGCGGCGGTCAGACTAAACAGAAGCGGTGAAAAACTGAGGCCCTGCGGCACTCCTGCTAAACAAAAACACCAAGTAACGTATGCAAGTTAGGAGATGAAAGCCGCCAAGAGAGGATAAGTAGAGGAGATCTTAAGATGATATGGTGATTGTTATCTCTTATCTTTATACCTTTGTCTTGTGTGTGTGTGTGTGTGTGTGTGTGTGTGTGTGTGTGTGTGTGTGTGTGTGTGTGTGTGTGTGTGTGTGTGTGTGTTGTGGTTCAGAGGTTGATAAAGGGTTGTCTAGTAAGTCTTCCTAAAGGGGTTTGGGTGTATGGTATGGGCGCTCCTTTACCCCTTCCTCCTCCTCCTCCTCCTTCTCCTCCTCTCTCTACTACTACTACTACTACTACTACTACTACTACTACTACTACAACAACTACTACTACTACACTTACTACCACTATTAATAAAAAACAAAAACAATAACAAACTCAACCCAAAACTTCCCCTCCTTTTCCCCTCTTTCCTCCCCACCTCCACCCCTCACTTGTGCTCTTAATGTCGCCCACTCCAGCCTAACAAAACCACTCGAGTCTAATCACACACAGGTAATAACAAAGTTGGGAATATTTTCGGCGTGTGTGTGCGTGGAGGAGGAGGAGGAGGAGGAGGAGGAGGAGGAGGAGGAGGAGGAGGAGGAGGAGGAGGAGGAGGAGGAGGAGGAGGAGGCGACTTTCTCCCTCTGCCTCCGAAATTAAATCTCTCAACAGAATATTCCACTCACAATCGGGAACTCAGTGTTGACTCTCTCTCTGTTTATATTCATGACGGAAAAAAAACACATTTGTGGTTCTTATTTCTTTTCTCCTCTCTCTCTCTCTCTCTCTCTCTCTCTCTCTCTCTCTCTCTCTCTCTCTCTCTCTCTCTCTCTCTCTCTCTCTCTCTCTCTCTCTCTCTTATCCACCCCTTAAACTTGGTAAAAATTTGAGTCACTCCACGTTGAAATTTGCTCTCACGCCGCCCAACAGTATTTCTTTATCGTTTGGTGCGGCGGGAGTCTCGCCTGAGCAAGGGTGGACAAACCTTCTTGGTGGCGGGGCGAGGAGAGTGCAAGCCACAGGCAAACTCAGGCTCTGACACACGAATAAACACTCGGACTGTTGGTGGTTGAGGCGTTGGACTGAGGATGGCATGGGGGAGGGAGGGAGGGAGGGAGGGAGGGAGGGAGGGATGAAGGTAGGGAAGGAGGGTGGAAAGGAGGGAGGAAGGGAGAAGAGTCAGGAAAGCATACATACACACACACACACACACACACACACACACACACACACACACACACACACACACACACACACACACACACACACACATTGACAAACACATAGACCTTACAGTGTAGCGGCCCTCCTTCTCCTCCCCCTCCTCCTCCTCCTCCTCCTCCTGATCCTTCTCCTCCTTCTACCTCCTATGTTACCAAAATCCATTGAGTTAAAACTACGGAGGTGGAACTGAAGAGGAGACAGTCCAAGTCAGGCTGACAAATACGAGGGTCCGAGAGAGAGAGAGAGAGAGAGAGAGAGAGAGAGAGAGAGAGAGAGAGAGAGAGAGAGAGAGAGAGAGAGAGAGAGAGAGAGAGAGAGAGAGAGAGAGAGAATATAAGTAGACGTATAGTTATAAATGTAAGACAAATGTTCGTAAAGTAAGTCTGCAATGGCACAGTTTCTTGTTTTGTGGTAAAGAGTGTAATGAGGGGAGTGAGGGTGACTTAAGAGGCTCCTTTTATTCTCCCCTCACGCTGCTCCTTCAACGAGACACAGTAAAGAAAGAGGAGCAAAAATTCCCTCCATAAAGAGAGAAAAAAAGAGAGAAAGGTTAATAAGAAAAGTGAGTGTGAGGATGTGAACGCGACGGAGGAGAAGAGAAGGAAGACAGGAGGGAGGAAGGAGGAGGAGTAGGAGGAGGAGGAGGAGGGAGGAAAGGGTGGTGTAGACAAACGTCCTCTTCCGAAGTGAGGTAAACACACTCACTGTCTTTCTCCCCGCTTGACACAGACAGCAAGATGGCCGCCCTGGAGGTTCTGTGTGTGACTCTGCTTAATAATTTGTTGCATCCTTCGAACCAGCCGAGCGGGGCGAGGGGAGGGTGAGGGCAAGGCTGAAGGGGGGTGGAGTGGCCGAGCGGTGGCCGATGCGGAGTTCCAGGTGACAGATTGAGGGGCGAGAGGTACCACTTTCTGCAAGATTGCCAGGTGAGGGCCATTTGTAGGTGCTAATTTCAGGAGATGATTGTCGCGGCCTGTTGTGGGCATGTCTGTCTTCGGGCTTGCCTTCCCCTCCTCCTCTCCTTGCTTCTTCCCTCCTTCTTCCTTGATAGTCATGTGAAACTCCTCCCCGTCTCTCCCTCTCCATTCCCCTCCCGCCCCCCCCAGCCTCCCCGCGCTGGTTACTGACAGATGCGAGTCCCCAAGTACCTGTTTAAGAGGGTTAGTGCTTGTTTGGCAAAATTGCACTGGTGTTTCCCTGCGCCACTCCCCCGCGGCCAAGTGTTGCGATACTGTGCAACACGCATGGAGTATTTGTCCTGCACCCGCGTCTCCAGCAGGCAGAGAAATACACAATGGAGGCAGCCTACACGCAGCCTTTGTTCGCGCGGCACAATCTCTGGAATGCCTTACTAATATTTTGTCAGCCCAGGGAAGAGAGGAATAATTGCTTGGTAAACGCCGTGAATAAACTTGCGTCTCATTATCTACGGCACAAGATGTTTTTACTTTCTTTCCCCGCAGAGTCATGTCAACACACGCAAATCAATGTAGGAGGCGCGGCACAGGACGGCCCTCTAATAACACTGGTGGGAGCGGCGGAGTCCTGCTAGCGTCCCTCGTGCCCCTGAGGTGACCCTGGTGAAGGTGTGCTGGACAGTGTGTCTCTCGGCGAGGAGGAGCTGCAGGTTACGCTCTTTTTTTTTCTCTCTCTCTTTCTCTCTTTCCAAACCACTGCCTTTGCTCTCCTCTCCCATACAGCTCCTTCATCTTTCCATTATTTCAAATCTTAAATAAATTACTCTATTTAATGATTATAGTTGTAAATAGTTGTTGTATATAGTTTTTTGGCCACGAGATATCATACAAACTATTACTACTACTACTACTACTACTACTACTACTACTACTACTACTAACACAACCACAGCGTCACGAGGAAGTGTTGGCAGGTGGTCGTGATAATTCCATATTCGACCCTCACCTCCAACACCACGCCTCCCCAACACCCCCACACGCCCCATTGCTCCCTAATGGTGCCCACGCCAATCACGCACACACCAGTTCCTGCCCACGCCACGCCTAACACCATCCACACCCAACACACCCAACACACCCAACACACACACACACACACACGTTAACCCTTCTTCCCCTCCCTCGAGAGCCTCGCCGCCCCACACATGCCCTCCCCGTCACCCCATCATGCACTTCATTCTCGATTTCTTGACGTGGAATCAAAACTAAGAAACGACGCCTAATTTCCACCTTTACCTGCAACACCTGTCCATTACCGCAGCGGTGTGTCGTAGCGTCGCCATGCTCGCTTCCGTTCCTGTACCGCTAAGAGAACTAAAAACCGTGTAATTTTAAGAATACATGTATTTTACTCCCCGCAACGAGCAGCAGTAGTACCAGTAGCAGGAGGAGGAGGAGGAGGAGGAGGAGGGATGAGTACATATCCAGACCTCCTTAAGCATCGACAGAAGGAATTTCATGTTTTGCCTTAAAATCCTTCCATCCTCCTCCTCCTTCCACCGTCTACCTCGTGGCCGCGGCTGGGAGGGTGTCTACGGCCCTTGAATCGCTATCGAGGACTCATGAGGTAATTTTACGCCCGACTGGCCTTGCTGGGACCATTGCGTAGGGGATCTCATATTGGATTGTCATTCTCCGAGGAACACACAGCCCCGCGCCAGGTACAGCGACAGGATGCACCGGTGTTTGCACGATTACCTGCCAGGCTGTTGGTCCCGTGAAGGGCAAGCGGTGGCGGCGGACACCGAAAATTCTTGAGGAAAGTTTGTATTTTTATCGTAAGTGATAATGGTGGTGGTGGTGGTGGTGGTGGTGGTGGTGGTGGTGGTGGTGGTGGTGGTGGTGGTGGTGGTGGTGGTGAGGGTGGCGGTGAGGGTGGTGGTGATGATGTGTCTGCTGCGTTTATTTACGGTGGAGATGATGCTTGTCGTTGTGTTGGGCGTCGTCGCTTCGCCTCGTCGCCCCTCACTGGTCAGACGCTGCACATCTGGCTTCTGCTGGGGAGGAGGAGGAGGAAGAGGAGGAGGAGGAGGGACGGTGATGCTACTGGTGCTGCCTCCCTCACCCCCTCACTGTTCTGTCGTGGTAGCAGTGTTCGGTTTCATTGCGGTGAGGTAGCGGCACGACATAACCTAACCACACAATTAAGAGGATGCTGATGATGGCTACTGTGTGGGCTACCGTGGTAATCCTCTTCAGGGTAATCCCGTCACCCCTCACCCCGCCACCCGTCACCCCAGCCTGAGGGAATCCTTCAACCACACATTCCCATCACTCGAAGGATCCGCCTGTTCCTCACACTGCCGATTAGGACATCCATTCAGATCCATAAGGAAATGCTGCCTTACCACCTCCACTTTTTGTTTGGGAGGGTGTGGAAGGGGTACTACCTGATACTACCTGAGGCTGTGGAAGGTGGATACAAAGGGAGAGATGAGGATACAGAGGGATCAGTGGAGTGGGACGCTGGGTGGAGTAGGTGTTAGTGTGGATAATATATAAGATGTAGCGTAACGGGTTCAGGTGTGTGGAGTGTAACCTGTAGAACATGTCCTAGTGGAGGGTGGAGGTAGTAGAAGGGCACAGAGGGTATGTATGGTGTGGCTGTGCTGGGTGTGATGTGGTGTGGTGTGGGAGGTGTGGAAGCGTGACGGATCCCAGGTGTGGAGCGTCGAGTCTGCGGTAGTCTCGGAGCAACAACATGGAAATTAGCTTCGCGAAGTCACGTAACATTAAAGAGTTGCTACACGTAGAGGCATTATTACCGAGCTTCCGGTTATAATGATGAGCTGGGGCGGGAGACGCGACGGAGGGAGGGAGGGAGGGGAGGGAGGGGTGCAGTGGGAAGGAGGGAGGAAGGAGGGAGGAGGTGTGAGGGTGGAAGAGAGGCGGGTCAGGTGAATGAGCTCAGTGACGTTGTGTGTGTGTGTGTGTGTGTGTGTGTGGGTGGGTGTATGAGAGAGAGAGAGAGAGAGAGAGAGAGAGAGAGAGAGAGAGAGAGAGAGAGAGAGAGAGAGAGAGAGAGAGAGAGAGAGAGAGATAATAATGAGAATAGGATGCGATGGGATGTTAAAAATGTATATATTCCAAGGTCAAGAAAACACATAACAATGAAACGGCTCATCAGCGTTCATTTGCATAACAACTTGGCTAAACTGTCATCTTATACGGACACCCTGACAGGCCTCCTCTCCCTCCATTTCTTCTCCCCTTCTCTCCCTTCCATTTCAAGTAGAGGGAGGAAGGGAGGGAGGGAAGAAGGGAGGAGCCGGCAGTCCACAAAGACCACAATCCCATAAAATTCACCCACAAAGAAGTTTTGAGATATTAGTAATGAGTGAGTGAGTGAGTGAGTGAGTGGGTGAGTGAGTGAGTGAGTGAGTGGGTGAGTGAGTGGGTGAGTGAGTGGGTGAGTGAGTGAGTGAGTGAGTGAGTGGGTGAGTGAGTGGGTGGGTGAGTGAGTGAGTGAGTGAGTGAGTGGGTGAGTGGGTGAGTGAGTGAGTGAGTGAGTGAGTGAGTGAGTGAGTGGGTGAGTGAGTGGGTGAGTGAGTGGGTGGAGGAGATGAGAAACATGAGCTCCAGGGTAACATCAGGCTCAGTTTTCATGGTTTACAAATCGGTTTTCCTCAACTTTACAGAAAATCGCGTTCATGGGTAATTGCTAGACAAGACAACAGTGCGAGGAGGAGGAGGAGGAGGAGGAAGCGTGGAGGCAGGAGGAAGATGTGGCGGAGTGCCCTGGAGTGGTGATGACTCATGATCCTGAAGGGGAGGACTTTTGAGGCTGACCGGCATTAGGGGAGGCAAGGGAGGAAAAAGAGGAAGGGGGACAGATGGCTGGAGTCCCGGAAATGCATGTGTGTCACCCACTGCAGCGCCGGACGAAGGGAAGTCAGGGAAGTCATAAGTCGCTGGTGTCATGAAGGCTCTCTGGTTAGCGTTGAAGGGCCACGTCGCTTCACACTTCACCAGGAGCCCCGACGAAGGTGGTCCTCGTCCCTCATGTAGCAGTGACGCCGTACGTGCGACTGTAGTGACGAGGTGCGCCGCGGGTGTCGTGTAAACAAGAGGAAGTTCAAGGGAGGATGACGGTCGTTAGGAGTCGAGGGGGAGGTGGCGCTGGCGCATAATTACCGTGATAACCTGAGCTTTCCTCCGTGCTTCCTCCCTAACGCGTGATTCTGAAGAGCAGCGTTTGTGTATGTGTACATGTCTGTGTCTGTGTGTGTGTGTGTGTGTGTGTGTGTGTGTGTGTGTGTGTGTGTGTGTGTGTGTTGCTTTCACCGCCAGAGACACTGACTTCCCCCGCAACGCCTCAGCAAGCTTGTCTTCTCGCAAGCAAACGTTCCGTCAAGCTTGTCGAGCTTCTCCGCGTCGTGAAGACATGCAACTTCGCAGTAAAGGAAGAGCTCGAAAAAAAAGTCGGAAATTTGGAGTATGAAGCGTAAAGGTGAACGATACGTCAGTGAACGTGTGGGAGGGTGTGTCTCACGCCGCCTCCGTTGTGGCGCGACGCTCCTGTAGGATCTTAACTTCGGCAGTAGCTTTTGTTTATTGTGAGGCTGGTGATGCCGGGCACTGGCGACACCCAGGGCAGTGGAGCTTGTCCGTCTGGCCGCGTGGGTGACGCTGGATGACTGGAGATTGCAGGTGTTGCCTTCAGGAACCCTGGCAATGTTTTCTCTTTATGACACTATCATGACTTGAAAGTCGTTGCTGCGAGTCGCCCCACATGCGCTGCGCCGCTCAGTATATCTGTCACTTATTCTGGGTCGTCTGGGCTAAGAGTCCACTCGGCGAAGGACCTGCCACGGGGTGCATTAACTGGCCGTCACATCATTACGTTACTATGGTTGCTGCCTGGCTGTGTGGCTGGCCGGGTCAAGTGTCTGTGGGGACGCCCGTCCTCTCTCCCACCGCCGCTATCAGTATGGGGACCCGCTGTCTCGCCGCTACGCCTGCGTATTAAGTGCGTCGTGCGCCCCGATGAGGCGATCAAGTGTGAAGCAGCTGCGGGAAGGAGCGACCAGCACCTGTGACGCCTGACGAGACACAAGTGGCGGCGGGAAGCTCAGTTTCCGAAGTGATTGGCAGCCCGTTTTGTGCAGTACCTGAGGCTGGACGACAAGACCTCGACCCTCCTCTGAGGCAGACTCCAGGAGGGCACAGCACCACACTAGGACAACATTCTTCCTCTTCATACACTCTGCTGTTCTTATTTTTTTACCCAAGTATCATGAAATTCGCATTCCGTAATAGAGAATTTTAATAATTTGCGGCCAAGGTGAAGCCAATCATTAAGTTAATAACCTCCCAAGACACACACTTGACACTGACACAGCAGCACAAACAGGTACAGGATCCTGACATACCTCACTCCACCTGATATACGCCCAGCCTCCGAGCTACGCCTACACTCGATCCGAAGCAGCACAAGGAAAACATAAGGAAATGAATGACTGATTTAGCTTCACCATGACCCTCACCCATGCCTCCCTCCCCCTCCCTTCCCCTCCCACCCCTCGTTAGGCAGATTGGCCACAGTGAATCTTAGTTATAATTTGTCATACACGAATAACAACAGGGGAGTTAATATTCAAGAGGTGAGGCCTGCCAGGAGCACCGAGGCCGTCCCCCTCCCGCAGGTGTCCACTTCTGCCCAGCACACGGAGAGGGAACACCTGAGGAATACCCTGATGTCCGCCTCCACACGAGAACCGACTCTCCCACATGAAGCAAAGAAAACAAACGTGGCCGACATGCTGATCAGGATTCTTTGTTGTCAACTCTAAAATAAGGAGAGAGAGAGAGAGAGAGAGAGAGAGAGAGAGAGAGAGAGAGAGAGAGAGAGAGAGAGAGAGAGAGAGAGAGAGAGAGAGAGAGAGAGAGAGAGAGAGAGAGAGAGAGAGAGAGAGAGAGAGAGAGAGAGAGAGAGAGAGAGAGTGAAGGAGTGCGTCTCCCGAGTTAGCAGGCCATAAGAAGCTGCCCAAATTAATCCTCTTGCATCCAAAGTTCATCAGGAATTAGTGGAGCAGGAGGAGGAGGAGGGGGAGGGGGAGGAGGAGGAGGAGGAGGAGGAGGAGGAGGAGGAGGAGGAGGAGGAGGAGGAGGAGGAGGTTAGGGAGCAAACATAGATTAGGCATTCGCATCACCGCTAATGAGAGAGAGAGAGAGAGAGAGAGAGAGAGAGAGAGAGAGAGAGAGAGAGAGAGAGAGAGAGAGAGAGAGAGAGAGAGAGAGAGAGAGAGAGAGAGAGATAAGTTACGTGTAGTATATTTAAGAGTGGCATGCAGGCGTGGTGGGTGGGGCAGATGAGGAAATGAAGAGGAGGAGGAAGACGCCGAAACACTGAAGGGACGGATGAGGAGCGAGGAGAGGAGGGAGGAGCACCAAGGGGCGACGTCCTGAAGATGCATAGCTGAGTGCCGATCCTAAACATGACGCATGGGTGTAGTGGTTCTTCCTCTGCATGGGAGTTTGGTTCATGCGTGTGTGTGTGTGTGTGTGTGTGTGTGTGTGTGTGTGTGTGTGTGTGTGTGTGTGTGTGTGTGTGTGTGTGTGTGTGTGTGTGTGTGTGTGTGTGTGTGTGTGTGTGTGTGTGTTGGCGTGTCGCAGCGGCAGGGTGGCGGGAAGTGCCCAACACGCAGCCCGCCCGACCACCGTGACTAAACCCAAGATTTCCTTTAAATCAATGTAGACGTCAGTCACGCTGAGATGCGGGAGCGTTTCACTTCGCGACATACAGTGTTACAGTCTGTAGAGTGCGGTGGGCGGGAGTTTTGAGTGCGACACCAAGACAACGGCGTGGAAGGAGGAGAGAGTCGAGGAGAGGGAGGTGCAGCGCATGGCTTGGCTTGGCCCGCGGAACAAAATCTAAACTGACCGCTGAACCACAACGGTATTTGAAATTAATGTTATTGCTTTTTACTGCCGACATGTCCGTCTGCGTCCGCGGGCTGGTCGTCCCTCCGAGGCTACTGCGTGTACGACTCTTCAATGACATGTTCGTGTATTTGACATCCATTACCGATCGTCTGTCGCCCGCGTGGAGCAGCCTCGGGTACTACTGCACCACTCTAACTCCTCTTTTTCAAGCGGCTGTCGCACCGTTACCAGACGACCCTCTGCTCCCAGGGCCGCCGCACTCCTCCTACTCCCCCGAGTCTTAAAACGCCGCCACTCAGCCCAGTTACTGTCATTTACTAACTCGCACCAAGAAAAAAAAAGCATGAGGGCGCAAAGAAACCTTGCATTCCTCCCCCTCATCTTCCTTGGGACCTCCGCACGCACACGTATTCACCGCCACGCACTCCGCCACTCCACGCCGCCCCTTCCCAAGGATCTCTCCTACATACACTCCCCTTCCCCCTTCCCTTCCCCTCACCTCCACACGCACACGCGGCTGACACCCACGAGTACCCACGGGGAAAATTTCCATATGACGGTCCTAAGCACAATCTACAACACCTTCCAACGACTTTCTCTTCCTTCAGCGCCACCTTCTCCTCTCACTACATGACTACCTGACGAAGGGAGAAGATACTGAACATTCCTTTCTACCCTCACCTTCGCCACCACTAAGTTACCAGCACCAGCACCGCCTCGTCAGCAAGACATCACAAGTGCGCGTCTCTGGTACCGGGCGCCTCTCGTGGGTAATATTATTCGGCAAATAACACACTTTAGCGCCTCCTGTTGAAAGACGAGACGAAAAACAACATTCTTCACCTCAACCATTTTTGTTTGTCATCCTCTTGGGCGTCGCGAGAGGCAAATAATGAACGTGGAAGGATCAACAAATTATCTTAATACGGGGAGACCAAGACGGTGTATTAGGCAACGCTTGGCTCCTCCTGCTGCGTCACGGCGCTCATGCCACCCTCAGGAGACCCTACCATCTCTCTCTCTCTCTCTCTCTCTCTCTCTCTCTCTCTCTCTCTCTCTCTCTCTCTCTCTCTCTCTCTCTCTCTCTCTCTCTCTCTCTCTCTCTCTCTCTCTCTCTTTGCATTACCTAAATATCACTTGTGCCTCATTTAGAAGAATTTAGCGTCCGAGATGCATGAAGAAAACTACAAAGAACAAAAAGAAAAAAGAAAAATAGAAGAAAAAAAAGTATATTACACATGAAGAAAACTCAAAAAAAAAAAAAAGATAAAGTGGAATCACGCACTCACGAAAACGGAGAAGAAAATACGAGAAGAGAAGAGAAGAGAATAAGGAATAAAGAAAGAGAAAATGAGAAAGAAGAAAATAATGAAATGCACACTCCCTAAAATTATGCAGTATAACTATAACTGTTGATTTATGAGAAGACAAAAACAACCTAGTAATTCCGAACACGTGAAACACTACAAGAAAGTGTTGCTGGAGGTGTTGCGGCAAATTGCGTGGATACCAAACAGGAGGAGGAGGAGGAGGAGGAGGAGGAGGAGGAGGAGGAGGAGGAGGGGAAGAAAGAGAAGGAGGAGGCCTAACAGAGGATTAGCTAAAAATTTTCCACAACCTACACACACACACACACACACACACACACACACACGTAACAAACTTTATCTCTCTCTTACCACAACAACAATTAGACCTAATCGCTTGGAGAGCCTTTGGGTGTTGAGGAACTGTAATAAATGTGAAGTTTAATAGTAAAATAGACTCATTACTGGCAATCTTCTTTTAAAACATTGACCAATAATCTGCAGGAACCGTTTTGATCTTGGTGGCTATGGTGGTGATAGTGGTAGTGGTAGTAGTGGTAGCAGTGGTAGCGGTGGTGTAGATGGTGTTGGTTGTGGAAATAATAGAAGGCAAAGAACTGTAACCTAACCACCATCACTACCATCACCACCATCACATCACTATCACTACCACCACCACATCACTACCATTACCACCACTGCCACTATTGAGTAACCTAACTGTGGTGCTTGTGGGCTGAAGCTGGAGGGGTTGAGTACAGTAGGTGAGGTTGGGGATGTAACTACCACCTCCACATAACCGACGGGGTTGAAAGGGGTGGCAGAGAGAACAGAACATTGTGGATTGAAGGGGGATTGAATGGGTTGGGGTGAAATCAAGCCTCACACACCGTATATGGGGCTGAGGTTGGGATGGAGAGGACTGATCTCATGTCAAGAAAAAGGGGCTGGGGTTGAAGACCTAAGACTAAGGAAGAGTAGTACCTGAGATGCCTTCACTTGATCAGTCCAAGAGGCAACACCAAAACCTGACGCAAGAGCCAAAATTCCAGGCTTAGGGAGAAAAAATAAGTTACGAGAGCGAGAGCGAGAGAGAGAGAAAGAGAGAGAGAGAGAGAGAGAGAGAGAGAGAGAGAGAGAGAGAGAGAGAGAGAGAGAGAGAGAGAGAGAGAGAGAGAGAGAGAGAGAGAGAGGAGGTGTAATCTAAAATTAAGATACGGTACTTTGCCGATCTCCAATTACAGGCAGGTTCTTTGGGGGGGCAAAAAACACGGGGAGACAAACACGGTCATTACACATAATAAACTCAGGCCACAAGCAAGACAATTCAGAGCATCGGATTTCTTAATTGAACCAAACATGAAGCACAACGTAGACGAAGGGAAGGAAGAGAGGGGAGGAGGAAGGGAGAGGAAGGGAGAGGAAGGGAGAGGAGGGGTGATACGTAAGGGAAGGGAGACATGAGGAGGGGAAGACAATCAACAGTCATATACACCTTAGTTTACAAAATGCCAAAGGTGATACACGCCTCTCCCTACCCCCCGTTTTCCCCTCCTTCTCTTCCTCCACAGGTATGAGGGTAAGGAGGGTGGGAAGTGCTTCTGGAGGGGGAGGGAAGAGAGGGGAGGGTCGTGAGGGTGGAAGAAGTGCAGACTAGAATGACCTAAAAAACAATGGTAAGGTGAAGTGATTTTCTCTCTCTCTCTCTCTCTCTCTCTCTCTCTCTCTCTCTCTCTCTCTCTCTCTCTCTCTCTCTCTCTCTATCTATCTATCTATCTATCTATCTATCTATTTATCTATCTTAATTTATATCTATCTCGTGAGTTATATTTCCTCTCTAATCCTGGAATTTTAAAACAACAAAAATACAAAGATTTACTCAACATAATTTACTCATTTTCTCTGTTATTCAATTTGCCTTAAAAAAAAATATTTGCTCAGGTAATCAATTTCACAGCAGGTAAGCTGCCGCAGCCCGCCCCTTCAGGTGGTACCGCTAACACTGTCAACGGCAAATCATTACACGAGAAACTAAATATTTGTTGGATATTTACAATGTGGATACAAGTGTCAGGTGTCAATGATCGCCATGAGAACAAGGAGGAGGAGGAGGAAGAAGAGGAGGATGAAGAGGACAGACTACCACCACTATCTTCTCCCCGCCTAACCTTCTCCAGCAGGTTAGTCATCCCCATCCCTCCCCCCCCTCCTCCTCCTCCTCCTCCACTAGAATCCTCCACCCACTCGCAAGCTCTATCATCCACACGCACTCCACTCTCACCCTCCCTAACGCTATGCCGCTCTCGTGCATTCTTCAACACACCACCTCCGCATTAACATCGAGATATGCGCAATTTTCCCGCAGTTTATTGGTTTGGGCGTCGGCTGCTGCGGCGCTGGAGGCAGAGGTCTGAAGGGGCGCAAGCATGACGCCAGGGAAGTCTCAGGAAATTTGACTGAGAGTGTATATAATAGAGAAAAAAAAAAAAATCTTGGACGTGTAGATGCGTGTGTATGAGTGGCGAGAATTATGCATGTTTGTGTGTGCACCTGCGTGGAAGATTGCGTGGGGGGCGTACTTAGACGTGTGTGTGTGTGTGTGTGTGTGTGTGTGTGTGTGTGTGTGTGTGTGTGTGTGTGTGTGTCAATAATGTGGACATCATCGTCATCATCTGAATCACACGTCCAGAAATTTGTTCCCGTGGCCAATCACCTCCTCCATCACCCTCAGAATAGTCTCCTCCTGCTCCTCCTCCTGCGTGTGAAGATCGTTCACTCACACAGGGCGGGAGGCAGCACGTCATCCTCCCTCAGGTGCTCCTCTTCCCGCCCCTTCACACGCGGACAAACTACTCCCGCCCTTGAGGTTACACCCGCCACTTTGTCCTCCTCTTGGGATGGGCAAACAGAGGACCTTCAGCAACACCGTCAGTGCCTTCAGGATTCCACGGGGCCTTAATAGCAGGACCCAGAATGATGGAAAAAAAGGTCTAATCTTAAAATTTGCTTTGGGAACATCACGATGCCTTTCTTTTCCGATTTTATGACGCAAAATTCGAGCAGAAAGGTGGGCGGACATGAGGTGCCCCAGGTAGGACGCCCTCCATGCCGCCCCGCCCTCGCACTGCCAGACGGAGGGCCTCGTTGTGCCGTTCCCGTCGCTTCACCCCGCCGCCCGCTCGCCCTCGTAGGGAATTCCTTAAAACTATTTTCGTGAGCAGGGCTGAGATCAGATTTGCATAAGATGATGTAGTGGTGAGAGAGTGGCGAGGGAGTGAGAGGCGAGGAGAGGCGGGTTGGGGCGGGGCGGGGCGAGGCGGGGCGGCAGCGAGGACCCCGCGGCCAAGCTGAACACCAGGGACAGTGAAGCGTGACGGAAAATGCAAACTTCATCCCGACCCTCGCCTGATTATCATACTGGCAAATACCCTCCCAAACCTCGCCATTACTCGGAGGGACTGGCGATTTTTGCCTCATAACCCCCGGCTAGCCCTTCGTCATTACCGAGTCAATTGATAAGAGTTCCGCTCACTGGCCACCACCGACCCTTCCCGAGGCCACGTCGTGCTCGATGGAGAAGCTGCAGAGCACACCAAAAACACTCCGTTCCAGTAACACAACATTATCTCGCCGCGTATTTCCACGATGACCGGACCCGCGGGGGCTGGAGGAGGTGCCGCGGGTGGGAAGGAGCAAGCAGTGGCCCAAGTCAGAGCCGCGGGGAGCATCGGGAGGCGAGGGACGTGAGCGTACAAAGCAGCTCGACCTTCGTGTGAGCTGGACAATTACAAGTTGCAGCGGGCGAGCCTTGTGCACCCGCGAACCGCTTCATCGACGAGCTACCCCGCGACGTGGGGCTGACGGAGGCGCTGAGGGCACGACACAGGACTCACACCTACGAGGACAACCTGACAGAGGAACACCCAGCTCAACATGGTAAAGGAGGAGGAGGAGGAGGAGGAGGAGGAGGAGGAGGAGGAGGAGGAGGAGGAGGAGGAGGAGGAGGAGGAGGAGGAGGAGGAGTCTGGAGCTGTCACCTCGTGCGACTGAGATAAAAAACAAAGCCGTCTGATAATAGAGCACGACTGCCCTGTCATGACGACGACCCCCTCCACCCTCCACCCTGCCTTACCCCCAGAGGCCTTCCCTCCTCCCGCTGCAGAGGAGAGTACCGAAAGGACAGCCGGGAGGGACGCACAGCCGCCTGCCACTCGTGCACGATACATGAGCGAGGCTGTTGACGGAGAATTGCTTTACCTGACGGTGCAATTACCAAAACATAAAGATCATGTTGGAGATTACCCCGCCACTGCACGTTAAGGCAGGATTATTTTTCGATTACCTTCTAATATACAAGACTTACTTCAAGGCGGGAAGGGGAGTGGGGGGTGAGTGGTGAGTGGGGGGTGAGTGGGGGGTGGTCAAGAGGAGTGGGGGCGTCAGGTGGTTTGAGGATGAGGAGTAGCATAGTTATTACTGGTCCAGGATATGTTGTCCCTGAACGGATGTCTCTTCTTTAAATAATGATAATTTTGCCGCGTGATCAGAGAAGTCAAGAAAAGCTTATACAACGAGCTGCCTTTATCAAGCTTTGAATCTTTACTTCCTGCGATACCCGCGGGGGACAGACAGACACACACACACACACACACACACACACACACACACACACACACACACGAGACTAAACAATGATAAAGCCAGGAATAGGAAAAGCAAACACAAAACCCCTTGTCTACTATTTCCATCTGAACACAATGGAATACAAACAGTGACCTGCGCACCAACCAAACTATCGCTGATGTTGAAACAGCGCAGCGCAACCTCCAGACAGGCGACACAAACACCGGATTTCCCCTTCTAAGGCTTCTGACGGACACTAGAGAAGAAGAACACCAACATATCCTTTGAACACTCCTACAACAGTCCTGACGAAGGGATTACACCATGAAAACAGAGCTACATCACCTTAAAAAGACATCATAATCGATGAAACAAATACATTTTCTTTCTACCAAGTAAAGACAGCCACTCACACGGATAAAAATGAAATACCTGTGTATCAAGGAAGCTCAGGTGTGTTGCCGGGACACCTTAAGAGGATTCCTGCGCCAACTAGAGCTTCCTGACTTGTAACCTGAGCAGACTCGAATTAAAAAAAAAGATTCCTGAATGGACTATTAGCTGAGGACTCCTGCTGCGTGTGCATTCCTGTATAAACTGAAGCTTCCTGAATGAAGTGATGATAGCTGACAAAAGTTAAAGCTTCGTATATGTGTTTGAACTTCTAAATTTGGACACTAGATGGCCTTGCAGTCCTGGGTTTGAGGAAGGACACGAAGACAGGAGGAGGAGGAGAAGGAGGAGGAGGAGGAGGAGAAGACTGTCTAACGTAAGCCTCCAAATGACATCACAAATTATTGTCTAATGGTCATCAGTTCATATAGAAGTGAACACACACACAAACAAACACAAACACACACACACACACAAACAAACACAAACACACACACACACACACACACACACACACACACACACACACACACACACACACACTAAGCTGCATGGACATATAGACACGCATGCACACACAACACTTGATACGTTTTATCCTTGGGTACGTTTGTGGAGGAGGAGGACGAGGAGGAGGAGTAGGAGAGGAGGAGGAGGAGGAGGAGGAGGAGGAGGAGGAGGAGGAGGAGGAGGAGGAGGAGGAGGAGGAGAACATACATAGTAGTCAGAGAGGTGAACGAGGAGAGATGAGAGAAAAGAAAAGAGAGAGGAAAACAGGTATGGGGAGGATGAAGGGAGAGAAAGAAGGGAAGAAGGGAAGGAGGGAAGAAGAGGAAGGGGGGCGTGTGTTAGGGTATAACTTATGGGCACCTGTAAAGTTGTTGTCAAAATAATTGGCAAAGTTTATCTATCGGTAGCCTAGTGAAGGCCGGCGGGGGAGGCGTAACCCTTTATTAATCTGAAGTTTGATGTGATTAAAACACGATCGTAGCTCCACACAAGGCTACTGTGACGAGCTGCTTGACGCGTTGCACACCAGTGGAGAGTGGGCAACCTCGCAGGCATTTACACTCTCTCTCTCTCTCTCTCTCTCTCTCTCTCTCTCTCTCTCTCTCTCTCTCTCTCTCTCTCTCTCTCTGCTCTCTCTCTCTCTAACCTCTTAAAACACACAGACGAACGACAAAAAGAGACGGAATCCTTAAAAAAGTCGCAGAGAGAGAGAGAGAGAGAGAGAGAGAGAGAGAGAGAGAGAGAGAGAGAGAGAGAGAGAGAGAGAGAGAGAGAGAGAGAGAGAGACGGAGCATCTGCTGAACTTGTTTATTTTTCTCTGGGCAACGGCGGAGAGTCTTAAAAATCGTGTATAATGATCTGATAAAGACAAACCCGCCAAGGAGACTTTTTAGTGCGACAGTAAAACGTATTACGAGCGCTGGGCTTCCGTTGAGGAGGAGGAGGAGGAGGAGGAGGAGGAGGAGGAGGAGGAGGAGGAGGAGGAGGAGGAGGAGGAGGAGGAGGAGGAGGAGGAGGAGGAGGAGGAAAAGGAGTTTTGGCATATTCTTCAGTCAGTTCATCAATACTTCTCACTCTCTTCTCTCCTTTCTTCCTCCTCTTCTCCTTTCTATTCTTCCCTTCTTCCCAATTCCTATATCTCTCTCTCCCTTTCTGTTTCCTCTAACCCATTCCTCATTCTCTCTTCCTTTCCCTTTCTATATCTTGTCCTTCGTCTACCTCTTCCCATTTTCCATTATCCCTTCCTCCTGTGTCTCCTTTATCACTAATCTGACGCACTTTCTCTGTCATCCTATCTCTCCTCTCTCCTCTCTTCCCTCCACCTCCACCTCCTCCTCCCTCACCACACTCGTCCCCAGATAGTCAATCAAGCTCATTAACAAAGAACATCAAGACAGCCTGTTTATATCGAGCTGAGGTATACATCAACACCTGGTGGAGGGGGGTGGGATTGGGGAGGGGGATGGGCAGGTGAGGAAGCTGGGCATGGTCTCTTTTTTTCTTTTTTTCTGTATTATTATCTTTCTTCTTTTTTCCGTCTTATATCTGTCTAACTTCCCACCGCAGGAGAAGATATATACTTTGGTTGTTCCTGACATTTTGCTGGAAATACCACGTTTATGTTTGTCTCTTTTGTTTGAGAGAATGAGAGTGAGAGAGAGAGAGAGAGAGAACAAAAATAAAAGAGAGAAAGAGACATGAGAAGTGAAGAGAAGAAAAAAAGAGAGGTTTACAATTACTCATGTTCCTTACAATGTTCTTCCTCAATGTAACAACAACTGTGAGGATGTAATTTGTGTTGCTTGTTTAAGGAAAGGCTAGAAAACAAGTGTTCAACTGATACAATAACTAAGTAACTAATTAACTAAGGAAGTAGTTAGCAAGAGACGTGAAAACAAATATAACCAATTAGTTGACCACAAACACTTAACAAACTGGATAATAACAATAGATATAAAATAGATAAGAAGAACAAATAATTGGTGAATGAGAAATTGAATTCAATATATATAGACACACACACACACACACACACACACACACACACACACACACACACACACACACACACACACACACACACACACACAGTGACCATGTGTTAATGTTCGGCGCCTGATAACATTCAAATGAGAAGAATAACAATAACAGGGAAAAAAAAAAGTAATCACGCAGGAGTGACACAAAAGACATCGTTGCGTCACTGTCTCTTAATAGTAATAAATCAGGATCATGCATCGGCGAGCACACGTCAGGAGGAGGAGGAGGAGGAGGAGGAGGAGGAGGAGGAGGAGGAGGAGGAGGAGGAGGAGGAGGAGGAGGAGGAGGAAGGAGGAGGTATGTGTGATATCAAAACGTGCCTCCTCGTCACACCCACACCTACACCCTACAAAGCCTACACCACCTACTCTCACCCTACTCAAACCCACCTCAACAAGCACAGTATCCACTCCTACCCTCACACCCATCCCCTCACACCCACACAGCACCTTCCCCTGCACCTCACCTGTCAGACACGCCCTCCAGGTGAGCGCCACGTGACTCCCACCTGTGCCCTGTCTTCCTGTTCGCTCCTGGGAGGGATCTACAACCCGGAAAGATGCGTCCTTACCATATAGGGCACCGCCAGATTACCAGCGTGCGTCAGGGGCAACCACACACCGTTTTCCTGCCGCCTTTCAGGGAGTAACTCAACTAGACTGAATGAAGAGGCTGAATGCGGCTCCCCAGGTATCAAGCATGAGTTAATTGGGTTTGTATGAGTTGTTATCGAGTACTTGATTGTTAAGGGTGTTGTAACGTCCTTATAACATGGTCTGGCCGCCTTTATACTGGTCTGAGCCGCTCTCATATCGTGGTTAAGACCCTCACATACCACCCTCAGTGCATCTCATAACCCTTTCATATTTATCTCAAATCACCATCGCATGTTCTCTCTCTCTCTCTCTCTCTCTCTCTCTCTCTCTCTCTCTCTCTCTCTCTCTCTCTCTCTCTCTCTCTCTCTCTCTCTCATCCAATCTTCACTTCATTGGTGTGCGCAGGAACAGTGTGGGGGAAGGCAGAGATAAAGGAAGGGAGGAGGAGGAAGAGGAAGAAGATAAAAAAAAAAGATAAATTACGACTTAACCTGAGAAGCAAAGCAAACTTGCAGCCATAAAAGGCAAGTACCACATGAACGCACACACACACACACACACACGCACACACACACACACACACACACACACACACACACACACACACACACACGTACAGACACACACACGTACAAACACACACACGTACAGACAAAGAAAGACAGCAGACAACAAAGATAGAGATAAAGAGAAAAAACAAAATACTCTCTCTCTTTCTCTCTCTCTCTCTCTCTCTCTCTCTCTCTCTCTCTCTCTCTCTCTCTCTCTCTCCACTCTGACCCACCGTTATGCATACACGGCTGACCCTCCCTGTCCCTCCTCCCTCCCTCTCTTCCTTAACCAAGCAGCGTGACCCTTTCCTCCCCTCCTTCCCTTCCTCCGATGACACCCTCCCTCCCTTCCCTCCGATGCAACAGAGGGAGGGAGGGAGGGAGGGAGGGAGGGATTCAACAGGAAGAACATCCGGGCCTTCCATTTCCATCCCTCCATCGGTGTCTTGCGTCAATAGTTGCAGAAGGAAGGACATACAACAGAATGGAAAGAGACAGACAGGAGAGACAGGAGACAGAAGGGAGAGAGGGAAAGTGCGCTTGGGGAAGGATCACGGCGCTGTCTAAATCTGGTATGTGCTGTACACCTGTTTGTAAGTCACTCTTAAGTCAGGTGTGTATATGAAGGATGCGTTAAGGAAGTGTTCTCAATATCCTATACTATCTGAGAGTCTAATCCTTCGTTATTTCAATCCATTTTCTTAAACACTTTTGTCAAGGTAGAGAAGAAAAAAAAATCTTTTAACCCCAGAAATAAAAAAAATAAAAAGTTGTAGCTATATGATAATACAATTTCTAGCTGGTCACTCTCACACACACACACACACGCACACACACACACACACACGCCACATGACTGCTCTTATTTTTCCATATTTATTCACTAACTTTATATTCGTGTTATCTCGCTCCTCATCTCCGGTCGAAGCGAAGCACCAGCACCGAAAAGCCCAAGATCATAATCTCACCAACATATATTTTCTCCATTATGCGTTTCGACTGTATCCGCGCTTTTTCCCGCCCTGTTTAGCCTCGACCGTCCATGTGGAAAGCAGCAGGAGGAGGAGGAGGAGGAGGAGGAAGAGGAGGAGGAAGAGGGAAGGGGAGGAGGCAGGGGAGGAGGCGGGGAAGGAAGGGAAAGTAGTGATGGGAAGTGAGCATCAGTGGACCTCGAACTCTGCTTTGTTCTGCACAAAACACGTTTCTCTCAATAAACATAATTAACTTCCTCACCTGGAGCAGCACCCTGAGAGAGAGAGAGAGAGAGAGAGAGAGAGAGAGAGAGAGAGAGAGAGAGAGAGAGAGAGAGAGAGAGAGAGAGAGAGAGAGAGAGAGAGAGAGTCTAGATGGTCTGGCACAACAAAAAACAACACAGCCTCCAGCATTTATCACTAACACCAATGTCTCAGCACAAATCTGATACTAAACTACACCTGACCGTCAATTCCTAACCTGTTCACCCACACCACAACCTTACACGCCCACACCTGTCCCCCCAACACCAAAATGCACTTCCCTCCTTCAATGTACACAATGAGAATGAAATCACCCCAACGGAAAATGCGTCAGTGTGTGTGTGTGTGTGTGTGTGTGTGTGTGTGTGTGTGTGTGTGTGTGTGTGTGTGTGTGTGTGTGTGTGTGGCAGGGCAGTGGTTGCGGCTCGGTAATCCATTAATCCCAGGGTAGTTCTCACGGGTCGTCGGCGGGAGAGGCCCACAGTGGCAGTGATCACCTGACCACAAGCTTCCGCACACCTTGTTGTCTAGGTCCTGATAATGCAATTTACATCAATTATCTTCCCTTTTTACCAGATTGTCTCCGGCCGGGATAAATTGCCCGATTCCGCCTCTTTTTGTCCGACTTTTCTCCCTTTTTTTTCATATATATTTTTGCCTTAGCCACACACTATAATTTGTACAGACAGTATTTGGACATTAAGGGTCAAAATCAAGGGTAAGTACGGTGTGTTTTGAGCTGCAACGACACATACACACATACACAGTAGCAGTATCCTAAGGGGATGTGAGATTACTGGAAATGTTGGGGGAATTAGGAAGGGGAGAGGGTGAGGAATGCAATGACTAAGGTGAGGGTGTATTGCAGGTGTCTTGGGGAGGAGTTTCGGCCTCATCCTCCCCGCCAGGTAAGTCTTAGTGTTAATTAATAGCAACAGGTGTGGATAGTAAGGTAAGGGATGTAGATTTTCCGGTGACTTAAGACAATTTTGAAACAGTATTACAATTGACGTATTTTTTTCAGATGTCTTCCGGAGCTACACGGTTGGCTCTCTCTCTCTCTCTCTCTCTCTCTCTCTCTCTCTCTCTCTCTCTCTCTCTCTCTCTCTCTCTCTCTCTCTCTCTCTCTCTTTTGCGGTGCTTGCTGTCTTTCTTTCCTATTGTTGTACTCGTCCTGATATCCTATGAGAGAGAAAGAGAGAGAGAGAGAGAGAGAGAGAGAGAGAGAGAGGAAAGGAAACGACCACAGACAAAACAGTGTTCTTTTTTTCCCTCTCTCTCTCTCTCTCTCTCTTTCTCTTTCTCACACAAAACCACGTAAGGAAAAATTACCCTCTTCCCTCATATCCCCACCACCACCACCACCACCACCACCACCACCACCACCACCATCACCACCACCACCACCACCACCACCACCACCACCACCACCACCACCACCACCACCACCACCACCACCACCACCACCACCACCACCCTTGGCAGACGATTGCATGTATAAATGAGTGGGTGTGTGGCGTTGACAGAGGTGCTGCAGGAGGATGAGAGCGGTACAGACGACGGAGATACGGACACTGACGAAGATAACTGTTGTCTACGCGTTAAAGTCACCGTGGGGCCTTCCTCCGCCCTCCCCACGGACACACAGGCACGGACGAGGAGGGACATGCCACCCAGTCTCGTCCTTTTTTCGTTTATTTATGTAAAGAGAGCAGGAATAGGGCGTGGGGACAGGCACCCTCTTTTTTTGCCCATATAAAGGGTGGGTGGGTGGTTGAGGGAATGTCAGGGAGGGGAGAATGTATGTATGTGACGGTGTGTGTGTGTGTGTGTGTGTGTGTGTGTGTGTGTGTGTGTGTGTGTGTGTGTGTGTGTGTGTGTGTGTGTGTGGGTGTTTTGATGGTAATGTGACGTTTTGGTAGAGTTTTGGTGACGCTGTGACGTTCCATATGTGTCTTGTAAGCTAACTGTCTTCTAAATAACAAGAGGAACAGGAGAGCATGTCACTCATCTCTACACGGAACACACATAACGTGACTCAAGTTTCTTCCCGTGTCTTCTTGGTGACAAAACGTAAATTCTCTTGGTGACTAATACGACTTCATCTTGCAAATCCACTTGACTGTCACCATCTGAGCTTGCAAAGTAACGTTCACCTTCCTACGACATGCATCTTCCTCCCTCCCTCCCTCCCTCCAATCACCCCTCCGCCTCCCTCCTTCCTTCAGCAAGTGGAGGGCGTTGCTACCAATGCAAGGCCCGTGAGGTAGTGAGACGCCACCAAAAGTCACATGTCGGAGTCGCTCACAATAATCAGTTACACTCAAGTTTATGATTTTTAGTATGCCAGGCGAAGAGGGTGCTGTTTCCTCTCCTGCTCTTCCCTCCCCTCTCTCTCTCTCTCTCTCCACCCTTCGTAGAGCGTCGGGAGGGGAGGGGGAAGGGGTGGAGGAGCAAGGGAGGGTAACAGAAGCGGATGTTGGTAGATAATGTTGCATGTGTGTGTGTGTGTGTGGGAGGGAGGGACGCTGTATGAGTGTTGCTTCTATCTGGTCTTTGCTTGCTTGCTTACTTGCTTGTGTTCCCACCTTGGTTCTGGAAGGAAGGGACTCCAGACTACCAAAACAATAACTACAACAATAATAATAGGGATAGTAACGGCAGTAATACTAGGTAGGAAGGAAGGAGTTACGCTTTAGTTACGGTGCTTGGGCCAAAAGGGGAGATGACATGTTAATGGTATAACATCTTGAACTATAATTTCTCACTCTCCAAGCTTGTATACGAGTCCTCCTTTCACTCACCTCACGTTAAGAATGCTATACTTAAGTGAAGCCACAAACTGATATACACACTCATACATAAAACTGTCTGGCGCCCAAGCAACGCACACAAACACACACACACACACACACTCCAATGCATGCACACCCGCACACAAGAACGTAAACAAATACTGACAAATATCTTCCACGTTCTGCAGCAATGAAGATGTCTGACTAGCATTCTTACAGGAGTAGGAAGAGGAGGAGGAGGAGGAGGAGGAGGAGGAGGAGGAGGAGGAGGAGGAGGAGGAGGAGGAGGAGGAGGAGGAGGAGGAGGAGAAAGACGAGAACAAGAGAAGCGGAGGCGACGAGGGGAACGTGAAAGTGAAGAACAAGGACAAGGACAAGGACAAGGACAAGGAGGATGAAGATGATCAGGAAGAAAAAAAATAAGGGTGAGGAAAGATGGGGAAGAGGAAAAAGAAGGAGGAGGTGGAGGAAGAAGAGGAGAGAGAGAGTGATGACCTGAGGAAGTGGAAGCAGTGAGGAGGATGACAAGACCTTCCTCCTGCAGATCAAAGTCACCACCAAAACATTAGCGGCGAGGACTTCTAGGAAAAGCCGATATATATTGATGAACGAACACACACACACACACACACACACACACACACACACACACACACACACACACACACACACATTCCTCAGAGCATGTATTCTGATTTCTCTTCTTCGTGCTGGTGTTGTGACGGTGGTGGTGGTGGTGGTGGTGGTGGTGGTGGTGGTGGTGGTGGTGGTGGTGGTGGTGGTGGTGGTGGTGGTGGCGGTGGAAATGGTAAAAAGGTGAAGGTGGGAGTGGCTGGAGTGGAGAGAGAAAAGGAAAGGGTGAGAGGTAAGTATGGAGGTAAGGTGGACGAGGTGGAGGAGGAAGGGAGAGAGTGGAAAAGGGTGGGAGAGAAGTAAAGAAGGGTGGAAATGGGTGGAGATGGGCGGGGGAGGGTGGGTGGAGGATGGGTGGTGGGTGGGTGGGGTGGAAGGGTGATCCATCATGAGTACCACAGTCTGGGAACACGCTGGGCCGCCCACTTACTGTTCAGAGCTGGCTGTGTTCCCCTCCCTCACCCCTCACCCCTCACCCAACCTCTCCCCTCTTCCTTCCTCTCTCTCCCCCTCGTTCTCCCACCTCTAAGCATGCGAGTGGGAAGAGAAACAATACACCGCCACACTAACTTTAAGCAGGTAATTTCGGCTTTAATCACAGGTAAATAATCACACCTGTACCAGCCTACATCATGCACCTCACCTCACCTGCCAGTCTTGGGGTGACGGCGGGAAACAAGGCGGGTCATAGCAATCGACACGCACACCCAATTGAAGTCACCCCACATGCTTCAACAGTCCCGTTATAAAAGATAGTAGAGCAAGAAGAAAAAAATGTATCACTTCATCTCAAGGTCTTCCAACATTTGCAACACGACCATTACCTTGACACAGACGATGCAAGGACTACAGTAAGGAAGAACACAACACCTCAACACTATCAACTTCATCATCCCTACACACCAACATCAACACCACCCACACCTTTACAGCGTCGTTACACCTACACATCCAGGTAAATCCAGGTAGTTTAGGTTCCCACGACACCCCGTACACCGGGAAACACGATTGACCACCAGAGGATGACATTCTATTACTCCTATTAACCCATCCATCATCCATCACCCACGCCTGCACACGACTCCAAGCCAAAGTGACCCTGACGTGTAAAAACAACCCACGACTACACGACCCTCACGCTGCCATTGCACTACCACCTCAACAACTTGCTTTCCATCTTGCAAGTAGAATGACATCGTCTCGCCCTCTGTAATGCCAGGATTCCAGAGTGCTAGTGAGGAAACTGGTGCCTTTATCCCTCCCTCCACTACCTCACTACCTCTACTCCCTCCCTCCCTCCCTCCCTCCCTCACCTGGCCGTCGTAACTCTCACGAATCAATTAGCGACAGAGTGCCAGAGGGGAAGTGCAAGAGTCACGACACTGTGTCATTATCTGAAGGTAATAGCCGCCCCTTTAAGCCGCCCAAGCTGACTATACCGTTGACTTAGAGAGAGGCAAGTCACCACCCACTTGATTTACGGCGCCCCACGAGCTGCTGATGGTAGATAAAGCTTAATTCTTCCCTCCACTCATTTTGTTCTTGGTTCTAAAGACGCTAACAGCCTCGACTAATCATCCCCACGATACAATCTCTTAAGTGAGGATTCAGCGGACGAAGGAGGATCGTGGCGAGGTCATTACACAGTGATTCTTGCAACTCGATCCTGTGACAACATCTTCAGCGGGTCGTCAGCGGCAAGGTCGTAGTGGAGGCGAGATTAATGTCTGTATTACGACTCAGCGATCCCACGTCCGATGTATCGCCCGCTGCTCAGTGACGAGGAAGAAAAACAAAAGGCGGCGGAGAGAGAGAGAGAGAGAGAGAGAGAGAGAGAGAGAGAGAGAGAGAGAGAGAGAGAGAGAGAGAGAGAGAGAGAGAGAGAGAGAGAGAGAGAGAGAGAGTACATACTTCCATGCAACTAATTCACTTGTCAACCTAACCTAACCTGACTTAACCTCGACAAAAATTGGTCCCACTCAAAGGGAATCACAATAAAACAGTCAAGCACTACCTCCACCCTCCTCCTTCATACCATTCCTGTCTGGTACTCGTAAAAGGGAAAGTATAAAGGATTAAAAGGCACAAGGATGAGTAATTAGGGATGAGGATGATGTAAGCACAGCCCGAGGGAGTGAGGAGGAGGAGGAGGAGGAGGAGGAGGAGGAGGAGGAGGAGGAGGAGGAGGAGGAGGAGGAGGAAGAAGAGGAGGAGGAGGAGGAGGAGGGATAGAAGAGTGGATAAATAAGTAAGATGCAAAAAGAAGAGTATCAGGAGGCAAAAGGAAGTGGGAGGAGAGAAAGAAGCAGGAGGAAGGAGGAGCAAAGGAGGAGATATGCAGGAAGAGGGAGGAGCGGGAAGAGGAAGAGGCGGAGGAGTGCAAAAGCGGGAAGGAGGGAGAAGCGAGGGAGACGGAAAAGGTTGGGGAAGAGTAGACAGACGGGAGGAGTAGGAAGAAGAGGAGGAGGAGGAGGAGGAGGAGGTACGGGACGGAGGGAGAAGAGAAGGGAGGATGATGGTAGGGGAGGGATGGAGGAGATGGGTCAGGGGGAAAGAGATGGGTAGGTAGGGTGGGTAGGAGGGAGGTGAGGGCGGTGTGCACCATCCTCCCCCTACCGCCCCCACCATCCCCTGTACCGCTTGGCCGTGCACCTCGCCCCTTCTGGCCTCGTAAACTATTTGTGCATTGTCTCGGCGCCGCGGTCGTGCAGTGATCGCCTGCATTATTCACCGGGGAGGAGGAGGAGGAGGAGGAGGAGGAGGAGGAGGAGGAGGAGGAGGAGGAGGAGGAGGAAGGGGAGGAGGGAAATGCCACGCGAAGACGGAGCGATAGCTAAGTAAATACACAGACAGAACAGGTAGATATGCAGACAGGTAAACAGACAGGTGAGGTAAACAGGCAGACAGAACAGGTAAACATACAGACACATCCAGGTCATTTTGCGTGCCTGCGTCTAATAGCATAAATACCGACCTGGGTGTTCTTGTTCTTGTTCAATTACCTCTGTTTTTCTATACATTCCGAAATATTTACGGACGGCTCTTCATATTCTCTCATTCTCTCTCTCTCTCTCTCTCTCTCTCTCTCTCTCTCTCTCTCTCTCTCTCTCTCTCTCTCTCTCTCTCTCTCTCTCTCTCTCTCTCTCTCTCTCTCTCTCCTTTTACCCAAACCTCAAATGCTTATTATCACACTGGCTCTAGTACATCCTCTTTTGCATACCCTCCAACCACCACCTGCCTGCCTTACCTTGCCTCACCTTACCTTACCTTACCTTACCTTGCTTTACCTTACCTCACCTTGCCTTTATTTCTTCCTCGGTCTCCTGGTCACTTAGCTCCGTAACGCATGGTTGGTAGTCCCGAACACGCAAGATATATTTCCGACGCAATCTGCCTTAGCGCTCCTCCCTTCCACCCCTACCACGTCCCCCTGCCAGTCCGTCTCCCCCGCCCCCCCTCCACACCGCCGCCACACACAGGGATAAGCATTACTGCCCCTGGGTACTGCATTTTTCTCAGGGGAGGAAAAGCCTGAAGGTATACGAACCGTCCTCCTCCCGCCGGGGACAAAGAAGAAAAAAGAGATCAACAGCAACAAACAGGTTCTATGAGAGAGAGGAGAGAGAGAGAGAGAGAGAGAGAGAGAGAGAGAGAGAGAGAGAGAGAGAGAGAGAGAGAGAGAGAGAGAGAGAGAGAGAGAGAGAGAGAGAGAGAGAGAGAGAGAGAGAGAGATAATAAAAAAAAAAACAGTTAAATTGAACGAAACAATGGGGACTCGAGGCGTTTATGGCGGGTTGAGCAAACAAGACGTGGCTTTAATGCGTGGGGCTGAACACGAACTGGGCTGGTTGGAGTGAGGCCCGAACTCAGCCTCACTCTACCACACTCCTCCTCCTCCTCCTCCTCCTCCTCCTCCTCCTCCTCCTCTCCGGGAAACAACACTGGAAACAAAGAACACTCGGCCGCAGCTTTTTCGCCAAGTAATAAAATGGAATGCCTCATCGACACGGAACTGTTGGTGGAGCGTGATTGCCGCGGAGAGGAGGAGGAGGAGGAGGAGGAGGAGGAGGAGGAGGAGGAGGAGGAGGAGGTGGAAGTATAAGTGGTGGAGGGGAGGTAGGGAAGGTGCTTGGTTGTGGAGAGGGTACAGGTGAGGGTCAGAGAGGAGGAAGGAGAGGGAAGAGGAGGAAGAGGAGGAGGAGGAGGGGTATAGGAAGGGCCGGGAAGGGAGGACTAAGGAAGAAGGATGAGGGGGAAAGGTTAAATGAGCGAGGGCGTCTCTCTTGATGCAATACACCTCTGAGTTCCCTATCAATTTATAATCAGTGCATGTGGCAGTTTCCCGGTAAAAGACTGGCATTAGAGCGAATAGTTTTGACTAAACGAGACGTAATACACTGTTTACAACGCCGTTAAGGCCCACAAAACACAGGCCCAAGCGACCCGCGGTGAGCAGGTAAGTAACGGAACTGTACCATACCACAGGTGACCGTCCGCCACCACCACACCGGTAACGCTGCCCAGGACCCAACCCTCCCTTGCACTCAAAGGACATCACCGCCTGTACCTCCCGACGGCGACGACCTACAGAGCTGCACGCCTCCACAGAAGCGCCGGTGAGCTGACTCCCCACACGCGTCACCCATTCCCTGGCTTAGAGTGCGGCGGAGCGAGGATGCAAACTACCCTTGGGATGGGCAAAAAATAGAGGAGGTAGAGGGTGGGCAACTCTCTCCAACCATCTCCCCGGGGGCTACGCGGGCACCTAAGCGGGACTGTTATTTCACTCAGCGACGTGCATTCATCAGGTAAGAATATCGTTTAATGGTAGAGGCGCGGCGCTGTATATAAACACTGATGATGAGAATTGACTAAGTGAACAAGAGAATAATGAAACACGAGAAAAACACAATAGATATAAAACAGTGTAACTACATCCAGGAAGGGCTCGAGCTATGGGGAGAGGAGGGAAGGGAAAGGAAAGGAAGGATAGAGGAAGGGTAGGAGGAAGAGGGAGAATGAAGGCGTAAGGGAAGAAGACGAGGGGGGGGGGAGAGGCCAGGTAATTCCACAGGTGAAGTGGGCCACCCTAGACGTCACCTACCTGAGTTTGGTCTTTCCTTTATGACTTACTAATACACCTTTACCTATCCTGGATCTGGTGTGTGTGTGTGTGTGTGTGTGTGTGTGTGTGTGTGTGTGTGTGTGTGTGTGTGTGTGTGTGTGTGTGTGTGTGTGTGTGTGTGTGTGTGTGTGTTTCTTCACTGATTCCACTTTTTACACCTTTCCGTTCCACTTTCCCGCCATCACCTTAATCTCTGTTCACCTTTATTACCACACCTGTCCTTGCCATGTGTCACTGCGCACCTGTTCCGTCTACATTGTTACGTGTTACCTGCATCACCTCACTATTCTTCCATGTTTTCCTTAGTCTATTATTTATTCATTTATCATGTTTATTTATTCTTTGTATTGTTACCGAACGTTGTAGTAATGTTTTCATCTTCTTCTCTATCTCCTTCCTCATATTTCTCATTTCCTCCCTCATCCGTTTCAGCTTCTCTCTCCCTTTTCTTTCACTCACACTCATCCTTAACATCACCTTCCTCATCTCCAATCCTCATATTCCTCCCTCATTCATTCCTATTTTCCTTTACTCTTAACCACTCTTTCCTCATTCATCCCACTCCACCCTCACATAACTTCCCTCTTACCCTCCTCTCCTCTCCCACTCCTTCACTTCTTTATCGTCATTCCCTCCCACTCCAGCCTCCACCCGCCGCTCTCCGACCTACCACACCAAGCCATCCACTTAGTCAATCAGATCAACATATACAAGTCATCAAAATTCGCCTAAATTACTCCTCTCTGCCTTACCTTGTTATCCTCTCATTGTGGTGACAGGATATGCGACTATTGGTAAAAGTATGCATTGACTTTTTTTCTCTCTCTCGTATCAGGAATTTTGCTTCGAATAGTTTGCATTGACAAGCAAGAGCCAAGGCACGTTTATTATTCACATTTAATCAGCGGCACGCACTTATTTATTTTGACCTGCGCATGCCGGTGAGAGATTTGTATTACCTGGGAACGGGTTTACTTGCATGAAAATGAGTTTACCTTGAGGGAACGCGAAACGGCCCATTAATAAAGTTTGGATGGCGGGGCGATGAGACACAAATACCAAAGATTTAAATGTGGGCGATTGGTGGTGTGATTTATAGCCTAATTAGTGATTCAGTCATTCCTCGGTGTGGCTGATTGACGCGGGGCCGAGCTGACACTACCTCGGGCTGGCGTCACGGTGCGTAATAAAGGCATGAAGCTAGCTATGCCGCCACATGCTGCTTTATTAATATGTTGGCCTCGTGAAGTCATTTGTAAGTAGGACGCAAGACAAACCTGAATGTATTTAAATGATCGCGGCGCAAGTCACGCGTCGCAGCACCCCAGTCAGGCTCGTAACACTTGTGGGGAGGCCATTCTCCTGTCGACAAGCGAGGTCGTGGGCGGAGGAGTGGAAAAGGTCGTCCTAAGTGTAGCCTATAATGCACCGCTGCAGGGTGGGAGGGAGTATATTAAAGCGGGTTGGCAGCGCGGTCCTCAGCGGCACAAGAATCAGAGGCTATCATATTAGAGGCAATTTCTCTCCACTCAGCGATGTGGAATTGAGCCTCGGGAACAAATATCCGTCGGCGACAGAGCAGCAGCGGGTCGGTGAGTCCTCGACACACCTGCCACACACCTGTCTGGCGCCCCTACACCGGCACACGTCCCCGCGCCTGCTGTCACGGCTGGCTGGCGCGCCCCGAGGCTCTCCGCGCCAAGTGACGCTCCACCATAACTTCTATTTTGCTTTATTGCCAGATATTTAATTAGTTTCAATTGGCTCGGCGGTGAAGCTGCTCTCGTGCAGTTATCGTGGCAAGTGTCCAGGCGCTGAGTGGATAATTGAACACTCTAAGGGAGCACACATTGTTTTTACCAATATATCATTGTAATTACCCCGCTCTTTATGTTATCGCGGCGCGCTGCCCGTCAGGTGGAGGGGAGATGGAAGGGGAGATGGTGACGCCGCGGTGACACAGGTGGCGTTTATGAGGATGATTTCCTGCAAAGACGAACCAGCGGATGGTGGGCGGGAGTCGTGTTCTTGGTGATGGGGTGACGGTGTGGGTGACGGTGTGGGTGACGGTGTGGGTGGCAGCCCTGCCGCCTACCCTGGTGACCTGCTGCCTCGTGATCACCGTGTTTCCTCAACAAACTTAGATTTTCCAAAGTGTTCCTCCTTGAGCTACTTCCGGCCTCTCTGCGGTCCCCCTTGACCCCGCGGGGCTCAGTTGACCTTGCAGGGAGTTCCCCGTGACCTCTGGCGGGGCAGGGCGGGGCAACACTCACCTCGCCGCCGATCAGCTTCCATAATTATATTCAACGATGGGCGCCGCGAAGAGCCTTGGCCCCCACCCCCTCCCTGCCCCAGCCCTGCCCCCTCCCTGCCCCTGCCCTGCCCCTGCCCTGCCCCTGCCCTGCCCCTGCCCTTCCCCAGGCCTTCTGCCCACACAAGCCCTGACTCTTCCCGCCCAATTTATGAAGCCTTAAATTCTTCACTTTAGAGAGACCAATGATGAGATGCGCGGCGCGGCGCACACACAGCCCGTCAGGCAAGGCTCCTCTCCCAGCCCCGCCCCGCCCCGCCCCGCCCCGGCTGGACTCTTAGGGGCACAGTCACCACACGCAACACACATGTGGCAGTGTTTACAGTCCTGGCGGCCTTGGGATGGGGAGATGCGGGCGAGGACAATCACCACCCACTTTGGAAGGCAGGGAAGGGTGGTGGGGGACAGGTGAGTGCTCCAAATCCTGCTGTTGTACGCCCGCCGCCTTGTGCTCGGATCAGGTGAGTGGGCGGAGGCGCAGCGACTGGAGGAGCATCACCAAGAAACAATTCGATGGTTCTCATGTGAGTCTTCGTAATAAAGTGATTCACCTTAATGTCTTATGAAAACATTGCTGCCACATTCACGTCATTAAGAAAATACAGGTCTTGCAAAGTACTCTCCTACCAAACATACATACATACACACACACACACACACCAAAAAAAAAAATAAAAAAATAAAAAAAAATAACCCCACACACACACACACACACACACACAGAGGCAGAAAACATCATGACACAAAAGATGTTTTCCCTCCCCAAGAAGCTACACAAAAACACTCTTCCCACCAGGCATGAAGCATTGTTATCAAATCTGACATTTACCACAACCAACAACAGTTGCCTCGCTGGGAACAGGTACTGATGTGATGTGATTTTCCGAGGTTGCCACGACTGGGGGCGAGGGTGTTACTGCCGCCTTGCCCGTCACGCCCCAGCGGCCGCGACGAGGCGCTGCCCTCTCCCACTACCGCCGACCCCGCCACCACGCGCCCTGCACACACAAATGTAACTATCGTGTAAAATTTCTGGACGAAACAGTCAAGACAGCTTGTCGGTGTGTCGCCCTCCCGCAGGCAGATATATGGTCTTGCGGTTTGTGGTAATGGCGTGAGTATGCAATGTCTGCCCTGCGTCAGTGTTCCCCGTCAGCATAACGTGGAGTATTGTGGCGGTGTGGTGGGCGCGCCTCAAGCCTTCTCTCGCCGCCCATCACCATGCCTCAGCCCGATCACATAACATACACCGGAAGACACACAATGCCCAAGGCGGAGCAAGTTTGCCTCTTTAGGTGAGGAGTTACGGCCACGCTACTGACGGAGGCGGCGCGGGTTGCTGTACGGGTCTGGCGTGCCGAGGGACGGGGACATGTGGCCACCGACGTTACTCTTGGCGGGGTAATTGTTTTCCTTCCTCCCGAGGAAGCAGAAAGAGACCAGCGCGTGTCGGCATTCGGTGCTGGCGACGGTCATCATCATTAGTGTTGCTCCTGACGTTAAGGGAGGTCATTTACTTCTGTTTCTACCACCACCATCACCACCATTAACATTATTACAGCTGCTGCTGCTGTTGGTGCTGCTAGTACTGCTAATGATATTGGTCTTATTGCTCCTGCTAATCCAACATCTTCCTTTCACCATGAATTCCAACACACACACACACACACACACACACACACACACACACACACACACACACACACACACACACACACACACACGCCAGCCCCATAAACATCAATACGGACAGGACCCTTAATAATAACAATCCCACGTCTCAATGACGCAAAATTACACCTCTACTTCTGCATGTTCCGATGTCTCCTTCCCTTGACGAGGTGAGGGAGGCTCCGTCTGCCCCTCCGTCACCCTCCGCCTCCACGAGCACTCCGCACAATCCAAAATTATACAATATCACATACGTTACTCAGCGGGCAGGCGTCCCTCGTCCCGCCCAAGTTCAGGTGAGGGACGGGGTCCAGTTTCAGCCCCCACACCGGCCGACGACAGGTGTGGTCCAACAGACTGACAGCCACAGCCTCCTCCTCCTCCTCCTCCTCCTCCTCTTCCCTCCTTCATCACCACCACCACTACCACTACCACTACCACTACCACCACCACCACCACCACCACCACCACCACCACCACCACCACCACCATCCTCGCCCAATGGTTCATTCTCTTTGCTTTCTGATTTTCAAGATGTGGATGAACTTATAATAATTTTACTTTGTCCACCGAATCCTGAGAGAGAGAGAGAGAGAGAGAGAGAGAGAGAGAGAGAGAGAGAGAGAGAGAGAGAGAGAGAGAGAGAGAGAGAGAGAGAGAGAGAGAGAGAGAGAGAGAGAGTAGGAATGGGACGTCAGGCATCACTGGTCACGCTCATGAAAACTTGGAAGAAATAGTGGCTCGGAGGGAACGAACAAGGGGAGGATACTTAGCGGCGTGTCACGTGGCCTGCAAGCTGTAATTATACTCTCGACGCTAATTTTGGCGAGTTCGCAGATCTGTTGAGGCTAAAGGAATCTATCGAGGCTGAAGGAATTTGAGTCTTATTCATGCTTAATTTTTTTTTTTCTTTCCCTAAAGTATTCTAGAGTAATGAGAAAGAGAGAAAAAAAAGAGGGAAAAAGAAAAGAGAATTAAATTAAGTGGTAAATAAAAGGTAGGTAAAAAAAAATTAAAAAAAAAAAAGGCAGACGCGTAACACCAGAATAGAGACAAAGAAAATTCAAAATAGAAAATACAAAAAAATATATATATAAACTACAGGATATACTATAATAAAACGAGAAAATAAAAGGAAGATAATAAAAATAACACAACGAGAATAGGAAGAAATTAAGATAGTGGACACAATTTCAGGAACAGAAAGGATAAGAATAACCATAATAATAATAATAATAATAATAATGATAATAAAACGAAGACTATAAATAAAAATAAGAATATAAATAATAAGAAGAAGCAAAAGAAGAAGACTAACCAATACCTTTCACATTTGCCTAAAGAAGCTTAATCTGACTCTCCTGTGACCTTGAAATAGCTCAAAGACACCTTATAGGGAGGACTTCGCGGTGCATCGTAAGGTCACGCATCCTTGCCTTACCTTTAGAACCACAAAATCAACGAAAGACACACACACACACACACACACACACACACACACACTTTACCTGTCCTGGGAGTAATTAAGCCCACCACCCACCTACACACCTACACACCCACCCACACCCACACACACACACACACACACACACACACGGAGCATCAGGGCGGAGGGGGCATGATAATCGGTTGGTCAGGAGTACAAAAACTGGTTAATAGAGGGAAGGATGACCACTGTTGTACACACACCTCGACCCCAAATGAATTCAGGTGATGCTTACCTGCCTTCTGACCACAACAGGGAGGGGGAGGCAGAGAGGGGAAGATGGAAAAATGGAGAGGAGGGAGAATGAGGAAGAAGACACGGAGGAGAAACAGAAATAAGGTAGGGATGCAAGGAAAGATGATAGGAAAGAGGGAGGTAATGTGAGGGAAAAACAGAGTGAATGAATGAAGAAAGGAATAAGGGAAACAAAAATATATTGAGTGAAATAATGAGTAAATAACATAATAAATGAGTGTAAGAAATAAAAAATAGACATGAATGATAAAAAAAAAATGAAGATACAGAGATGAATAACTGACGAAGAGAAAGACAGATAAGAGAGACGGAAGGAAGAGGAGAGTTGTATGATAAGAGAAACGGGAGGAAGACGATAGAGGTATGAGACTAAGAAGGGAGTGAAGGAGGGAGGAGGTGTAGAGGAGTGAGGAATCCCAACCCAGACAGTGAGTGAGGCATGAGGTAAAAACTGGCTAAATAAAACCGGGATTGAACGAGACAAGCAACTCCCTCCTGCACAAAACACACGGAGAACCAATGACTTTTTTCTGCTTCATCTTAACGGGAGGGAAGAAGATGCGTTGAGGTTTGTGGGGGAAACTAAAACATCTTTGGGCACACTATCTTTGGCACATATTTATTTGTATCTATGTGTCTATCTACATATTTGTCTCTTTATTTATTGATCTATTCGTTTAGTTACCTATTTATCTATCTATCTATCTGTATATATGTTATTTAGTCTATGTCTATTTAGTCCTTCTGGTTCTCCTTGTTTATATTCATCCATGCATCGCTCTTTACAATTAGTTATGTCTATCTCTTTAACATCAATTTACTCATTCGTCAGTTAATGTCTCAGTTCATATATATACACTTCCTCATCCATCAATGCCAGACCACGTGGGGCATCAATCAATGAATAAAAAACGTGAGAGAGAGAGAGAGAAAGAACAAAGACTAAAAACATAACAAGGAAATATAAATACAAAGATAAGATCAACTCAAAGAAAAGAAAGAAAAAAAAAAAAAGAGAAAGAAAGAATGAAAAAACTCCCATAAAAGGAAATACATTTCTGAAATTACCTTACACGGAGAAGCAGGAAAAGAGATGATGATAATAACAATAAGTGTAATAGTAATGATAAAAACAGGAACACACACACACACACACACACACACACACACCCACACACACCTGATTTCCCAACGTATAATCGGACGATGAAATATCTATGGACACAAATAGAATAACCAATGACTCATAACGAAGGTCAGGAGGTTATCAGGCGGCGAGGAGACACAGAGGTCGCGTGGAGGGTGAAGACAGTGTTACGCGGCGGGAAGGAGGAAGTAGAGGAGCAGAGGGGAAAGTAGAGGAGGAGGAGGAGGGGGAGGAAGGGATGTAGAGGTAAGTATTAAGGCAAAAAGAATGATGTAGATGAGGGGAAAAAAAAAAGAGTGAAGAGGAACAAGGGAGAGGGTGGAGTAGAGGTAGATAAATGAAGAGAGAGGAATGAAGGTAAATGAACGAGAGGGGAGAGAGAGGGGAGTGGTTGGGACAAGGAAGGGAGGGAGAGCGAGGAATAAAGGGAGGCTGAGAGGGTCAATGAGAAGTAGGGGAGAGTGAGGGGAAGTAGGAGAGGGTGAGGGGAGGGTGAGGGGAGGTAAGGGAGGGTGAGGGGAGGGTGAGGGGAAGGCCGGATCCCACACACACGGCCGCCACAAGTCACGATCAAGACATCAGCTTTGATATGCTTGATAAAATTAATCCTTCTCTCGGCACCAGCCAGACCCTTGGTTAAGTGGAAGAGGAGGAGGAAGAGGAAGAGGAGGAAGAGGAAGAGGAGGAGGAGGAGGAGGAGGAGGAGGAGGAGGAGGAGGAGGAGGAGGAGGAGGAGGAGGAGGAGGAGGAGGAGGAGGAGGAGGAGGGACAGTTAGCCTTTACACTCTCTAAGTTACATTTACACAAGACGGAAAATGCAAACGTGTCTAAAATTACCACGAGACAGAGAGAGAGAGAGAGAGAGAGAGAGAGAGAGAGAGAGAGAGAGAGAGAGAGAGAGAGAGAGAGAGAGAGAGAGAGAGAGAGAGAGAGAGAGAGAGAGAGAGAGAGAGACGGGGGATATAAAAAGGATGATGAAAGGTAAATGCACTAGGAAGTCAAAAAAAAAAAAGAAGAAGCATTAGACGGTGAGAGGGAGAAATGTGGCAGAGGAGGCAAAGTAGAAAAGGGAGGAGGAGGAGGAGGAGGAGGAGGAGGAGGAGGAGGAGGAGGAGGAGGAGGAGGAGGAGGAGGAGGAGGAGGAGGAGGGAGTGTTTTTTTTGTCAGATCGAAGGAACACGAGTGGGGAGAGAAACTGCGGGCGCGCGAGAGCAGTCCCCGGGGAGGAGTGATGCCTGATGGGGAGATATTCCATGATGTACAAGCCATGCGCCCGATCTTATCTACCCCACGCCCCGTCCCACCCTACCCCGCCCCGCCCCGCCCCACCCCGCCCCGTCACGCTCCCCAGCACAGCGTTAGGCCTCCCGCCGGGGTTACGTGGGGGTCCCCTTGTCTACCTGACGGAGGTGAGTCGTGTCTGAAAAGAAAACCAGCGAGGTAATTAATCTGAAGATGTGATGATTGGTGCTGTGAGTCTAAGTGAGATTTTGTGGCTTGATTAAGTACTGGTGTTTCCGCCCACCTCCTCCTCGTTAATCACAGGTGAGGCAGCTTCCTACAGGTGTGTGTGTGGTGTGTACGCGTGGAATTCGCCGCCGAGTTGGTGTGGTCATTAGAGTGTCCTTGAAGGGGATCACTTATTGCTCTTGTGTTCTTGCTGGTCACCCAACTAAAAAGACGACACTAAAGGACGTTTTGTTGTGTTGGGAAGTAGAATATTCGACTTAATGAGAGTTTGATGCGATTTTGTTTTTTATATTACGATTCATGTTTTACTATTTATCTTCTTTTTATTTTTAAGTTACAGGTTTTTTGGCGCCTTTACTTTATCGAATCCAATCTTTTAATATTATTCCACGCCAGAGAGGTAGCAGCAGACACCTTACAAAGCCCCACAAGGTGTTTTGCAAGATTGGATAAATAATTTCTACTTTAATTCTTGTTATATAATCCTCATCCTTAGTATTACAGTATTATATCCAGTTCCACTCTTCCAGCTGCTTTCTTTGTCTCCCTTTCTTTGTCTCTCAACATTTACACCAAATTTCGTTCTTTGTAGTATGACAAGTATTGATAACAACGTATAATCAACTTATTATTATTATTGGAAACATTCACGACAACATCTCTCCTTCTCTCCTTCCTTCTCCTCCATTCCTTCACATCCCTCCACTTCTTGACAAATTCCACGAGGTCTCCAATAAGGGTTTTAGTACATATAAAGAAGAGTTACAAGTGAGTCTTAATGCATGGTAGCCTCTCCCACGGTAGCAGAAGACCCTCAGGTAATGAATGCAGTGTATAAACAGAAACTTTGTCTATTTAAAAAAAACTAATCAACACATGCAGTAAAAAATGATAAAGTAATCTCGTTAAAAATCTGAATGTAATTGACGTTAAACTCAGAATTAATAAAAAAAGAATGTATGATATGAATTAAAAAATGCAAGTTAAATTGATAGTATATTAAAACACAATGCAGGTGTTGAATATAAGGAAACTTCATCAATAAATAACTTGTTTTCCTCTTAGTCCACACAGGTTTGTATTGAGTGTATCGAGTAATCTTGAAGTATAAGTAGACATTCCAACAATGGATTTCTAAATGAAGATGAACGTAATATTGTTGGATCTGGTATTGTAGAGATTCCCTTGTGTGTGTGTGTGTGTGTGTGTGTGTGTGTGTGTGTGTGTGTGTGTGTGTGTGTGTGTGTGTGTGTGTGTGTGTGTGTGTGTTAGAACAGGAGAAGGACGACGACGAAGACGATAAGTAGAAGAACGAAGAAAACAATGAGAAAGAGAGTGAAAAAGAGAAGAAGGATGATGATGATGATGACTATGACGAGGAAAATTATGACAAATAATGGGAGATGAGGAAGACAAGGACAAGGACAAGGACAAGGACGAGAGTGATATGTATAACCAAACAGATGAGCTGAGAATCACGTACAGGTGTGTCAGGTATACAGAGGTGACAGGAAATCCTTACATACATACATACATATGACACTCATTTATCTTACCTTGTGTCCTGTGTGTGTGTGTGTGTGTGTGTGTGTGTGTGTGTGTGTGTGTGTGTGTGTGTGTGTGTGTGTGTGTGTGTGTGTGTGTGTGTGTGTGGGTGTGTGTGTGTAAGGGCGGGTCAAGGCGCGCCCTTCCTAACACTTGCAAGGGTTTGTGTCTCATTCCACGTCTTTCCCTTCTGTACCTTCACCATAGTTAAGAGCAAAGCAAATATTGTTCCTCCATACTATTAACGTGAAACCCCGTCACGGTCTGGAGGCAAGAGTACCAAGGCGACCTCCCGCTCCTCCTCTTCTTCCTTCTCATCCTCCTCTCCTCCTCCTCCTCCCTTCTCGCCGCTGCTTCTCAGGGCACACAAATAATGCGACAGTGAGAGCTAAAAATGCAAGGAGGTAAGACGAGCATGGAGAAATATAGAGAGCGAGAGAGAGAGAGAGGCAGAAGGAAAGAGAGAGAGAGAGAGTTGGGGGCGGAGCGTGGCAGAGAGAGGGCGGGACGAGGCAGGTGAGGGCGGGGCTCTAGCAAGGGAGTGCATTGCTTACTCAAGAGTGGGCGGAGTTCAGGTCGCGAAGGGCGTTGCCTCTGCCTCCTTTTTTTACACTGGCGGAGGGGAAGGCTTGTAGGTTCGGGCATGACTTCCTGGAGTAAATAAAGTAAGACTGCTGGGGGAGGAAGGCGCAGGGATGAGGAAGAGGGAGGGAGGAAGAGAGGGATGGAGGGAGTCCAGGCTTTGTGTGTGGGGGGGATGGAGGAGCTGCTGGGTCCGTTTTAGCTCGGGCATAAAGAGTAAAGTTTACCTCAGCTTACAAGACACTGAGGTCGACTTAGGTAAGCACAAGAAGGATGGAAGAAGGCCGGGAAGATCCTCACTGGAAGGGGAGTGGGTAAGGGGGAGTGACGAGGGGGGGTGGGTGGGGTGTTGAGGAGGTAGGAGTCAAAGGGGCGTGGGGGGGTAAAGTCTCTTCAAAAGCAGCGATGATTTACAGATTTACTCTAATCCTGTAATCCGAAGGCGAGGTGATGGAGGAACGCAGCGTGGGTAGGAAGAAGAAAATGAGATGGAAGCGGTAATGGCAGCGAAGGTAACCAGGAGACGAACACACTTGGAAAGGTGGGGCGAGTCGTAGGTATGAGGGGAGGGAAGGGTGGAGGGAGAGGAGAGTGGGAGGGAAGGAGGCAGGCGAAGATGGAGGAGGAAGACGAAGCTCTAGTATTGACGTGAGGCAGGGACTGAGGGAGCAAGGAGGCAGGAGGCGATGGTGGGGAGGCAGGGGGAGGCAGGGGGAGGTGAGGGGCAGGGAGTCACGCCATGATAAAGAAAGAAGCTTTGGGGTAAAGGAGGGACACAGACAGACACAGAGGAACGAGGACCCGGAACATTATAACCAAACTAGGATTTAAACACCAGGAAAATATGTCACATTAATATCAAACCTTGTACTAATAAACACAGGTAAGGTACTAATGAATAGGGGAACACATACAGGTTTCCAGGTTTTTGTTGTAAGAGAGAGTAATATTAGGTAAAACAAAGAGAATAGCAAAGAATTACTATGAAGTTAAGAAATATCAGGGCATTCATTACCTGTAAATATATAGGATGATAATAGGAAAAACGTTTTATACATCATATTGAAGGTTCTAAGGCAGCATTTGTGGACTAGAAACACGTCACACCTGTCTAAGAATATACACACCACAAGGACAGGTAATTAGAGTCCTTCACCGATAGACCAGGTGCATCATATCTCCCAACCAGGTAATTATTCCTCTTTAATCTCCTATACCTGTATCTTACTGCTATTTGTGACCTTAGCCTTTTGAACATCTTTGTGATACGAGATAATTCGGCAGGTAAAGGGAGGAGGAACCAGGGGGATAAAGGGGAAAGGAAAAGGGGGAGAAGTGAGGTAGGCTGACCCTTAGTTCTTCCCCTCCCCTCGTCAACGTTACCACATCCGCCAAACACCTGTTACCTAGCTGTACGCACACACACACACACCAACACACACACACACACACACACACACACACACACACACACACACACGTCCTCCCAGATAATTTAAGGTTCTAACCGATTCCTCTGAGCAAGCAAAAAAAACTACAAAATAAACTCTGAAGTAAAAACAGAATGTATGTTATGTGCGGTGATGTGTGTTTACGAGACCCTGAACACCGGTGATCATACAGGTAAGGAAAAAAATAACGCACATGGAGACCAGATCACAGTCATTAAGGCAGGTAATGTCAGAGTGTCCAGTAAAACAGCCTTAAATACAGCAATGAATAAAGAATGTATAAGTGGGCAGAGCATGTATACGCGAATGAATAAATACACACACGAAGGGGGGGAGGAGGATTATAGGAAAAGAAAAAAAACCGCAGGAAATTATGAAAACCACAGAGACTTTGAACTTCCTGTCCTTATGAGAAGTTTGCTGCTGGTTTTGACTGTAATCTTACCTTATACGATTAACTTCTTGTCTACGTTAATGTGACATCCATTATAACGTTGATAAAACACACAACCTACACACGCACACACTAACGGAAAGGAAGAGACAGTCACCACAAACACACACACACACACCGACCCACCCACACATACATACATACACACAGACAGAAGCGGTCCCTCGTCTTGCCCAAAAGCTTCAATACCTCGATTTCCACAGTAACTTTTTTCAAACCGTCTGCGATAATCAAGGAATGTCCCTCCAGCCCACCGTCTCTGCCAATATCCTTCGCCATTCACACTCCAGCGGCAGAGCTCGAAATGGTTTGCATCTGACACTCGCTCTCGCCTGAAAACAAAAGCACAAACAAAGAAAGCGCCTCGCGGGATAGAAAGGGGGTGGAAAAAGACACAAAAGTTTGGGGAAATGAAACTAAAGAAGGAAGATAAGAAAAGGAAGGGAAGAAGGGAGGAAAACAGGTACATGTCTCATACGAGTAACTAACAAACGCTGTCGCCGCCGGTGTGTCGCAGCAAAAATACCCTCAGACCTCACAGCCGAACCAGCAAACAAATAAGAAAAACAGAATTGGACGCGAGGCCGGCATAAGATCGCCTCGGAGGGGACATTTGGTAAAAGTGCTGAGTGGCTAATGGTGGCACATAAATCGTCCCCCCTCACTCCCGCCCCCTCCTCTCACTCCCTGCCCCCACCGATCCCTTCGCTCCCTGTCCCTCTGTCCCTCCCTCACTCTCCAGGCCCTTCCTCGCGTCCCCTGCCCCCTGCCTTCCCAACCCTTACCCTGCGTCTTCCTGCAACCGGTTTATAAAAGCGAACCGCCACTGTTGGACCGAACGACAACAAAATATTGGACGGAAACTTCCCCTTGTGACTCCAACCTTATATATATATATA